>JASPKZ010010684.1:0-422500 GCA_030220185.1 Diploptera punctata | reverse complement strand
TATCAAATAAGTTCGCAGGATAGCTCCTCTGCCATCTGTTGTGGCCCAAGTGGGTGCATGATGACGTCACATTATTGTCGCGCGGAATACGTTGATAATGGAGATGACCACATCTGACACAAAAAAAGTTCCTATAACCAGATCGCAGCGCTACCTACCGAGTCTAATTGTGAATCTAAACCATCCAGGGACCGACTCAAACATACACAAAAAAATCGGTACAGTGCAGTGGTTTAGGCAGTTTTTAATTTCGAATTTCAAGTAAACCTGCACTTCTAATTGTCGGATTTCAGTCATTTTTGGACAATACCTACCTCGGTTTATTTTAATATCATATACTGAGTCTCGTCGTGAAACATCGAAAATTGTGACCGCTAGAGCGATTTTTAAATTTCCACTTCAGGTGAACTCCTACACCTAATGGTTTTAGAGGGTCCAATTGTGATTCTAAATCATCCAGGGACCCACTCAAACACACACAAAAAAATCATCAAAATCGGTCCAGTCGTTTATGAGTAGTTCAATGACATAAAAACTTACAGAATAATTGTATATAATTTTACATAAACTCTCCATTCATTCCTATCCCAAGATAATATTTTCCAATCATCTCCTGTATAACTCAACTCCATCAAAAGATGGTTACCGTTATTCTCTCACCTCATTCTTGGCCTACCTACCCGGCGCTTTCCTTATGATTTTCCTACAAGGAGTATCCATGCCTCTCTTCCATTCCCCTTTACAACAAGATTCTTTGATGTGGCAAAGTCGAAGGGGAAGAGCCAGACGAAAAAAAAAGTGCCTTGTCGAATGAGTGACCAACTTTCGCTGTAAAGATACTACCGTCAAGAAACGCGGACATGGGTTCCACTGGGAAAATTTTGTCTCGTCATCGCACGACAGGCATAGAAGGCCTTACCCAATCAACTGGCTGCTGGCTTCGCATCCACATGTGTTAATCACATAGGTGGACGATCATGTAACCAGTAGAGAAGTGACATGTGGTCAGCATATCGGGTCCACCAGCTGTTACAGCTGGTCTTCTCAACCTGGAGCCGCTACTTATTGTAGCTACACAAGTTCCTCGCGATGCTGGGTGGGTACTAGATGGCCGAAATCCCATGATAAAATTTCTTCCCCCCACGGAACCAGTGCAAGTCCTGCAGCTCTTCGCCGAGGCATCTTGCCTTAAACCACTCGGCTATGGCGCGGGACCTAGCGTAAAATTTTCCGGAGGTAAGATAGTCCCCCATTCGGTTCTTCGGGCGGGGACTACTTCAGGAAATCTATGCCAAAGGCTCAAGGTCTGTTTATTATATCTTTTTTTTTTACTAACAAGGGAACTGTCACACATTGCATGCAAACTACCTTAAAATTTCTCCCTGAGAAGTGTTGTGGTGTACAAAGGTCATATCCAAAAAAGTATTTGTCGTTTTTAACTGCAAGGCACAGAAATCAAAGCTGCAATCCAGCAATGGCAATCCACTGTATGGAGAAGCTGGACTCCCTGCTGAGTGGAGTGAACTGAGACGGTACACAATGTGGATGGCAGGATACAATCTACCAATTCAGGAGTTAAATTACATAATTATATGATGTTTTTTATTATTCATTTAACACTTCTCACTGAAGGATAAGTTATATTTGAAGATAATTTTTTTTCGGTAGCTCAGTTGGTAGAGCATTTGGCCTGGAAAGCCAAAGGTCCCGGGTTCGACTCTCGGTCTATGCGAAAATTTTTCTCTTCAAATATAATTTATCCTTCAGTGAGAAGTGTTAAATTAATAATAAAAACATCAATAGAAGCCCTACTGGCTTTATAAAGTAATGTTAAATTCCCAATAAATGTCTTCTTAACTAAGAAGCCGCCATTTGCAAAGATAGAATCAACGGTTTCAAAGTATTTGGCGCGAGGGAATTACAACGTATAAAGAGAAAATGTTGCGTCTAGATCGTAATTTGCCTCGGTAGTTCAGTTAGTAGAGCATTTGGTCTGGAAAGCCAAAGGTCCCGGGTTCGAGTCTCGATCTATGCGAATTTTTTTCTCTTCAAATATAAAATTTTTCTCTTCACATATTACATAATTGTAGTTTAAATGAGAGATTTGGTTCTGGATTTTAATTCCTTGCTGTTAAAAAGGCAGATCATTTTTTGGACAGCCTTGGTACATCACAATGCTTCTCTGGAAGATATTATAAGGTAAGTTTCAATATGCAATGGTAGACAGTTCCCTTCTGCATTGATACAGTAGTATATCAGGATGTCAAGTTATTAATTGCATACTTTATTTTCAGACAAGAAGTTGATTGGTCTTACAAAAATCCGTCTAGAAGACTGCATGCGGTGCGATGCTTGTTCCTGTATTTACCTCGATGCTACTGATTACAATAAACATATGAAAAATTTTCATCGACAAAACTCGCCCAAGAAACACAGGTACAACCTTACCATAAATTTACAACCTCTTCCGAGCTCATGCTAGAATTGGTCTGTCCATCTTTTATTGGGTCTTCCTACATTTCTTCTTCCTAGTGGTTTGTAATGATGGATTCTACTGTTATCCGTTCTATTGATGTGGTCCATCCATGAGAGACTGGGTCCTTGACAGAACTTTGTCAATAGTATTTAGTATTCACCCCGCGCCTGTCAAGAGTTACCCAACTGCACATATTTACAGCATTTGCAGCCTGTATGCGTTGGGCCGGTTAGTAGACTCATACATTTCCAAGACTATAGGCATTATTATTATTATTATTATTATTATTATTATTATTATTATTATTATTATTATTACTGCATGAATATAAATTTACAAGGAGAAGAATAGTAAATTAAGTAAGTAAAGTGATCCCACAACAGGCCCAGATAATTTATTTAAATTTTTGAATTTAACAAAGGGGATTCATTCAAATCAAGTTGAGAATTTAACAGTTTTTTACTACTTTTAAATTTATTAATTTCTACAGCCTCCAAAAGATCTAACTTCTTACCCTTATCACAAATATGTCTTCTTCTTCTTCTTCCTTCCAAGTATTAGGCCAAGGCCTGTTACGATCCTATAGAAAATTTTCCCTCCAGCGTACCTCGGGAAATTCTCATATAAGACTTGAAAGCATAATAATAGTCCCTTCGATTGGTTGCTGGCCAAAGGAAGGCAAGACCAGTGATGGGGCTGCCATCTTATAGCCTCTGGTCAGGCTTTTCTGGAGAAGAAAAGAAAATAAAGTAAAGAAGAAATGGAAGAAAGGAAAGACTCCCTAGCCCTCAGATGCCCTAATAGCGTCGGGGGTCGAAAAAAACAAGAGTTAACCAAGAGAGGTTAGATAGTAAAGTTAAAAGAGTGCAAAACACAAGTAAGTGGAAGAAATGTTTTGCACAGCTTGGGCACCTTGTGGTCACCATCCACATATCCCCTAGATGAGGACCCCTGAGGCTTATTATTATTTATTATTATTATTATTATTATTATTATTATTATTATTATTATTATTATTACTGCATGAATATAAATTTACAAGGAGAAGAATAGTAAATTAAGTAAGTAAAGTGATCCCACAACAGGCCCGGATAATTTATTTAAATTTTTTAATTTAACAAAGGGGATTCATTCAAATCAAGTTGAGAATTTAACAGTTTTTTACTACTTTTAAATGTATTAATTTCTACAGCCTCCAAAAGATCTAACTTCTTACCCTTATCACAAATATGTAAAATTTCAAAATTTGGATCGAAACAATGATTAAATTGGAATAGGTGGTTAGCATATTTTGAATTTTCTAAATTTCTGTTATATGCTCTGATGTGTTCCTTTATCCGAGAGATAAAAGGTCTACCAGTTTGTCCTATATAGACATTGTCACATGTGCCACACTTCAATTTATATACACCTGATAATTTTTCTTTTTTTGTTTTGGTTTTATTGTTTTTTATTATATTTTGTAAAGTTTTATTAGTTTTAAATGCCACATTAATGTTCAACTTTTTAAAGTGTTTAGATATTTTATTTGAAAGTGGGCCTATGTATGACATATTTCTTTGTGTTTTCTTTGGGTAAAGGAAAAACTTTGTTAATTGCTTTTTTTGTAATGAACCTTCTTAATTAAACATTCTATAATTTCAGGGTCGTAGCCATTATTAACAGCCAATTGTTTAATAATATTCAATTCATTATTATATTCCAAGCGTGAAAGATTTTCATCAAGTAAACAACCAACTCAATTGATTATTCAATAAAATATGACTAATATTTTAATTTTCAGTCTGTGAAATCTTACCTCAATATTAATGTTGATTTGTTCTTGAACATGTTTCAAAACAATTCTGTTTTATCGTCAGCTTTCCCAGACTGGTTTTATTTATGTTCCATTATGTTGCACCACCTGGATGTCGATGTCAGCTCCATCCTGTGGTTGGCCAAAGAACCTCCAAACAAGGTCACCCTCCATCGGAATATCAAAATTCATAACTCTGTTTCTGTTCTTCTGAATATAAATTTTTTCCCAAATAGTCAGCTCTTTTGTATTTTCTAACTGTTTTAATAATTTAGTGTCTGAATTTATATTATGTTTTTCAGACCGAACATGAGCAGCAACTGCAGATTTTTCAATTTCTCCATTTTTAATATTTCTTATGTGTTCTTTGGTTCTAATTTTTAGGTTTCTTTTTGTTTTCCCTATATATATCTTTTCACAACCCATGCATTCAATTTGATATATTCCTGACTTTTTATTTTTATCAGTTTTTTCATTTTTGTTGGTTTTTATTAGTTTATTTAAACTGTAGTTATTTTTTGGTGCTAATTTAATATTAAACTTCTCAAATATATTTTGAAATTTATTGTGTACCCAAGGGTGATGTGTGAATTTCTTGTATTTTTTCATAGGTGGTTCTTCTTTTTCAAGATTACTTCTGTTTATCATTTTTTGTTTTTTATACTTTTCTATCCTTTTATGTACCATTTTTTCATCAAACCCATTTTCTCTTGCTACTTTGATTATGTGTTTTTTCTCATGTTTGAAATCTTCTTCGTTTAAGGGTAAGTTTACCAATCTATGAGTTAAACTATTAAATGCTGCTAATTTATGTCCAATTGGATTGCACCCTGTTGATTTTATAAAATTTTCCGTATGAGTTTCTTTCCTATGAATCCTGAATTCAATTTTTCTTTTTTCTTCGTTTCTGACCAATTTAAGATCCAAAAAAGGTATTTGTTTATATATGATTGTTTCTGTTTGTAGACAAAAGAAAGGTTGTCGCTCCTGCTGTAAGCATTGCAACTGTAAAGGGAATCATCAACATCACAGTCTGCAGAAAGAAAGAGGAAATAATAACCTTTTCCACTACAATATTAAGGTACTTCATAATCATTATGGTGTCAACAGTACATTATCTTTCCCTTCATTTTCCATAGCATAATCTTGTAATACTGTTACTCTATGCATTTCTTCTGTATTTATTGACATTTTATAATATTTTAATGTTCTTCAAACATATGTATTACATTCTTTTACATTTTTTCCATATTTATTTATTTACAAGTAACACAGTAACATTGCAACCTTTTTATAGAAAATTTCCCTCCTCTTTCAATGTTGCCACCATCAACAACTCAATTACACATATTTTCTGTTAGGTTAGTGTTAGTTAGTGTACACTTCAGTAAATATTATGCATGTAATTTATTTTGTTAGGTTAAGAAGGGAGAAGTTAGTGTACATCCATTTCTAAGTAACGCTTGGGAATTTGTTTAAAAAATTGGTCATACCGCACATGCTCCGATCTAGCAACAGCTCTATAAACTTTCTGAAAGACGTCAAAGATATGTGGTTCCATCTAGCGACAGTTCTATAAACTCATGAATATACGCACTGTTATTCTGTAGGACTTGGAAAATATATTGGGAAAGGTAAAGTACTGTTCTTCCACTTATGTATCATAAGTAATGCCACAAGTGATTTTGAAATTATCAATAAATTCACAAGTCACGAAGTGAGGAGCGAATTTATCTAGAGAATTTGGAAATCAAGAGTGGCATTTGTTAGGACTATTTAACGAATAAAATTAAGCTGTTTACTCACAAATCATTATTTAACTATAGTTATTTAAAAATATTTATATATTTAATGTAAACGGCGATGTTTGAAAACAAATGAGAAACGGTTGGTATGCTTCATCTGCTTCTTTTGTTCATCACTGCAACCAGATCATATTATTTATTGCCAAATAATTACAATGTTGTAAGAATGCACTCTAGTGGAGAAATTTATAACCAATGTTATAGGTATTAATTAATTTCTGATGTCCTATTGTAAATATGCCAATTACATTTGTCTGGAACGTCATTACCTGGAAATAATTCGTTTAAGGAAGTGCAAACAGTGGTTTTTTTTGTGGTATAATCAATTGTTACAAATGTTTTTATATTAACTCCCACATGCGGTATGTGTTGACATCCATGCAGTATATATACAATCTGGTAGCCATATTTCTTAGAGAGTCAGTCACTGGAAAATAATGCTATGACCTATTCAGAATCTTAAAAAGGAGGTGCTTTCTTTATTATGATAAACTTTATAAGAATTAAATGAATTGTGATTTCTTCTTACCTCATACATGTTTTTTTTAAACACAGCACTGCAGTATCAGCGACCATTGTCACCATCTTCAGCTGTTTTCACGAAGATGGTGACAATGGTCGCTGATACTGCAGTGCTGTGTTTAAAAAACATACAAGTATGAGGTAAGAAGAAATCACAATTCATTTAATTCTTGTGAATTAAACCACATAATGTAAAAATTTCCCAAATTTATTATATAAATGATAAACTTTAGTTGGTAAATTCTAGGTGAAACACAACTGTGATTGGTTGTAAATAAAAAATCATTGAAATGTGATTGGTCATTGACTCCCATTTCGGGCATGAGTTAAATAGTCATTATTATTATTTATTAGTTAGATAGCCTAACATTTATAATGTTGAGTGATTCCGGGTTATGTGGCCGTGGTCCATAGTTGGTGTTGATACCAGACGTTTCGCCCTCAACTGCGGAGGGCATCTTCAGTGGCGAGTGCTTCTATGCGTGTTTCCTGGTCGGAAGATCTACTTAGAATGAGCGCTGTGGACGTAGAGGACGTTGTATTAGTGGGGGGTGCAGGGTGAGTGGGCGTGGCTCTTGCTGATTGGCTAATAGTCGTCTCCTTGTTGTCACTGGTGAAGATGCCCTCCGCAGTTGAGGGCGAAACGTCTGGTATCAACGCCAACTATGGACCACGGCCACATAACCCGGAATCACTCAACATTATGATTACCGGCCGTGAAAGCCTGCATTCAACTAGCCTAACATTTGTTCATTACTTTAAGGATCGCTGGAGCAAAATGGTGTCGAGAAGATTAAGTCCAGAGAAGATAAAACAAGAGATAAAGGCAGATCCTGACTACGAGACCAACAACACAATCACAACACTAGACTACAGTCATTTGTTGAGTCAAGTGGAAGTAAAAATCAAAACTGAACCACCGGATGATCCAGAATACGGAAATAATCTCTCAGGTTGAACACTTATTTAAAATAGAGATGCCAATTATTCTGTTATAGCAAATTCTGAAGGGATGAAGCTATTCAAGCTGTTCTCATGGAAACATTTTTGAAAAATGTTTAAAGATTTTCGCCGATCCTCTCTATTAGACAATGGAAATCACCAAAATTTATATATTCTCATTAAAAAAAAAATTTATTACAATGCTTTCTTGTTATAGAAGCCATAAGACGGCAGTGTGGATGCTTTCTGCTGCCTCTTATGATTTGAGAATTGTATATAAGGAAAGAAAAATTAGGGTCGAATGTTTGAACACATTAGACAGTAAAAGGCGTTCTCTGCTGAGAAAGTTTTATCCAAATACATTTTGCTTACTCAGAAATCTATTCATGCGATAATAATTGTAAGCTACCTGATGAGGTACCTTAGGATCATAGCTCAAGATAGAAACTTATCGTGAAAATCCCGAAAGGACTGATGGGAACCGATGTAGTTTGAAACCTTTGCAGATTTATCCAAGATGTCGGACCTTGAAGACTTCAATCATGTTTTCGGTATATGCAGAGAAGAGGAATTTGATAGAGTCTACCAAAGAATTCAACTGGAAGAACAGCAGAATCGGCGTAATATTGCGTGTCGCAGACGTGTTTGTATACGGTATTATTTGCGGGATGCAAGCGTAAATGCGTTCCTCTATAGCAGACGAAAATAACGGAAGTGGTTTTATCGCTGAGAATTCTGGGTAATTCGTTGCCAATATTACGAAAACGTCAACTTTCATGCATGACCGGTAAGTCGGCCGTTAATTCGATCTGAGCAATTGCTCACAGTGAGTCAGTTCACCAGTGATTGGAAGTAATTTGAGTAGAGACTAATGCATTTGCAAACGACCCTTAATGTTTGCACTAGGATGCCTAGGTAGCATGGTCGGTAACACATTAACATATAAAGTGGAGGTCCTGGGTTCATATCTCAGTTCAGTCATTATTTTTTCTTTTCATGACATGTCTTTCATTGTTGAATGTCAAAATTTTAATTGTAACATTGCTATATATATATGACAAGATAAGAAAAATAAATGCCTGGATGGGATTTGAACCCAGACCTCTGAGTTGATATCTCAGTGCGCTACCACTTACGCTACCAGGCGAATCCAGAACAAACATTTATTTTTCTTATACATATTCTCTTTTATTACCAGATGTAGCGGTATATATATATGTATACAGGATGTTTCAGAATAAGTATTGCAGACTTATAGGGGCTGTAGAAGAGTCTTAGTACGTAAAGATTTGATAAGGAACCCATGTCCGTAAATTATCAACATCTCAGAGTATTCTTCAAATATGTGTTTGACCATCTCATACTGTCCTCTCCTGTACTGCTCAAAGACTGACTGCCAACTGACTCAGCAGAACTGACTTCAACACAAGACCCACGATATCAGCCCATTGTGTTTCAATCTTTAAACTTATTTTACATCCAATTGGTACAATTCCGGACATGAGCACCTTATCAAAATTTTATCTACTAAGTGTCCTCCAGAACCCCTAGAAATATAATCCCCTTTATATATATATATATATATATATATATATATATATATATGACATGAAAACAAAAATAAATGCATGAGTCGGGATTTGAACCCAAGATCTCTAACTCTATACATTAGCACTTCAACCAATTGAACCACTCAGGAATCTTAACATAAACATTTATTTTTCTTATATATATATAATTTTCAATTCATGAGAGGCAATGGTATATTGGTCCAACTGACATCTAGTGGCTATGATAACAAGTAAGCATTTTAAAGAGAGTTTTTATTTTATAGCAGTAGATGTTATAACAAAATTTATATATATGAAGGGCTTAGGGCAATAACATGATCTTCTTCTTCTTCCTTCCAAGTATTAGGCCATTCCGGGAAATTCTCGTATAAGACTTGAAAGCATAATAATAGTCCCTTCGATTGGTTGCTGGTCAAAGGAAGGCAAGACCAGTGATGGGGCTGCTATCTTATACAGGCTTTTGTGGAGAAGAAAAGAAGAAATGGAAGAAAGGAAAGACTCCCCTAGCCCTCGGATGCCCTAATAGCATCGGGGTCGAAAAAACAAGAGTTAACGAAGAGAGGTTAGATAGTAAAGTTAAAAGAGTGGAAAACACAAGTAAGTGGAAGAAATGTTTTGCTCAGCTTCGGCACCTTGTGGTCGCCATCCACATATCCCCTAGGTGAGGACCCCTGAGGGTGCAATAACAATAAGCCACATATTGTTCTTTCTGAGATATAAGGATTTTAATGTTTCATCAAAAAGTTATAAACACTAATTGTACAGTATTGTTGTTAATACATTGTGTGTCTATATGTTTTAACTTACAAATGGTTTTATGGATATTTCAATACATTTATTTGCTATCATTGTAATGAATGACATTTCTTAACACAATGTGGCTTATCATGTTACTGCCCTAAGACCTTCATATATATACATTTTGATCACGGTAATTTTTAGTCTACTAGATAGGATTGGTGAAGATCTATAAAACTTTTTTTTTAAATCTTGTCATGAGAAGAACTTCAGTAGCTTCATTCCTTCAAAATTCACCGACATGAATTCAATATTCCAATTACTGGTCGTTAGTAAACAAAAGATCAAGTTTGTGTTTTCTTCTCACAGTTCCCTATGGACATGGCACACACCCCTAAACAAGAATTCTAAAAAATGTATTATGATCTTGCAGAAGATTTCCGGGCTGCTGGCCGTGGTCTTGAGGCTTGTAGTTCCCCGACGTTTTGTCAGAGACTGCGTCCGGCATCCTCAAGGGTTGTCTTGAGACTGGCAAAATTTTCTCGACTACCTGCCCTATTCGGGCACGCCGTAGCGTAGTGGTTAAGGCACTGAGGTACAAGCCGGAGGGTCAAGGGTTCAAGTCCCATTGCGGTCAGGATACCCTCTGGCGGCACCATGGCCCTGGGGTCGACTCAGCCTCTAACGGAAATGAGTACCAGACGCCTGTTCTGGGGGTAAAGGCGGCCGTCACGCAGGGCTGACAACCCGGCTGACATAAAGTGCCGATTGTCTAGAAAAAGTGGGAGCCTTAACCTCCTACTACCCCAAGGGCCTCCAGGCCTGTTGTGGGATCACTTTACTTTTGGGGGCACGCCGTAGTGTAGTGGTTAAGGCACTGTGCAACAAGCTGGAAGGTCGAGGGTTCAAGTCCCGTTGGGGTCAGGATTTTTAAACTGACCCAAACCCTCTGGCGGCACAATGGCCCTGGGGTCGACTCAGCCTCTAACGGAAATGAGTACCAGACGCCTGTTCTGGGGGTAAAGGCGGCCGTCACGCAGGGCTGACAACCCGGCTGACATAAAGTGCCGATTGTCTAGAAAAAGTCGGAGCCTTAACCTCCTACTACCCCAAGGGCCTCCTGAGGCCTGTTGTGGGATCACTTTACTTTTTTACTTTTACCTGCCCTATTAATACATTTATCCACAATGTGTTCTCTGCACAGTCTGTTACTTCGTAAATTGTATCTGAGAACACGTCGCGTATAAATGTATAAATAGGGCAGGTAGTCGACAAAATTGCCAGTCTCAAGACAACCCTTGAGGATGCCGGACGCAGTCTCTGGCGAAACGTGGGGGAACTTCAAGTTTCAAGACCACGGCCAACAGCCCGGAAATCTTCTACAAGATCATCAAAGCAGCTCCGGCCGTGAAAGCTTAAGTCAATATATTTAAAAAATTTATTAAAAAAGTATAAATTTCTAATTATTAAATAACTAACTATGTTGGCATCTCTTAAGTGCTACATCACCTTAAAGCTGGACCAAAAATTATGTTTAAATGTGTTTTTTTTTAAATGAACCCACAAAGTTCTTTACTATTTGAATCAGTCAATTCAGAAAAAGCGTTACTCCAAAAAATGTGTTATAATACGTGACAACTTCATGTAAAATCCTGGGTTGAACTCATAGGCACTGTGTGACAACAACGCTAGAGGGAGAGACAAACACACTAATGTAGTATTGCCTTATCAGCTTAACTCATTTGCCTCAGAAGAGAATGTAGATTCATCAGCTGTTAAATGGTCATCAACTCAGAAAACAAGGTACACTTCCTTAACTCTGCTTTATATATTTTGTACATCCCTTCACAGGATAGAAATTACTGGTATCTGAGTCGGATACAAGCTGAAAGTAGAAGATAAACCTTTAGAAATATGTTTTCATACTTATCTAATATATAAAAATCAATGTTTTTGGTTTGTTTGTTTGTTCGTATTCTATGTGCAGCCATACTGTTAATCCGATCTTGATGGGGTTTTTTGTAAAATGTTTAGGAGATTCCGGGGATGGACATAGGCTATAAGAGAGTTGTAATACTCAACCCCTTCACCCCTAAAAATCACCCTTTGCAGTGAAAAACGTGAAATAAAGTCCTTATTTTGACACTTAAATGGCTTCGCTGCCTAAACCACAACAAATACACCAAATTAATGTACACAGAATTGAATATCTCAAAAAACTCTACAAAAAAGTCCGCGACAGCATATGTTTATCTTCTACGGATAACTCACAATAACCATTTTTTGTCTTTCATTGATGCCAAGAAGATCAGGATAAGCAGATTCCCGGGTAAGTATAACAGCGCACGGCTGGTGGTAAAAACACATTAACATTTATTTAGGAGCAGCAGCGCATGCCGGGTATTAGCTAGTGAAAGATAAAAAAGTTAATGTCACAGATAGTAAAAAATCTTGAATTCATCAAATTAGTTACAATAACTGTAAGAAAGTATATATAGGAAAAACTAAAAGGAATGTAGAGGCTCATACAAAAGAACAATTTAGAAATATTAAAAATGGTGAAATTGAAAAATCGGCAATTGCAGCTCATAGTTTTCTAGACAATCACGAAATCTGAAAAGAATCTAAACTTTTGTAACATTTGGAATTAACAGTTTGGGAAAATATATACATTCAGAAGAATAAATATAAAGCAATGAATTTTTAAATTCCTGATGAGAATAATTTGATTTCCAAGTTCATAAAATTGACACCAGATAGCAGTTCAGAAACAAGATGGTGCTGAAGTGTGACTAAAGATGGAAGTAAAATTTACTTTTGAAACCGGTATTGTGAAAACACACAACTTTATGAGGTGAGATATAAAAAAACATTCTCTATGACTCATTTATAAACTGTAAATACCTCATAGAGTCAACTCCCACTTTGATTTTGATTTTAAAAAATGTTTTCAAGAATCTACAAATTATGAAGTCACGTGTCATTTTTCAATTCTTAATATAATAATTACAATGAGCAACAAAAAATAAACCTTTTTTGTCTCAGAAAGAAAAATATACGATTCTGATAGTATTTTTTCTCCTGAATTCAAATATGATATCGGTTTTTTTCCATCACGCAAGGTTTCCGATAGACAGGAATGTATAATTCCAAACACGTTAATATTTTCTACATTCGTAACTGCACAATATTCGAACATTCGGACTCACCTAGAAAGTAAGAAATGACGATTTTCTGCTATATTTTGCCTGTGGAGCATCCCTCTTGATGGTCCAACAATAATCGGTCAGCATATTAGGATTCCATTTGCCTTGATATCTCTTTTCCATAGCTGAAACCATTTGAGTTAGCTCATTTGGTTTTATTTTAAATCGACAAATGGATGAAGAAACGTTTATTAAAAAATAATTATTTAATTCCATTAATTGAAATTAAATAAAAAAAAACTGTAGGTGATGGAGAAATTCCGAATACATATTTGAAAACATGATAAAAACTGCATTAAGTACAACTATTGGTACTCATGAGACAAAAATCATGTTGACCAGTGCTATTAAAAGCATCCTAAAAAATTAATTGTAAGCTAATGAAAAATGTTTGTCTATAAAAAATTATCTACAAATATACCCTCACATATGTAAGGGCTGAAATGACTGATTCATTCATTATTTACTGGTTTGTGCTACAAACAAAAAATGTAGACTAGTAGAAATAATAGATTTTATAGCTTTTTATACAAATAATTTATTAATAATTTATTAATTAGATGAGCTTAACAGATTTTTAAATCTGGTATTTAAGTCAATTTGCTAGTCAATCAGGTTTAACACAAAAAGAAATACAAAAATATAACTTGATGATGGTTTTAATGAGAAAAACTTGGGCAGATGTTTTCAATAAGTGAACAGACCCAATATAAATTAAGGGAATTTTATGTTATATTTAGTTTAACATATTCCAGACCTGGACAAATTTATTTTTTGAAAAGAAAAATTAACATCTGTACCAGGAATCGAACTCTGGACCTCTGACTCTGTACATCGGTGTGCAGCCCACTACACAATTCAACACACTGTACAAATACTTTAAATTTTAAGATGATCTTGTAGAAGATTTCCGGGTTGTTGGCCGTGGTCTTGAGGCTTGTAGTTCCCCGACGTTTTGCCAGAAACTGCGTTCGGCATCTCTGGCGAAATGTTGGGGAACTACAAGCCTCAAGACCACGGCCTACAATCGCAAATCTTCTACAAGATCATCATAATAACTGCAGCTGGGAAACCCTAAGTCAATACATATTAATTTTTCTTTCCTCTTGTACAATTCTCTTACGTCCAAAGGCAAATCAACAACACCATAAAAAAATTAAGGGGAATCGATTCAGAAGAGGGGTAAAAAGTAAATTGTAATTGTCAATTACAACTTGTACAGTGATCTAGCCCAAGAAAAATTAGTGTAAAACCATCTAACATGTTCACAATATGACCTAGTCTTTCTGGATGCGTCTGCATAAACACTTTATGGAAAGATGTAAAATTTGTTTGAGTGTTTTTAGAGATATGAATGTAAGAAATAACTGAATAAATATAATGTAATCATATTTCAGTTGTTTTATTATAGTAAATTAATACCATTGCCAAGATCATCATCATCATCATCAAATTTCACGAATTAGGTCTTTGCTGTTCTGATCTCACATCTGTTCAGCCCAGCACTTTCTTGGTCTTCCTTCCGATCTTCATCCTCTAAGATTATACATCAGTGCCATCTTTGGTATCCTATCCTCTCTGTCATTCTATGCAGATGTTCTATCCAATTGTTCCTGTGTTCTTATATTTTTTCAAGAAGTGGTTGTACTTTTAGTTGCTCTCTAATATTCTCATTTCTAATATGTTCTTCTCTTGTACAACCTTTTACAGATTTTGAAGAAGTGGCTGAATTCAAATACCTAGGAACAATAATGAGGCACAGGCTAGAACAAACATAATTCGGAATGAAAATGGGGATATGATTGCAGATTCCAGGAGTATATTAAATAAATGGAAAAGTTACTTTAATCAGCTATTAAATGTACATACAGAACAGGACATTGAGGAGGATAATTTACAGACAGCAGAAATGCTAGTCGCAGAGCCAAGTGCATTAGAGGTTGAAATGGGCGATTAAAAAATTGAAGATGTATAAAGCATCAGGTTCAGATGAGATCCCAGCAGAACTGATAAAATCAGGGGGAGAAAAATTGATGGACAAGATACGCTGGTTGCTTACTATGATTTGGGAAAAAGAAGCTCTTCCAGATGAATGGAAGGAATCAATTATCGTACCAATTTATAAGAAAGGAGATAAAACTGATTGCAACAACTACAGGGGCATCTCATTACTTTCAACTTCGTACAAAATTCTAACAAATATATTAGTAAGCAGACTTACTCCCTATATTGATGACATTCTAGGAGATCATCAATGTGCATTTAGAAGAAACAGGTCTACAACAATCAGATTTTTAGTATAAGACAGATTTTAGAAAAGAAATGGGAATATAATGGTACTGTACATCAACTATATGTAGACTTCAAAAAAGCATATGATTCAATTAAGAGGGAGAAGTTATATAGTATCCTGCTGGAGTTCGGAATTCCTAAAAAGTTAGTTAGACTTATACGAATGTGTCTAAATGGCTCAAAGAGTAGGGTGCGTGTAGGCAAACAGTTTTCAGACACTTTTGAAATCCAGAGTGGGTTGAAGCAAGGAGATGCACTATCTCCTCTACTATTTAATTTTGTACTAGAGCATGCCATTAATTCTTTAGAGAATGAGGAAGGCTTACAACTCAATGGTATTAATAACCTGTTAGTTTATGCTGATGATGTAGTACTATTGGCCGATAGCGAGGAGATACTAAAGGCCAACACGCACACACTATTGAGTAACACTAAGAAATTAGGACTGGAAGTAAATATCAATAAAACTAAATATATGGTCACATGTAGAAATACATTATATAATGGAAATGGACACCTAATGACAAATGAGGGAAATTTTGAGGAAGTGGCTGAATTCAAATGGCTAGGAACAATAATCACGAATAGGAATGAGATGCACAAAGAAATTAAACATAGGCTCAATTCTGGAAATGTGTGCTATTATGCATTGCAGAGACTCTTGATGTCCCAACTCCTTTCAAAAAACGTTAAACTGAAAATATATAAAACTATTATTCTACCAGTTATATTATATGGATGCGAAACATAGACTCTTACTTTAAGGGAGGAAAGGAGATTACAAGTATTTGAGAATAAAGTTCTTAGGACAATTTTTGGACCAAAGAGAAATGAACAGACATGTGAATGGAGAAGACTACATAACAGTGAACTACATGGTCTTTATAGGAAGCCAGATATAATAAGAACAGTTAAGTCTCGTAGATTGCAATGAGCAGGACATGTTGCACGTATGGGGAATGAAAGACTTGCATTGAAGCTTCTTATAGGAAAACCAGAGGGAAAACGCCCAGTTGGTATAACAAAAATGAGCTGGGAGAATAACATTAACTATGATTTGAGGGAAGTAGATTATACAGGGAATGATTGGAAAGCATTAGCTCAGGTTAGGGATGTATGGAGAGCTTATGTCCGTGTGGCCATGAACCTACGGGTTCGACAGTGCCAGTGAATAAGTTTTGCCTGCCTATTTTAGCTACTTATAATGCCTTTTTCCTGCCTATTTAAAGGATTTATTATGCCTAAACTTCCAGTCTCTGATGATGATTATGAAATTAGTTTGGTTAAGAAACTCCCACTAGAGAGCACCTGTCTCGCCATACAGGACGTATGGAGTATACACATAAAATGTATTTCAAGGAATAAGCAGATGGATAGAAAAGGAAGCAACAGCTACGAAAATGGACAATTTTAAATTGGAACATGAAAAACTGAACAATATTTGCCAATAATATTTTCTTATTTTATTATGATATTGCAAAATTTAAGACACTGCCATTACAAAATACTTTTACATGTGAAGAAATAGATTTAAAAATGAAAATGTTGCTAACTTATTCTCCCAATGTGGGCCATGCAATTGCAACATAAAATGCAACAAATTCACGTCGTCACATTGCATTCTCCATCATTACGTGTTCAAACATTCCCTCTTAATCTCATTACAAATGTAGATCCATGTTTGTTTCTAAAACACTGTACAGAATTTTACAATTCCTAGCGCACACTTCAAATTCAGTTTACTTTTATTACATGATTTCTGCCGACAAACTAAATTCCAATATGTTAAATATAAATGTTAGGGCATGGATTTTCTATATACAAAAGCAAAGATTGTAACAACACAGATACTGGCAGAGAGAGAAAGTCCCAACAAGGAATGCAGCTCACAAGGAACTTGTTTTTTTAACATATAAATTTGGCAATTTTTAAAATTATGAGGTTTTATTAATAAGAATTAAAAAAAGTAAAGTAAAGTAAAGTGATCCCACAACAGACCCGGAGGCCCATGGGGTAGTAGGAGGTTAAGGCTCCCACTTTTTCTAGACAATCGGCACTTTATGTCAGCCGGGTTGTCAGCCCTGCGTGACGGCCGCCTTTACCCCAGAACAAGCGTCTGGTACTCATTTCCGTTAGAGGCTGAGTCGACCCCAGGGCCATAGTGCCGCCAGAGGGTTTGGGCCAGTTTAAAAATCCTGACCCCAACGGGACTTGAACCCTCGACCCTCCGGCTTGTAGCTCAGTGCCTTAACCACTACGCTACGGCGTGCCCCCTAATAAGAATTAGGAATAATTAAATTAATGTTTTTATTACCTCACCTCATATCCTTTTTCTTCTATACTGCAGTTTCGGAGCTTATCTCCATCGTCAGTAGCCTCTGGTCGACCGGTGTTATGTCGTTTCTTGGCGGTTTCCTTCTTACTTCTGTCGGTGGACCGATGAACCTCTGGATTAGGTCAAAATTTGCGGGAGTTTCAAAATTCATGAGTTTTTCTTTTTTGTTTTTTTTGGATGTGGATTTTTTCCCAGACTGTGAGTTCCTTTAGTTTATCTGTTTGTTTGATTAGGCAGCTTCTGTATCTATTAAATGTTTTTCAGACCAAGCATGGGCTGCTACTGCTGACTTGTCCACTTCCCCCTTTTTTTACATTTCTAAGGTGTTCCTTCAATCTAGTTTTTAAATTTCTTTTTGTTTTTCCTATATAGATTTTGTCGCAATCTTGACATTTGATCTGAAAGAAAAACTCATGAATTTTGAAACTCCCGCAAATTTTGACCTAATCCAGAGGTTCATCGGTCCACCGACAGAAGTAAGAAGGAAACCGCCAAGAAACGACATAACACCGGTCGACCAGAGGCTACTGACGATGGAGATAAGCTCCGAAACTGCAGTATAGAAGAAAAAGGATATGAGGTGAGGTAATAAAAACATTAATTTAATTCTTAAATTAAACCTCATAGTGTTCTTTCCCTGTGAAAGTTAAATAAAAAAGAATTAGGAAGTTATATTATGAGGTTTAATTTAATATTTGAGTTTGTATTCTTTAACATTCTTACCTCATATGTTTATTCTGTTGGACGATCGTTTCAAAAAACCAGTTTGTGAACAAGCTGAAGATGGAGCAATAGCTTTGAAATGATCGTCCAACAGAATAAACATATGAGGGAAGAATGTTGTTGTTGTTTTCTAATGGCGAGATTTGACGCTTAAGTCATTTTCTCTCTGGCTTTCCAGTACAAGCGGACAATGTCCTTAGAGTGTTGTGCAGTTGGATTTAAGGCTGGACAGACTAGAAGGTGGTGTTCGTCCACGATCAGGTCTGGGTCTTTGCATATGACACATCTCTCGGATTGGAAAACGTTTATTCTGTGGAGATGGTGAGCCAGGCAGTCGTGTCCTGACATCACTACTGCTTCCTTGCGGCCTTTATATTTTATTTCTGTGTATAGCTCATCAATTTTATTCCCATGATTTTGGGGAAGAATGTTAAAGAATACAAACTCAAATATTATGAAATTTTATTGATTGTTCTTGTAAGCCCATGTTTCCCTTTACAGAGATTTAGGTGCTCTCCCCCTACAGGGAAGAATTTGAACCATACTAATTTTGTTACACTTGTTTTCGTACAGATGTCATTTGAGTGGTCCGTGGTCAGCGTTCCGCCTCATACTGACATCTAGGAAACCAAGGTAGTACTAGGACGGGAAAATTCAGTAAATTTTGTTTAGAGGCCTTTTCATTCAGGCTTAAGGACCTTTTACAAGCCTGAAAATCTTCAGACTCGGGACCCATGGCTTAAAGTCCCTCCCGGAGGACTTGCTCCTTGGATTTTTCCATCCTAAAAATGCATCGACCTTGGCTGGGTTTGAACCCG
The DNA here is from genome assembly GCA_030220185.1 of Diploptera punctata. Classification (NCBI taxonomy): domain Eukaryota; kingdom Metazoa; phylum Arthropoda; class Insecta; order Blattodea; family Blaberidae; genus Diploptera; species Diploptera punctata. Next base: position 403,277 of record JASPKZ010010684.1, on the reverse strand, counting down.
CGACCTTCGGGACCAGAGGCAAGGAGCATAACCACTAGTCCACCGCGGCTGACTTCTTTCTTTTTTTAATATAATAAATTTGGGAATTTTTAACATTATGAGGTTTTATTCTTAAGAATTAAATGAATCGTGAATTCTTCTTACCTCATACTTCTATACATTTTAAACACAGCACTGCAGTATCAGCGACCATCGTTACCATAATCAGCTGTTTTCACAACTGTCAATTTTTTCTTTTGCCGGTAATTATCCAAACTGCCATCTGGTGTTTTACTGCAGGAGTCATTTTCTAAACTGCCATCTGGTGTATTTTTGAAGAACTTTTTAATCAAGCTCGGTTCGTCTGGAATCTCAAAGTTCATGGTTCTAGTATGTTTTTTTTTTAATATATATCTTTTTCCAAACTGTTAAATCCAAAGGTTTGGATAGATGATTTAAAAGTTTTGCTTCTTTTTCAATTCTATGATTCTCTAATAAACTATGTGATGCTATAGCTGATTTTTCAATTTCTCCATTCTTTATGTTTCTGAAGTGTTCTTTTTACAAGTTTCCAAGTTCCTATATATATCCTATTGCAATCTTTTTGTATCAATTTGATAAATTCCAAATTTTTTGTTGTCTGGGGTGTTAACTTTATTATTAGTTAACAGAAGATTCCAATTAACAAATTCAGCCTGCGTAATCATGGTCATTTTCAATATCTAGGCCTACAAGATAGGATTTGTAAAGATCTGTAAAATATTAATTCATATTGAGTGGAGAACATATTTTTAATAACTCACCTCATACAATTTCGCTACTGCCCCCAAGGCAAAAGATCGCTGGAACGTCCAAAAAAGTGCTGGATGGAAAATTCCTCTTTGAGACCGTAACAGGCCACATGGCCTAATACTTGCATGGATCATGATGATGATACAATTTCAATAACTGTAGGCTTTCACGGCCGGCGTCTTGATCCCTATTAGGTTCGTCTTCCGGGCATATAGGCCGTGGTCCAGTCGTTCTTCTACTCGACGTTTCGTCTACTGCAGCAGTAGACGAAACGTCGAGTAGAAGAACGACTGGACCACGGCCTATATGCCCGGAAGACGAACCTAATAGGGATACAATTTCAAATTTATTTGAGACCATTGGTTTCGAATGAATTTTTCATTCATCCAACAGTTGGAATCCTGACTGAAGATGAATGAAAGATTCATTTGAAACCAATGGTCTCAAATAAATTTGAAAATGTATGAGGTGAGTTATTAAAAAAATATCCCTGAAAAAATTACTAGTTATAATAAAAGTTTGGGAATTATTAATCAAGTTACGAAACCATCTCTCGTACAAAAAACACCAGATTACGTTTATATAACATTTTGGCTAGACCAGTGTTGACCTATGGTAGTGAAGCATGGACACTAAAAAGACAACATGAAAGCAGAATAACGGCTTGTGAAATGAGATTCATGCGCAGAACAGCGGGTTACACCAGATGGGATCGGAAAAGGAACACCGATATCTTAAAAGAATTGAAGACTACGCCAATTTTGGAATATATTAAACAGTACCAACTAAATTGGAAACACCATCTTGAAAGAATGAGTTCAAATCGGATCCCCAAAGCTGTTTATAATTATATACCAAGAGGACGAAGATCTCTGGGCCGTCATATGAAACGCTGGAAGGAAAATTTTCTATAGAATCGTAACAGGCCTTGGCCTAATACTTGGAAGGAAGAAGAAGAAGAAGAGTTATTAAAAATATGTTCTCCACTCAATATTAATGATATAACCTCATAATGATTTTTATGTTATATTTTAAATTAACATGTTCGAGAACTGGATATAGTTTTATTTTAGAAAGAAAATTTATGTTAAACCGGGAGTCAAACCCCGAATGTTGTTGATAGCGATGGCTATCAGCCTTCGGATGAAAGGAGAATTAATTTTATAAGTAGAAAGAAATTTGACGTTCCTATTGGAAGTTCAGATGGTGTAACGGTTACCGCACTGACGTACAGAGTCAGAGGTCCGGGGTTCGAATGTAATTTTTCTTTCTCATCATCATCAACAACAAGGTTTAAGCCCAATGGCCTATTCCGATCTCATTATAGGTCGAATTGGTCCTTCCATCTCTTCAATGGTCTTCCCAACATTCTTCTCCCTTTTGGTTCATAATTATACATTCTTCTTGGTATGCGCTGTTCATTCATTCGTAATATGTGCTGAAGATAAGCATTTTGATAATATTTTATTCTTTCAATTTTTTTTTTGAGGAACAAAATGGATTTAGAAAGGGTAGGTCAACTATAGATTTTTGTTTCTAAAATAAAAATAATAATAACCTCATAATGTTTACTTCCCGACATTAATTTTAATATCTGTAAAATATTTTTGATTTTTTTTTATGAGAGCAATCTCAATAGATGCATTCCTTCAGAATTTGTTAAAACAGTCAGAAGTCTTCCTTCTCGTTAAACTACAATCTTTGGCATTTTATACATAAAAATCCATGCACTAGCAATCAATAAAAACGAAGATGTTATTTATTATTTTTTTGACAATATATCATTTATAAAAAATGTTATTCTTACATTAATAAAATCAGAGATGCAAAATCCCTGATAACGTTTAAGGGGGTTTATACATTACCAGATGCACTTCTTACAAAAATAATTGATAACTCCAACTGTTTCTTAATGGATTTGATTCAAATTTTGCACACTTGCTCTATTTAATTCGTGCCCCAAATGGTAGTCAATGACCAATCACGTTTCAATGAATTTTGTTTTACAACCAATCACAGTCGTGTTTCACCTCGCTCTTTATTGAATTCTCTTTAACACTTCCTGCTTTTGTGATAAAGAAAGCTCCTCCTTTTTAATATTCTGAACAGGTCAGAGCATTATTTAGCAGTGACTGACTCTCCAACAAATTCATTGAATATAACAAATAATGAACAGATCCCTTCAAACTACACATTTGTTAATTGTGTGTTCAATAATTGTGTTTTTAAATAATCATTTTACTGAGTTGTTAACTAAAAAAATAAATTAATAACCTATAATGTTGGTTATAATATATAGTTCGATGTATTTAATTTTTCTCCACTAGGGTGCATTCTTACAATAATGCGATCCTATTTGGCAATAAATAATATGATCAAGTTGCAGTGAATAAACATATGAAACATAACCACACATTTCTGATTTGTTTTCAAACATTGCCGTTTACATTAAATATATCTTCTTATATCTTGTAAGCCCATGTTTCCCTTAACAGAGATTTAGGCACTCTCCTCCTACAGGGGAGAATTTGAACCATACTAATTTAGGTACACTTGTTTTCGTATTGATGTCATTTGAGTGCTCCGTGGTCAGCATTCCACCTCATACTGACATCTAGGAAACCAAGGTAGTACTAGGACGGAAAATTAGGTGAATTTTGCTTAAATATTTTAAAATAACTATATTTAAATAATGATTTGTGAGTAAACAGCTTAATTTTATTCGTTAAATAGTCCTAACAAATGCCACTCTTGATTTCCAAATTCTCTACATAAATTTTGCTTGTCACTTCGCGACGATTTGGAAATCAGTTGTGACATTACTTATGATAATTTAATACATGTGACAAATGTAAATATGTTTCTCAAATAGAATTTTTCAACAAAAAATGTCATGTCACTACAGAAAACAAGATGGCACCTAAACTAAGTAAATAAAAATAAAAACCAATTACTAATTTTTTCTTACAACTGATATTATAATACAGATGTTGAACCTCAATGAAGATTATAATTGGTTTCATATTGAAGGTAGATATTTTTAACAAACTGTACCATTTTGCAGTACATCTGCCCTAGAAAACTGCTCATTTTTCATTCAAATGTAACCACTGAACTCCATCTTCTAGAGACTGTGATAACAGACTTGTGTGCAAAATTTTATTGAAATCCAACAAACGGTTCTCGAGATAGTGTATTTTTTCATTTTGAAAAATTACATTTTGAAGAAAGTTTCAACATATCCATGCATAATCTTACAAAAAATGTTGCATTGTCACTAATAATTGGAATTTTTAACTGGAAATTTGGAATAGAGTACAGAAATGTATACTCTATCGTTTGAGCCAATAAAAAAATATAATTTTTTCAAGGTTCATAATGTGTAAGCCCCCTTAAACAGCCTTGCAGAAGCTGGTAGTTACGTACACATCACAGAATTACGTATTGCTGTTTCAATCATAAAATTCACAGTAGAATAAAAAATGCATAGTTGAGTTTAGCAAGTCAGGTCTAGGAATCAGTTGAGATGAAGTCGTTATTACTGAAGGTCTGTGATATACAAGACTACAATTGATCAAACATTTTGTACTATCACAGGGACAGATGAAATGAAATGAATTGAATGAGTATGAAGAAATGGTGGAATTAAGTTTTTGATAGGGAAAATGGGAGAAACCCCAAGAAAAACCTGCCCTGGTTCTGATTTTGCTATCACAAATCCCACATGCAATAGTGAAGATGCAAAATTGGATCCCAGAGATAAAAAAAAAACCTCCATGGAGCAACAGGCCTAGAAAGCCCTTGGCCTACAAGGCAGCTGCTGGCCTCACATCCGCATCACAGAGGTAGGCGATTATCCTGCCAGTGTAAATGTGACATGTGGTCAGCATTTTGGGTCCCCCAGTTGTTACAGCTTGTTTTGTCAACGTGGGGTCGCTAGTTATTGTAGCTATCCAAATGTATCACAATGCTGGGTGGGCACTAGTCCCATACTGGCCACAATTCCATGAGAAAATTTATTCCTCCATGGAGACTCGAACCAGCGCAAGTCCTGTAGCTCAGCGGCATGGCATCTTTCCTTAACCACTCGGCTACAGCGCAGGACAGGTCCAGAGATAGTAGCTATTAAGAGCCATTTTCCGTGAAGCAGGTTTCTATTATTCAATGTAATTATATGAGATAAAAGCAGGTGATTTGGTACGGGTGCATAGCAGGAAAGGGAGAAGAAAAGTAACAAAATCCAAAACAGAAGATGTGTTTCTATCACAGCATTTACATGGAGGGATTACGCAAAATTTAAATAAACTTAAACCAAATTATGTGATTCATTAAACTCTATTTGAATACTCGAACGTTTATCAACTATCTAATTTAATTATATTTAAATTAATATTGGGAAGTAAACATTATGAGGTTATATCATTAATAGTGAGTGGAGAACATATTTTTATCGACTCACCTCATATAATTTCAAATTTCTTTGATACCAGCGGTTTCAGACAATATCTTGCCCCTCTTCAGTCATGGCTTCCACTGATGAAATTCTCTGGTTGTTGATCTCTCCAAGAATTTCATCAGTGGAAGCCATGACTGAAGAGGGACAAGATATTGTCTGAAACCGCCGGTATCAAAGAAATTTGAAATCATATGAGGTGAGTCGTTAAAAATATGTTCTCCCCTCACTATTATCTAACTTAATTTTCAACATTTTTCTATGCATAGTTCATAGTATTTTCAATGTTAAAGGGGACATGTACAAAACGTTTATCAACTATCTAACTTAGGGTGTCCATAGTATTTTCAATGTAAAAGTGGACATGTACAAAAAAATTAAAGGAAAAACCTGGGATGTTTTAAAAAAAGGTGGGACATTAACAAAATGTAAAAACAGTTATGTTCCTTTTACCACAACACTGTTGCCAATAAAAATTTATAAGAATCAACCATTCACAAATCAAAAACCACTAAATTCACTGTTTATTAACATTTAAAAATATTTATCGCTGCAAAAAGTAAAAGTAAAGTAAAGTGATCCCACAACAGGCCCAGAGGCCCTTGGAGTACAATGAGCTTAAGGCTCCCACTTTTTATAGACAATCAGCACTTGATATCAGCCAGGTTTTCAGCCCTGCGTGACGGCCACCTTTACCCCAGAACAAGTGCCTGGTACTCATTTTCGTTAGAGGCTGAGTCAATCCTAGGACCATACTGCCGTCAGAAGATTTGGGTCAGATTAAAAATCCTGACTCCTCCAGGACTTGAACCCTCGACCTTCTGACTTGTAGCGCAGTGCCTTAACCATTACAGTATGGCATGCCCCTATTTATCGCTGCAAGGGGATAAAAATCCATTAACTCAATTTCTTTCATCCAAGTCAAAATTGTATTTCTCCACTGCCAAAGTGCCAGAATCAGCAGGAAATCTGCACTGACCAGGGATTGACAATTTGAAAAATGTACCAGTTACCAATAATTGAGAATAAAAAACAAAGATTATAGACCAAACAGTGGTCATACAACTGGCGCTTTCTAATATTCATATTTATAATTATATAGTGAAGAACAAAACGAAACTCGGCGTTCATAAATACATTTACAAAGCTTCACCTCACAAGCAGGACATGTGAGTGTCCCTAAGAAAACTTTCAGAACAACAGGACATTTTCCAAAAAAACAGGACTGTCTCAGGAAAAACGGGACGAATAAACCCTAATCTAACTTCAATTTTCAACATTTTTCTATGTATAATTCATATATGAATGTATGAAAAAATAATGGTATAAGCATTTCATTCATTCATTTTGAGAATTTCCTCATCATTGAGGGTTTTCCCCAACCAATCTTAATAATTAACTTGAATTTAAAAAAATATATATAAATGACTACGGACTTATAGACTATCAGTTTGTAACAAACATTCACAAATTTCCCTTAATTAAAGTTCTCCATCGTTCTCTGTCGTCTGTGTCCTCATCCGTTACATCAAATTTCCTCATTGAATTCTGAATGTTATTGTTAAAAGAAGGTATCAATATTGCATATTTGGCTGCGGAAAGGCTACTGTCTTTAACAGGGAGGAGACCCTTTAATTCCTTCCATCGAAGGCTTAAAGGAACCGACCTGGACAGTAACCTAGTGTCTCGTGGTGCAGCTGTTGGTAATCATGCTTATGCATGGGAAGGGCTACTCACCAATAAGCACTGGTCAGCTTGGTGAGTTTTTCTTTTTTTGACCGAATTGGTATTACTTCTTCTTCCCATACCAATTCCCTCTTTCAACTTTTCCATCCAGTCTCCCTTGACTGACCTCTTGTTTCTTTCGACCCTGATGGTATTAGAGTACTCGAGGCCTAGGGGTTCATTTCTGCTTCCTTCCTATACCTACTTTCTCTCTATGGGTGACGTAACCACCACATGTGGTGCCTGCTACTAAACGGTTACAAGTAGTTTATTGTACTCCAATACATTTCTGCTAAATACTGGAGTGCAGGAGAGCGAATGATTTCATTATCAAGTGCTCGACATTAGATACCAACGATATTGCATATTTTGTTACACTAGTTACCTTCCTCAAAAAGAATAACATTGGACACAAATCTAAAAAGTCTGAAAGTTTTCAGTAGAATTTTGTTAAGTCAACATTCAATATTGTTTCAAATAAAGTTCAGTTCATTTAAAATGCAGTGATTTTAATGTTGAGTGATTCCGGGTTATGTGGCCGTGGTGCATAGTTGGTGTTGATACCAGACGTTTCGCCCTCAACTGCGGAGGGCATCTTCAATGGCGAGTGCTTCTTCCGACCAGGAAACATGCCTAGAAGCACTCACCATTGAAGATGCCCTCCGCAGTTGAGGGCGAAACGTCTGGTATCAACACCAACTATGGACCACGGCCACATAACCCGGAATCACTCAACATTATGATTACTGGCAGTGAAAGCCTGCATTCAACTATGCAGTGATTTCTTTCGTATAATGTATATTAACACTACCTTTTACATATATTTTTGTATATACACAAAGGGAAGTGGTTTTACTTCCCACACATGGGTTGTAATAAGTAATATTACAGTTGGCGACCCCGAAATGTAGGAAGTTGAACTTTCAATCATGGTTGCCATTGCTGTAAGTACGACAAAACATACTATTGTGCAAAAAACTATTTTTCATATTATGTACCTCTACTGCCAAAAATTTAAATTAAAAAGTATGTGTGCGTGAAACTAGAAGCTCGGAAATTCTAACACCTGAGTAAATAAATACTCCACTTTATATTTTGTTAATAATGTAATAACATTTACTTATTATGGTCTAACTCAGGCATGTCCAACCCATGGCCTTCAATAAATAATAGCATTTCAAGTTTTTAATTATTTTCAGAAAAAGTGTGTTCTACCCACTGAATTTTACATGGTTTGTGTTCAAGCTGGGCAGATGGATGGTATTAACGTGGTCTATTTTCAATTTATGCACCACTTTAGCAGACCACTGCATTGTGTACAGAGAGGAATGTGTTCATGTTTGTGTAGTGTAAAGTGTCATTTATTAATAAATGACAGAGCCCATGAAATAGTTTGCTTTTTTTATTTAATGTTGGACATGCCTGATCTAAGACAGTGTTACAGATAGCTATAAAACATGTATACACATTTTTTTCATAAGTGACGCATAATACCAAGAAAACCGTAACTCATTCCGAGACATGACAAATTTAATATTTTAAGATAAATATTTTATTTAAAAAGATAGTTAACATGAACGTAATGACATCGTTGTCCAGTGGCGTAGATGAAAACATAGTTCCCTGATAAATCTACATTTTCATAATCATCACAGTACATTCACGAATTTAGGTCTTTTGTTGACCTGTTTAGGGCCTCAAGAGAAACACCATCCAGAAGTCTTTTGAGTGGATGTCCTGGTCTTCTTCTTCCTGCAGGTTGATATCTTAACATTTGTTTGGGTATCCTGTGATCTTCCATTCGATGAACATGTTGCATCCATCTTGACTTATAATCAGAAACTTTGTTTTCTAAAGGTTCCATGTGTAATTCTTCTAAGATGTCTTCATTTCTTTTGTGATCTAGTAGTGTGTATCCTGCAGTCCTCCGAAGGTATCTCATTTCAGCAGATCTAACTCTCTGTATATCCTTCTGTTTCAACGTCCATACTTCGCTACCATACAGAAGAGTTGGAAGAGTCAGTGTTTTATACACTTTCAGTCTTGAATGCTTTTGGACTAACTGTGGCTTGAAGATAGAATTTATTACCCCAAAATTCTTAAAAATGTTGATATTTTTGCATTTACATCCTTTTCTTCTTCATATGAGATATTCTTCTTCTTCTTCCTTCCAAGTATTAAGCCAAGGCCTGTTACAATCCTATACAAAATTTTCCCTCCAGCGTTTCATAGGACGGCCCAAAGATCGTCCTCTTGGTATATAATAATAAACAGCTTTGGGGATCTGATTTGAACTCATTCTTTCAAGATGGTGTTTCCAATTTAGTTGGTACTGTTTCATATATTCCAAAATTGGCATAGTCTTCAATTATTTTAAGATATCGGTGTTCCTTTTCCGATCCCATCTGGTGTAACCTGCTGTTCTGCGCATGAATCTCATTTCACAAGCCTTTATTCTGCTTTCATGTTGTCTTTTTAGTGTCCATGCTTCACTACCATAGGTCAACACTGGTCTAGCCAAAGTGTTACATAAACGTAATCTGGTGTTTTTTTTTGTACAAGGGATGGTTTCATAACTTGATTAATAATTCCCAAACTTTTATTATAACTAGTAATTTTTTCAGGGATATCCTTTTCATCCCAGATAGAGGTAATATCCCTCTGTTGGCTGTCCAATGAATTTACAAATTAAATCCTTTTCCCTGGGAATTTCAAAATTCATAATTTCCATTTTATTTTTCTAGAACATTTTTTAAATTCCCGGAGAAAAAGATTTAATTTGGAAGTTCATCAGTCAGTCAACAGAGAGAGCAGGAAGCAACTTACAGGATCGTACACAGTACGTATTGATAGTACACAGATGTATTGAAACTAGTCTTCAAGGAACCTACAATTATGAGGTTCGTCGTAAAGTCTAATTCTATTATTATTTAAAATAAACCTTATAGTGCCACTTCCTTTAGATTTTAATGAAAACAAAAAAAATATTAATTTTGACCCAAAAATAGTATAATTTTACCCATCACCCTCTGTAATCACCGTCTGATATACAAATTCATTATTTTTAATGTTACTAACAATAAGCTGATATGTAGGCTGATATCTGAATAACAAATGACAACAATTTTCGTGCATAAGAAAACCAGAGAACTGAGTGACCTATATGTTTTTTTATTCAGACTGTCCTGAGCACCACGACCTGAAGCATCTATTGTGCTACCCCAGTATTATGAAGATGATTGGAGTTAAGTCTACTCTACAGTGTAGACACACTAGGTTCTGCTCCCATGCCCCATACTGACATTTTTGAGTTGGGGACATGACTGCAATGGGGGACTAGAACCCTCCCGTTGCCCTCTTCTGCCCTTCTTATTGCTCAAGCTTGTTTTGGATATAGATAGATAAATCATCGGTTGATTAATGTCTTTGACATCGTCTGATTCCTAATAGCCAGTTTTGTCGGTCCATCCAATCTCCTGGTTGTAGATGTTTCTCCTTCATGTATAAACATATTCCCTGACTCCAGGAGGTTTAAGGTCTTCCTCTGCTTCGTCTTCCCTCAGGTTTCCATTCCAAAACAGATTTTGGCAGTCGATCCTCTTCCATTTGCTGGACATGTCCGTACCATCTTAATTGCTGAGTTTTAATATAATCTAAAATAGTGTCTTCAATCTTCATTTTCTCCCTTATAACTGAGTTCCTAATTTTTTCTCTTCTTGAAATTCTTGCAGCCCTTCGTATAAAATCCATTTCCGTTGCCAAAAGGTACTTATTTGTTTTTGTTGTTTTGGATATAGATCTTTTTTTTTATTTTGCTAAGAGTTCAAAAGACAATCTCTGAATGTGGAATAAAACAAACTTCTATCACAACCAATGGATTACAGCACCCAGTTCCTTGGTTTAAGGGAAAGCTTGGAAAATACTTTCTAATTATAAAGTTCCTAATTTTTTCAACTAAATTCTACTAAAGGTATTTTTATTATTTTTCTTTTTACAATATTCACTAAACTGAAGCTATATTAAATTTCTAACACTAAACATTGGTCAAATACTAACGGCACTAAGGGAAATATAATAAAAATAATTTTAATTTCTCAATGCAAAAATATTAACTTTTCAAAAATATCAGCTGATTTTCTCTGCGCTTTAAAATATATTATTTACCTTGCTACGTCTACAACAAGCATCACACACTCAATTCAAATCTAATTTCAACATTATTTTTATTTATTTAACCCTAAAGGAAAAATATAATTTAACCACGACCGTAACAAAAACAAGCATTTTCTAAAAACTTTTTGTTTGTAAAATATACTTTTTTTTCCCAACATTACTTTATTTTTTCGATGTTTTTATTTTATAATAATAAGTAAAAAGGTTCGCCCGAGTGGGCATTGATTATATTTAATCTTCGCTATATTCGTTCAGTGTTTTTGTGTTCTTTGGACGCTTCGGTATGTGGTACCGTTCACATCTATGGCCACACAAAGCACACATACATTTATCATTTGGGTCGTGGTACTTCTTGTGTTCACACACTTTGTGATGAAAACCGTGCACAGCATAACGTGTCACATGTCGCTGGTCCTGGTCACCTTTTGTCCAGTTCCTCTCTATCATGGCTCCCGTAGCATAGAAATCAAGGTCTATCTCCCTCTTCTTCCATTTGCTTCGGTGTACGAGTTCTGTGTAGGGGCCAGTAGTTAGCAGAAGGTGTTTCATCCTCAGATCTTCTACATAGAACGACTCTCTTGCAAGTTCTTATACAAGTCTCGATGGGGTTGTTTTCCCCGCCCTTAGAGCCACCTAAGGAAACGTGCCTTAACCTTCTCAATCCTTTCGAGATTGCTAAGTCTTTATTTGAATTAACATTTTTCAATCCTGGATTGGATCTAATTTAAGAAAGAAAAATTAACATTTGAACCCTGTATCTCTCGTTCTCTGTATGAGTGTGCTGTCCATTACACCACTCAAATGACAACACAAAAATTCAAATGATGATATAAAGTTTTGTATCATTTGAAAGGTGTTAATTGGACAGCACACTCATACAGAGAAGCAGAGGTCCAGGGTTCAAATGTTAATTTTTCTTTCTTAAATTAATTACTTTATTTCACGAGTGGGATACAGTGCATTACCTTACAGTAGATAATCTATTAGAATGCCTTAATACAATAACACCGGTCAACATGATTTTTGTCTCATGAGTACCAATAGTTGTACTTGATGCATTTTTTATCATGTTTTCAAATATGTATTCGGAATTTCTCCATCGCCCACAGTTCTTTTTATTTCAATTTCAATTAATGGATTTAAATAATTATTTTTTTAATAAACGTTTTTTCGTCCATTTGTCCATTGCAAAATAAAACGGTGAACACTTTCATCAGGAGATTTCAGCTGTGCAAAAGAGATATCGAGGCAAATGGAATCCAAATATGCTGGCCGATTATTGTTGGACCATCAATAGGGATGCTCCACAGGCAAAATATATAAGAAAATCGTCATTTCTTACTTTCTAGGTGAGTCCGAATGTTCAAATATTGTGTAGTTAAGAATGTAGAAAATATTAAAGTGTTTGAAATTATAAATGGCTGTCTCTTGGAAACCTTGCGTGATGGAGAAAACCTGATATAATATTTGAATTCAGGAGAAAAAGTACTATCAGAATCACATATTTTCCTTTCTGAGATAAAAAAAAGAGTTTATTTTTTGTTGCTCAGTGTTATATGTAATAAAGAAAGCTGAGATTGTAAGAGAAATAAAAGCAGAAGAGACACATTAAAAACAAAAAAAAAACGATAGTTGGTAGTTCATTACCTGAATACAATGAACTAGGCCTATCTTCAATGGTGTGACAGCCCAAAGTTGGGCCATAGCCTCACCTTTGTCAGCAGTTACTACACCAAGTAAATTTAGTTATGCTTATTTCCCTACAGATGTCATCAATGGCATTCAGTCAACACACTGACCCAATGATACATCTAGTAGGCAACTAGGATGTTACTAGGACGATGAAGGTCGGTAAATTTTGCTTAGAGGCCTATTTATTCAGGCTTAAGGACCATTTACGAGCCCACAGCTTAAAGTTCCTCCTGGAGGACTTACTCCTTGGATTTTCCCATCCTAAAAAATCCATCGATCCCAGCCAGGTTTGAACCTGTGACCCTCGGGACCACAGGCAAAGAGCCACTAATCAGAAAGCAGGCATGCTCCCATCTGAGCCACCACGGTGAACTTACCTCATACTAAAATTTAACATAAAATTCTTTACACCTCGCCTCATATCCAGTCTTCTAATTAAACCGGTTTCAAAACCTAGGTGGTTTCATCTTCAGTTATTTCATGACCAATGTAATCCATATTTGAAGAGAAAAATTGTACACTCAGACTAGGGTTTGAACCCAGGACCTTTTGCACTCTAGGTGAATGCTCTACCAACTGAGCTATCTGAGAAACTTCATTCTAAATGCAAATGTTTCTCTTATATGAGCTGTTAATTTGGAAATAAGAGAAAATTTTGCGTTTAGATTTGAATAGCTCAGTTGGTAGAGTATTCACCTAGAGAGCGAAAGGTCCTGGGTTGATACCCCAGTCTGAGCATATCATTTTTGTCTTCAAATATAAATAATTTTATTTTAAATCTCGTAATGGTATTCATATACTAGTTCAATATTACCTCATACAGTTATGCCCTATAAATTTCGAGAACGCTGATTCTGTTTTCAGACTAACAGTAAACAAAATCACCGTGCTCACATGACTAGAAGCTAGATGTAACTTTTCAAACACCAAAACAATGTCCAACAGTTGATCTTTAAGTAGATTTCCGGGCTGTAGGCCGTGGTCTTGACTTGAAGTTCCCCGACGTTTCTCCAGAGACTGCGTTCAGCATCCACAAGGGTTGTTTTGAGCCCCGACGTTTCACCAGAGACTGCATCCAGCATCCTTAAGGATTGTATTGACTCTGGCAAAACATCGCGGAACTTCCTCAAGACAACCCTTGAAGATGCCGAATACAGTCTCTGGCGAAATGTCGGGAACTACCTCAAGACAACCCTTGAGGATGCCGGACGTAGTCTCTGGCAAAATGTCAGAGAACTTCCTCAAGACAACCCTTGAGGATGTCGGACGCAGTCTCTGGCAAAACGTCAGAGAACTTCCTCAAGACAACCCTTGAGGATGCCAGATGCAGTGTCTGGTGAAACATTGTAGGAACTTCCTCAAGACAACCCTTGAGGATGCTGGATACAATCTCTGGCGAAATGCCAGAGAACTTCCTCAAGACAACCCTTGGGGATGCCGGATGCAGTCTCTGGCAAAACATTGGAGATCTTCCTCAAGACAACCCTTGAGGATGCCGAATGCAGTCTCTGGCAAACGATGGAGAACTTCCTCAAGACAAACTTGAGGATGCCGGATGCAGTGTCTGGCAAAATGTCGGGAAACTTCCTCAAGACAACCCTTGAGGATGCCGGATACAGTCTCTGGCGAAACATCAGAGAACTTCCTCAAGACAACCCTCATGGATGCCGGATGCAGTCTCTGGCAAAATTTCAGAGAACTTCCTCAAGACAACCCTTACGGATGCCCAAAGCAGTGTCTGGCAAAACGTCAGAGAACTTCCTCAAGACAACCCTTACGGATGCCCAATGCAGTGTCTGACAAAACGTCAGAGAACTTCCTCAAGACAACCTTTGAGGATGCCAGACGGGATCTTCAAGCCTCAAGACCACGGCCAACAGCCCAGAAATCTTCTTCAAGATCATCACAGTAACTCCGGCCGTGAAAGCCTAAGTCAATATAAATGTCCAACAGTACTTCCATCAATCACGAATTACACAAGCTAACAAATGTACGTGTATCAGTGACTAAACTTCTGCAAGGCTCAACTGAAACAATCAAGTGCAGCAAGGTTATATATTTATGCACCAAAATCACAACCATAGAAATTACTTCAAAAAATAACAATAAAAAAATCTCAAACATCGCACAAGTAAACATCACGCCACATAAAATCACAACTGGCTGAATTACACTCTTCAATTACAAAACAATACAAATTATACGTGTCAGAAAAATGAGCCCTTTTTAAAAATTCTCAGGAGTCGTACAAAAACAACAGGGTTCAACAACATACATCACAAAATGGCTTGGACGTAAACAGCTTACTGAAATGAAAAATTTACAACAAGAGATTCAAGAAACATATGATACAGAAAACCTGATACAGTAAAACCTCTTTAAGCCAAACATTAAGATTTTCATTTGAAAGTGATTTTCTACGGGTTGGTCTCCTTAAAGGTATAATGGAATAAATTATATTTGAAGAGAAAAATATTTGCTCAGACTGGAGTTTGAATTCAGGATCTTTCGCTTTCTATGCAAATGCACTACCAACTGAGCTATCTGAGCACTCCAATCTAAACACAAATTTTTCTTCTTCTTGCATCTTGTAAGCCCATGTTTCCCTTAACAGAGATTTAGGTGCTCTCCCCCTACAGGGAAGAATTTGAACCACACTAATTTAATTATATTATTTTTAGTCTGGACATCTTACTTCAATTGAGGTAAGATGTCCAGACTAAAAATAATATAATTAAAATAACCTCAAAATATAACTTCCTAAAATTAAATACTAATTTAGTTACACTTGTTTTCATATAGATGTCACTTGAGTGGTCCGTGGTCAGCGTTCCGCCTTGTACTGACATCTAGCAAATCAAGGTAGTACTAGGACAGGAAAATTCAGTAAATTTTGCTTACAGGACTTTTCAGTTAGGCTTAAGGATCTTTTACGAGCCTGAAAATCTTCAGACTCAGGACCCACGGCTTATAAAGTCCGTCCCGGAGGACTTGCTCCTTGGATTTTTCCATCCTAAAAAATCCATCGACCCGGCCAGGTTTGAATCCGTGACCCTCGGGACCAGGGGCAAGGAGCATAACCACTAGTCCACTGCGGCTGATACAAAAAATCTACAGAAAAAAAATGAAATCTGAACACAAGAATTAAGGAACACTTTAGAAACACAAGATGTGGATAAACAGAATGTGTGGACAGAAAGTCATGGAATTAGAAATAAGTCAAAATTGTAGAAACAACTGGAGAAACTACAGAATTCACAGCATAAGAAAAAAATACCTACATCCCCAAAATGGAATTTTAGACAAGAAATGAAAATTTTATCATTTGTCCAAAGTAATATACATTTGAAATAAAAATAATAATGAAAATTCCATTTTATAAGTTATAATATTGTACAATTACTTAAAAATTTAAAAAAAATTGTAAATTCCTATAATTTTTAAGAAGTCTCAGAATTCTGACACATTATACATTATCTTTGGTTAAATAATATCTCAAATAAAACTAAACAAATTAAAGTCAATAATAAATACACAACATAATATGTGCAATATAACAAAATATTTCATACATTAAAAACTCTTAAAAATCAAACAAAAAAATACAACATGTGCAATGCAATAATACAAATTTTCCCAACAATCACACAATATTCAAAATTAGAAATGTTATTGGGTCAGTCTAATATGTGTTATGTTTACAAAAAATATTACATAAAATTAACACATTACATTTCACAACTTTTCTTTCTTTTTATAAGAAAATACAATTAAATATTAATGACATGCTGATACAAATCAGATGACTGATACTCAACAACAATGAAACTGGGAAATGTTCTATTTCTATAAATTGTCAGAGAGAATTTCAGATTCATTTTTAAGTTTGTATTTAACTTGTGCCGTTATACAATAAAAATACCACAATTAATACAATAATCTGCAGTTTAACATCAACAACACGTAACTATCCCTGCTGATAAACTAATACTTTTTTTGAATAGTTGCACAACACATATTTGGTTGTACATCCCATACAAATTAAGGCTCTTTTAATATCCTGTCTGAAATATTGAATATCTGGATATCAAATTAACCTGTTAACTACATTAATCACAGCTAACAATTAACTGCTATAGGAAATATTAAATGAATCAAGTGAATTCTATATGTAAATGCAGAGACTAAGGGTCGAATGTTTGAACGCATTAGACAGTAAAAGGCGTTCTCTGCTGAGAAAGTTTTATCCTAATACGATTTTGCTTACTCAGAAATCTATTCATGCGATAATAATTCGTAAGCTACCTGACGAGGTACCTTAAAATCATAGCTCAAGATAGAAACTTATTGTGAGAATCCCAAAGGGAACCGATGTAGTTTGAAACCTTGCCGCTTTATCCAAGATGTCGGACCTTGAAGACTTGGATCATGTTTTCGGTATACGCGGAGAAGAGGAATTCGATAGAGTCTACCAAAGAATTCAACTGGAAGAACAGGAGAATCGGCGTAATATTGCACGATGCAGACGTTGTTGTATACGGTATTATTTGCGGGACGCAAGCGTAAGTGCATTCCTCTACAGCAGACGAAAATAACGGAAGTGGTTTTATCACTGAGAATTCTGGGTAATTCCTTGCCAATATTACGAAAACGACGACTTTCATGCATGACCAGTTTGTGGGTCGCTAATTCGATCTTTGCACTTGCTACGGTGAGTCAGCTCAACAGTGTTGTAAGTAATTGAGTAGGACTAAGGTATTTGTATACGAACCCTAAAACAAGAATAGAACGAATCATTATTTAAAAAAATATGTTTGCCCATGGTTGAATTTGACCATAATGAAAGTCACACATTTATGATCTCACTTTATATATTAGACATTGGCAGTTTGAAATGGTATTTTATTTCTTCGACATTAAACTGGACAATGTTATCATCATCATCATCAATCGTCAGGACCAGTTCAAACTGCGAAGAATTGACCATACAAAGCCTCCAGAAAAGTGACATAGATGAAGAGAGATCAGATCCTGATGAAGTAAGGAAGAAGAAAAAAACAATTTTGATACAACTTTGAACAAAGTGTTCATCTGAGCTCATTTATTGAATCAGAGACTTACGACACATACAAGATTTAAAGTTGTCCAAAAACCGTTGAAAAGCTTGGTTCCGCTAAAAGGTGGAAGCTCTCGGAAAACCTTGCGTGATTGAGAAAAACCGATAATTTGATTCAGGAGAAAAAATACTAACAAATCACATAGTTTCTTTCTGAGACAATTTTTATTTTTGGTGCTCATGATACCTTTCCCCTAGATTATCACTGAAGCCCTCCCATTTATTATATGGATGAAAACATGGACTCTTATTTAAGGGAGGAAAGGAGATACAAGGTTGAGAATAAAGCTTTCTTCGTCATCATAAGGATTAAGCCTGTTGTCTTGTTCCGGTTTCAGAAAGCTAGAATTGTGTGTTGTTTCAAACTGGCCTGGCAGAAGCCATTAGCGTTATTGCTCTCAATATTCTCTATGGGGGATCCAACAGGTAATTAACATTCACATGGTTTGAGTTCTTCGTCTTTGTTGCACGAGACAATTTGGATTAGTTAGATTCTATTTTATATAAAGGTTTGGCAAAGAGTCATGTTCGTAAGCAATCTAAAATTTGCTACTGTAGTTTACGTGGAATGTCTGAATAATATCTGGCTTCTTACTAAAATATCCATTTTTGTCTTTGGCTTAATTATAGGTCTGGTTTTGTGATTTATATTGTTTTTAATATTCTTTTATGGATGTGCAGGTAAGATTTTAGTAGTATTCTGAATTAGATTTGAGATTTTTTTGGCAGAAAATCCGCAGTCTCATATTAGAATTGTTAAATTGTTCAGACCATCTCGTGCGGGCGTACAACATTTCTCCTTCTGTGCAGTTTATAATTTAGCAATAATTTTAAACATCCTTTCTCGCATTCTAGCAATATGTTCTTTCCAGTCGTTCCTATATTTAATTATTCGGTCTGTAAGTTTGAAAATATTTAGTTCCTTTCTTATATCTTCATTTCTTTTCTTATTCAGCAGAGTATATCCTGCTATATTTCTTAAAAATCTCATCTCAGCTGCTTCCAATCTTTGTTCTTGTATTTTAGTGATCGTCCAACATTCTGATCCATACATCAATACAGGAACAGCCATTACTTTATAATCATATGGACAATCTTATATGTATATAAAAAGAAATTCGGTTGACAAACAGAGGAGAAAAAGTACTTAACTGTTTTGTCTACTTATTTATATGTAACTTATTGGCTTTACAGCCGTTTGAATCTAGCATAACATAACCTCTTCTTTGTTAGGGTTTTCTAGACCAAGCTAATGTTTTGTTATGTTTATTTCACTAAAGACGTCATGTGGTCAACATACCGACCCAATAAGACATCTAGTAGACAACTAAGGTATTATTGGATAATGAAGGTCAGTATATTTCGCTTAGAGGCCTCTTTTTTCAAGCTAAGGCTCCTTTACGAGCCTCAAAATCAGGATGTTCCTCAGATTTTTGCATCCTAAAATATCCATTGACCTCAACTGGGTTTGAAACCGTGACCGTCAGAAATAGAGGCAAGGAACAGAATGACTAGACCACCGTGGGAAAAAAAAATATATATATTAGTTCAAAAATAAGCTTCAGTTTCGGTTAATATTTGAACAGCAAGTCAGTTTGCTACTTTGGTCTTTTACATATCCGTGCTTTAAAAATTAATCTAATTTGTAACAATACAGTTAGTGCTATAACTGAAACAATGCAGCTTTTATTGGTATAAATTTTGGATTTAACATTGTGTATATTTTTTTTTTCATTAGCTTGTAATTAAGTACCGATAAGAAAGTATGTTTTATACAGATATCAATTCTCAGATGGATTCTCACTATGATTTCACCACAACAGAACAGTTGTGAAAATTCTGACAATGGAGTAACTGCTCTGAAACCGGTCTACAAAGAAGACAAATTATGAGGTGAGGTGATACATTAATAACACTGGTCAACATGATTTTTGTCTCATGAGTACCAATAGTTGTACTTAATGCAGTTTTTTATCGTGTTTTCAAATATGTATTCCGAATTTCTCCTTCACCCACAGCTTTTAATTTCAATTAATGGATTTAAATAATTATTTTTTTAATAAACCTAGATTTCTTCGCGGAAAATCTTGGGGCAGTGAGCGATGAGCACGGAGAACACTTTCATCAGGAGATTTCAGCTATGGAAAAGAGATATCAAGGCAAATGGAATCCTAATATGCTGGCAGGTTATTGTTGGACCATCAAGAGGGATGCTCCACAGGAGAAATATAGCAGAAAATCGTCATTTCTTACTTTCTAGGTGAGTCCGAATGTTCGAATATTGTGTAGAAAATATTAAAGTGTTTGAAAGTATAAATTCCTGTCTCTCGGAAACCAATATCATATTTGAATTCAGGAGAAAAAATACTATCAAAATCATATATTTTTCTTTCTGAGACAAAAAAAAAAAGTTTTTTTTTTGTTGCTCAATGTTATAAGGACCTTAATCCCTGTCCAAAAAACATCATTAATTATTCTTGTTAATTATTAAAGGATACATTTTGATTGAGTAAGACTGATATAAGAAGGTACTTATATTAATTATATTTGAAAAGAGAAATATACACTCAGTTTGGGGCTTGAAACCAGGACCTTTCCCTTTCTACGCGAATGCTCTACCAACTGAGCTACCCGAGAAACTGCAATATAAATGCAATTATTTTTCTTATGTATGCTGTTAATACTTATGTTAATATTTTTAACAAATTTAATACATAAAGAAATACAACATAGCAACAACCTACAAACCAACACAAAAAATCAGCAATATACTGCGCCCAGCCAAAGACACTAGAGATCCTTTGAGTCATGCCGGTATATATCGTATCCCGTGCAGTTGTGGAGAGGTGTACATCGGTACAACAAAAAGAATGATCAACACACGATTACAAGAACACATGAGACACTGCAGGTTAAAACAAAATGAAAAATTGGCCGTAGCGGAACACTTGATGAACAACCAACAACATATCATAAGATTTGAAGATACCCAGGTATTATCACAAACATCACATTACTACACCAGACTATACAGAGAAGCCATAGGAATATATAAACATAAAAATTCCTTCAACAAAAAAGAAGAAACCTTGAAGATAAACAAAATTTGGATCCCAGCACTGCATAACACGACAACGAAGCCTATGACTTCTGCAAACGGCGATACAGCGCAAAACTCGGTGCACGCAGAAAACCTCCCCTCCACCCGGGGTTTAGCTATAAGCAGAGAGACAGTTTCCAACGACCAGCCAGTCTGCAGCCGACTGTTGAGGAGTTCACAGAAAGCACGCAGTATCTCCTGATGATGTCTACCGCAGCAGTAGACGAAACGTCGAGTAAGAAGACAACCAGACCACGGCCTATAAGCCCGGAAGACGAACCAAATATGGATCAAGATGCCGGCCGTGAAAGCCTACAATTATATATT
The DNA here is from genome assembly GCA_030220185.1 of Diploptera punctata. Lineage (NCBI taxonomy): Eukaryota > Metazoa > Arthropoda > Insecta > Blattodea > Blaberidae > Diploptera > Diploptera punctata. The sequence goes on along the minus strand of JASPKZ010010684.1, from coordinate 381,920 downwards.
AATACATAACCTCAATAATTGTTACAATGAATTTTAGAAATATTGATATAAGAATCTCATTGAGTGGATTGGACAACCGCAGTCTCCGATTTCCAATTTTTATTGTTCCATAAAAGTAACTGAAATTGTTATGAAGTCATTCGTGGTCATGAAACAGACTTTTGTTTTTGCAGTTAACAGCTGTAGATTTTCAGTTTTTATCGTTGTTATAGAAACATTAAAAAATTGGAAAACCGGGTCGCAGTGCACTCATAGTGTGACTTCCTGCCAAGTTTAAAAGTTTGCTTTTACTTTTTTGTCTCCACATTCTTAAACAATTCACTTTTTTCTTTTACATTTTCCTAAATTCTATTTAAAAAGCCTATTTTTAAAGATTTGTTAGATATTTGCTCATTCAAACTAAGACATCATAAATCAGTTTACATTTACTCTAGTGTTAGTAGGCCTATGTCAGGAAACTCGATTGTAATGGAAGGGCACAAGTTAAACACACGATAAGTCCTGCAAAATATATAAAACTTAAATTCTATTTGTACTGCGAATATAAAGAAATCATGAGAGTAGGTTACGTTAAAAAATTAGATTTATAAAACACAATAGAAGACAATCCTTTACAAATATGTTCTCAAAAATTGTACAAATTTGAGGTGAGGTGTCAATTTTCTGATTGTTCATCTTTATTATAAATAAACTTCATGAAAATATTAATTGGACGGTTATGCATCATTAAAAAAAATTATATTTTGATGGCATCTGTTGCACTGGCTCATGAAATAAGTGTATGCACACTTTTAGCTCCAAATCTTTAAATATAACCTTATTATTAAATAAAAATGTAAACGCCATCTGTCTTATCAGAGATTGTGTTTTGCAACAAATGACTACTAAACCACATCTTCATAAATGGTAATCTAAATTTTGCATCATTCAGCTAAGTGCCAAATATTCCTGCTTTTACATTGTTGATGCATAACTGTCAAACAAGGAAAATAACTTGCAAAATGCAGTATTGTTAGTTTGGTGCTACAATAAATAGTGAAGATTGATTTAGGGCCGCATGCAAATATATTAGTCTCTGGTGAGCTGAGTTTTCCATGAGAATGTGCAAAGTTCGAATTAGCGAGTCGCTGACTGGTCATGCATGAAAGTAGTTTTTTTCGTAATATTGGCAACAAATTACCCAGAATTCTCAGCGATAAAACTACTTCTGTTAATTTCGTCTGCTAGAGAAATGCATTTACGCTTGCGTCCCACAAATGAAACCATATACGACGATGTCTGCGTCGTGCGATATTACGCCGATTCTCCTGTTCTTCCAGTTGAATTCTTTGGTAGACTCTATCAAATTCGTCTTCTCCGCGTATACCGAAAACATGATCGAAGTCTTCAAGGTCCGACATCTTGGATAAAGCAGCAAGGTTTCAAAGTACATCGGTTACCATCGGGTTGCTCATGATTCGTTCTCTGCAAAGTCACCTCGCCAGGTAGCTTAGGAATTTCGACAATTATTATCGCATGAACAGATTTTTGAGTACGCAAAACGTCTTTGGATGCATCTTTCTCAGCAGAGAACGACTTTTATGGTCTAATGCATTCATAGATGCGACCCTTAATCACTCACCTCATATTATTCTTCTTATTTTAATATAAACTAGTTTCTGTTCCATCTTCAGTATCTTCACAATCGTTGTTCTGTCGTCACGAAGCACCATCTTTCGCTCCTTCCATTGGCAGACTAAAAAACCCTTGAAACCAGATCATTCTCTCCAGGAATTTCAAAGTTCATCAATTTCTCCTTTTCGCTCCTTTGAATGTAGATCTTTTCCCAAAAGGAGCGAAAAGGAGAAATTGATGAACATTAATATTCGCAGGGAGAATGACCTGGTTTCAAGGTTCTTCAGTCAGCCAATGGAAGAAGTGAAGGACGGCTCTTCAAGACGACAGAACAACGGACATGAAGATACTGAAGATGGAACAGAAACAAAGTTCCAAAACTAGTTTATATTAAAATAAGAATAATATGAGGTGAGTGATTAAGGGTCGTATCTATGATCGCATTAGACTAAAAGTCGTTCTCTGCTGAGAGAGCTGCATCCAAAGACTTTTTGCATACTCAAAAGTCTGTTCATGCGATAATAATTGTCAAAATTCCTAAGCTACCTGGCGAGGTGACTTTGCAGAGAACGAATCACGAGCAACCCGATGTACTTTGAAACCTTGCTGCTTTATCCAAGATGTCAGACCTTGAAGATTTCGGTCATGTTTTCAGTATACGCGGAGAAGAGGAATTTGATAGAGTCTACCAAAGAATTCAACTGGAAGAACAGGAGAATCGGCATAATATCTCGCGATGCAAACGTCGTCGTATACGGTTTTATTTGCGGGATGCAAGCATAAATGCGTTCCTCTAGCGACAAAAATAACAGAAGTGGTTTTATCATTGAGAATTCTGGGTAATTTCCTGCCAATATTACAAAAAAAAACTACTTTGATGCATGACCAGTCAGCGACTCGCTAATTCAAACTTTGCATGTGCTCATGGAAAACTCAGCTCACCAGAGACTAATGTATTTGCATGCGGCCCTAAATTTTACTTGTAAGTAAATTATTGTACCTTATTGTGTAAATTTTACATAATTTTTGCTCATTTGTTTTTTCTATTGTTCTAAAAACAATATTAAATTAATTAAACCAATGTACCTCATAGGATACAAGAGTTAATAAAATTGTACAATAAATTAAAGAGAAACAAAACATTTGGTTTGTAAAGAACCCTAACTTACTCTTTATATCCACAGTAAAATAAAACTTATTTTCATTTTGTTACAAGTAATGTTTGTATAATAAAACATACTTAATTTTGCTTTTCTGGTATTTCGTAGCTTTTTAAAACAGCAAATAAAGAAGGGAACAGATGCTAGTACTCACATAGGAATAGTTCGTATTTAAAACATTCTTCACAATCTGTCAGCACATTAGTGATTCTGTCATAGGCATCACAAATCTTATATACACATGTTTAATAAATACAAACAAATATTTATCAAGAGAGTTAGCTCAAGTGGTTGCATTTCAGGAGGTTCCAGTTCAAATCCCAATCAATCTTACTGAAGATTTTTCCAAGTTTGAGATGTATGAAATGAATAATAAAAACATCGAAAGAAGCCGTACTGGCATTTATAATGTAATGTATAATTCCCAAATATATGTCTTCTTAATAAAGAAGCTGCCATTTACAAAGATAGAAGCAAAGGCTTCATAGCATTTGGTGGGCAGGAATTACAACGTATATAGAGAAAGATTTGCATTTAGATAGGTACTTCCTCCAGTAGCTCAGTTGATAAAGCACTTGGTCTAGAGAACCAAGGGTCCCAGGTTCAAGTCCTGGTCTGAGCGTATAATTTTTCTCTTTAAATATGATTTACCTCAAAAGTTGAGGCAAATGTTGATTTGGAATTTCAGTATCAGGTTACATTTTATCATATTTACCTTTCCATACTGCCATGCTGGCTAAGATGGTAGCATGCCTGCTTCTTGACTAGCAGCCCCAGGTTCAGTACCGAGTGGGATACAAAATTTTTATTGTTAAATTAATTTGAAAATACAACAGGAAGTTACATTATGAGGTTTTACTTAATAATAAGTTTTGTCTGTTTATTACTTGAATTAAATTTGAAGAGAAAAATATATTTGGTGTTTTTATTTAAATTAACATTTTCAAATCCTGGATAGAATTTAATTTTAAAAAGAAAAATTAATGTTTGAACCGGGATTTGAACCCTGGATCTCTAGTTCTACATACTAGTTTGCTGTCCATTACACCATTCAAATGACGATACAAACATTAATATTTCTTTCAACTTATACAATTCTCATTCGTCCGAAGGCTAATAGCTGTCGCTAACATCACACCAACTGATCTCTTCTATTCACAATTATTTTTATTGAGAATTTATATATTACTTTTTACCGGTAAAGCTTCATATTTTCGAAGTTTTTATTTCAATTAACATTTTCCAATCAGGTGGTGATGTGGTAGTAGTAAGCCCATGTTTTCCCTTTAGACAGATTTAGGCGCTCTCCCCCTACAGGGAAGAATTTGAACGATACTAATTTAGTTACACTTGTTTTCGTATAGATGTAATTTTGAGTGGTCTGTGGTCAGCGATCCGCCTCGTACTGACATCTAGAAAAACAAGCTAGTGCTAGGACGGGAAAATTTGGTAAATTTTGCTTAGAGGCCTTTTCATTCAGGCTTAAGGATCTTTTACAAGCCTGAAAATCTTCAGACTCGGGACCCACGGCTTAAAGTCCCTCCCGGAGGACTTGCTCCTTGGATTTTTCCATCCTAAAAATCCATCGACCCCGGCTGGGTTTGAACCCGCGATCCTCGGGACCAGAGGCAAGGAGCATAACCACTAGTCCACCGCGGCCAGTGGTGATGTACAATTTTTAATCACTAGATTGTGCACCAGATTCCCCCCACAGTACATATGCTGACAAGACATGTGGTACTGATAGCAAATTGTTCATCGGATAGGGATGTTAACCCTGGTGGCCATTTGCCTTCATCATCAGTCAAACTCCTTTGACTTTTAAAACTGGTATCGTGTAAACACAAAACTTTATGAAATGAGATATAAAAACCATTTTCTCCAACTCATTTATAAATTGAAAATTACCTCATAGTGTTACTTTCCACTGTAATTTTGATTAAAGTAACTTGGTATGAAAGAAATTTTCCATTTGATGTTTTTAAATCTTATGTGTTAAAGCTTCTATAAATAAAAATAAATTTGACAAGATTATGATGCCTATGACACACTAATAATATAGTTTCACATGTCCAAGAAAGGCTGTCAGTCTGCACTGACCCAACACAAACTTCTTCAGTTACATAATTAACATATGCTAAAATAGCAATACATCAGTTACATAAGGGGTCTTAACCGTACAACAAATATCTGTTAATTTAATAATTTTCGTTTTAAAGGCATATCACTATCATTAACCACACAAAGCATTACATATTCATAGCAGATTTTTATGAAACCTGCAATTTTGCAACATAATAATTTGCTAAAATTCACCAAGTTCGAACATGTGTATTAAACTGCTCAAAGTAAATTTAAAAATCTGTACCTGATGTAACAGTTGTCCTAAAACAAACTTCTGTTGCCTTAAAACAAACTTCTGTTATAACAGTTGTCCTAAAACAAACTTCTGTTGTAACAGTTGTCCTAAAACAAATGTAATAGTTGTTCTAAAACAAACTTCTGTTGTAACAATTGTCCTAAAACAAACTTCTGTTGTAACAGTTGCCCTAAAACAAACTTCTGTTAAAACAGTTGTCCTAAAACAAACTTCTGTTATAACAGTTGTCCTGAAAACAAACTTCTGTTGTAACAGTTGTTCTAAAACAAACTTCTGTTGTAACAGTTGTCCTAAAACAAACTTCTAACAATCGCCTATGCAATCTTTGTAACTAATGATAAGTATACACCATGATTAATAAATCCTAAATTGACTGACAGAGGTATAATTTGTATTAGAATTTTCAATTTCAAACTTTATAGTCACAAATAATTGAGATTAAAGACCCCTTATGTACTTAAAAAATATTTATATTCCTATACTCGTCTGCAGGGGCCTGTTTCATAAAGTTCTATTTTTAGTAGTTACTTATTAGCAGTGTAAAATTTACTAGTTAGCAGTCTGGTAAATCCTGTTTCATAAACACAAACCTAAACTGTTACATTTGCTACACTACTTTTAGCAGTTATCAGTGTGACTTCATGTAAACAATATATGACACACACAACAATTGGACAATGTTATGCATCAACCGGTGCCATTTTTTAAAATGATATTTTGATGCCATCTGTTGCACTGGCTCATGAAGTAAGTGTACGCACAATTTTAGCACCAAATCTTTAAATATAACCTTATTATTAAAGAAAAATGTAAACACCATCAGTCCTATCAAAGATTCTGTGTTTTGCAACAAACAGCTGTGAAATCAAATCTTCGTAAATGCTAATCTAAATTTTGCATTATGCAGGTAAGTGTGAAATGTTCCTGCTCCTAGATTGTTGATACATAACTGTCAAACAAGGAAAATAGCCTATAATATCCAGTATTGTTAGTTTGGCACTACAATAAATAGTGAAGATTGACTTAAACTTTAAACATATTTTTCTCAAAACTTACATAATAGTGCATGGCCGGCTGATGCATAATACTGCCCAATTATTCCCTCTGCTGGATTTCATGGCCTTCTATATGCATTGCATCTGCACATGACTCCAAAATATAGTAGTTCTATTGCATTGTTGCCCAATTATTCTCTCTGCTGGATTTCATGGCCTTCTATATGCATTGCATCTGCACATGACTCCAAAATATAGTAGTTCTATTGCATTGTTGCCCAATTATTCTCTCTGCTGGATTTCATGGCCTTCTATATGCATTGCATTTGCACAGGACTCCAAAATATAGTAGTTCTATTGCATTGTTGTTTTGTGATATTATTCTTTAGAAATTTTATTAAAATAATTTAAAAAATAACAAAATCGAAGAAGCAAGTAAATTTATTAAGAAACATTTTATAAAATTATTTTTAAGTTAAATTTATTGCATTATTTTTTAAATTGTATACACTGCTAACTACTTTTATCAGCATTTCTTAACTCATAAAATAGACTGCTTATTATGAGTGTAAATTAGTAGTGCTTACATGAAACAACATTGTAGTTACACTGATAAATAACACTCCTAAATATGAGTCCTACACTGCTAACTATTATTTTACACTGCTATTTTTTTAGCAATCTGAATATCTGCATCAACTGGCTAAGTGCCATTTTAAAAAATTGAAATTTTGATGTCATCTGTTGCACTGGCTCAAGAAGTAAGTGTACGCACACTTTTAGCACCAAATCTTTAAATATAACCTTATTATTAAATAAAAATTTACACACCATCAGTCCTATCAGAGATTCCATGTTTTACAACAAATGGCTATGAAATTAAATTATTTTTAGTCTGTTCATCTTACCTCAATATTAATTTTGATTTGTTCTTGAACATGTTTCAATTATATCATAATCATCGTCAGCATCTTGCCCAGACTGTCAAATGTACATTAATATTGAGGTAAGATGAACAGACTAAAAATAATTTAATTAAAATAACCTCAAAATCACTTCCTAAAATAAAATATTAAACGGCTATGAAACTACATCTTCATAAATGCTAATCTAAATTTTGCATCATGCAGCTAAGTGCCAAATATTGCTGACACATAACTGAGTATTGTTAGTTTGGTGCTAGAGTTTAAAATGTAAAAACAAAACTTTAAATGCATTTTTTCTCGAGACTTACATAATGGCACGTAGCCGGATGAAACAGGTCCCTGGGTGTAACACAAAGCAGAAGCATAAGAAGAACGGAGGAGGAGCACTACGACATGAGCAACCAGTAGTTTCAGCCTTGCATCAACAGCTTCTAAATTATCGTTAAGCAAGGCAATTACATGCATTCAAATTTACAAAACTCTACGCTACGGAGCTACCAATTTATAATCTAAATATATTCCCTTTTAACAAATTCCCATAAAAAACTTGTTTTCCTATTTCACACACATGTTCATGTTATACTTAGTACAGGGTGACCAGATTTATAAATCACTATGTTTTATAAAATTTACTTTAAAAACAAACAACTTATCAAGCAGAAATCCATTAAATAAACGAATTCCTGAAGAAGTCAAATTTATACTTTGATTTTTTTCATTTGTGGAATATATATTTCTTTTGATGATTAAATTGTAAATTAACTTAATTAAATTCTGCTGAAATGGAATTTTGAAGGCATTCAGCTGGAATGTCTAGAGGAGATCAAACAAGAAACAGTGTAATTAAACAAAAGATGAACGTTCAAACTTTAATTGTAGATTTTGATGTTATATTAATTATTTAGGATGCAACGTATCAAACTGCCAGAAGGAAGATATTAATATTAAATTAAATAAGTTTTACAGAATGTGTGACACTATAAGACGGACACTGAAAAATAAAACTTTGAGGAGCGCACAACTAAAATTTTACAAAATTATGGCAGTGCCTGTCTGAACATATGCAAGTGAAAATTGGACTCTTAACCGTTCAGACAGAAGGAAAATAGAAACTGCAGAAATGAAGTTCCTACGTTCAGTAGCGGGTGTGACAATTTTGGACAAGAAAAGAAGTGAGGATATTAGGAAGGACTTAAATATTTTTAATTTAACAAATAGAATTGACAACATGAGAAACAACTGGTATGAATATGTCAAGAGAATGCCTACAGATAGAATCCCTCAGCTGTTACTAAAGTACAAACCAATAGGACATAGAAATGTTGGATGCCCATTTACTAGATGGGAGGATTCATTAAATCCCACTTGATGTGAAAACAGGTCACAAGGCCTAATTTCATTAAGCAGAAGAAGAAGAAGATGATGCTATATTTTAAATTAACACTTTACAGAATTTGATATAGATTTATTTTAGAAAGAAATATTAATGATCAAACCCCAGATCTCTAACTCTACACATCAGTATGATACCAGTTACACCATCCTACCTCCAATATGAATGTTTCATGCATTAAGCTTCATATCTTGACGTTATATTATAAATTAACACAATGGTACAGGGTCCCTAAAGGGTAGAGAATGACTGGGGCAGGTCTGAGGACGAGCTCTCAGACTCTACAAAAGGCTCCAAATAGTCAGCACAAAATATAACCTCTCTTTACCAAACCCTTCCATCTACCTTCACATTGTGGGACTGTTTTTACTGAAGATGGAGGGTGAATGGCGCCATAAAACCAAATACTCGGGGCAGACAGAGCTCTGTAGCCTTGTAAGGCAGTCTGTCTAGGAGAAAGACAATTCCGAAATTAAATTCTGGTCCTCCAGGTTGGGGGTTTTGCGGTTGGGTTGGTAACCCACCCAAGTAAAATAACTATCACTCAGAAGTCTCAAGTTCGAATACGAACAGGTCACATTGACCTAATCCTGGAAAGGAAGAAGAAGAAGACAATGCTACAGCTCTTCAAGTTTTTGAAAGAACAAAAGAAAAGAAAAAAACTACCTAATCTGCAGTGTTCAAAGGTACTTCTACCATCTTAACTAAATTAAATTACATAACTAAAGGTATCAGTATGATTAAAATAAGTAAATTAATATACATTGAAGAAGAATCATTGGTGTGTTGAACTCAGTGCTTTGGAGAGTCTTCTTCACTTCCGGGTTTAGGCAAGAGTTGCCTGTTCGGCAGATTCGGCGCAGAAGGAGTCCTTCATCACGGCGGATCTGGCGGAAGTGGCAACCCTCTAGATGGGGTTAGTACATCCAGAAGCTGGACCTAAAGCTTCGAGGTGGCAGCCCCACCAATGGTCTACTCTGCATAGCGTTGGTACCGCGATCAGAGGAAAACATATTACTCGTATTCTTCACAATGGAAACTCGGACGGACTTAACCAAAGACGACCTCAGGGCTTTGGAATAGAAATATAATACACAGAATGAAGAAAACTATATTTCAAGTTCGTTACAAAGCGTTTTATTACATGGGTCTGAAACCTGGACAGTAAGTAGAAAACAAGCCAACAACCTGTTAGCAGTAGAAATGGATTTTTGGAAGCGATCGACAAGAATTTCAAGAAGGGAAATTATGCAAGACCCAATGCAATGCACCATATTCTTGCCCTTCCTATAACTTTATGATCAAATATTATCTAACTCAAAATAAACAACAAATAGATAAATATCAGTTTACCCTTAAATAAAGTGAAGTGCCTGTACATTAGAAAAAATAGAAGAAAAACGTTTGAAATGGTATGGACACCTCAAAAGAATGGAAGAAGAGAGAATACCAAAGATCCTCAATTGGAGAGCTAATAGAAAAAGTGGGAGAGGCAGACCTAGAGAACGATGGATAGATGGATGGAGTGAAGAGATTTGAGGGAAGAAGATGCTCTTTAGGCAGGAACCTCTGGCGACAAATCACTTTGGGTTGAAGGAGAAACACTGTATTGTGGAATATACCTAAATAAAAAAAATAATATCGACAGTTAAGCTATTGCATTAAAGAGGAAAAAAGTATGCTTAAGTTAATATAAAATTACAATATGAAATAACATTATGACATTCTTAACAAATTATGTGGATGCACAAAATTGGACCACATAAGAAATGAAGAAATAAGAAGTGAATTATTTTGTATTCTATCTATTCTAGATTTTCCAGCTGATCATCTTAAGACATCCATTTCTGTTCTTAAAATTATTTTCATTTCCCTGGTAGGAATTTGCCAAACTTTGTCACCATATGTTAAAATGCTCTGAATTATGGTTTGATATATTTGTAATTTTCTATTTTTTTGTAATATTTTTGTTCCACCAAACAGAGTTTTGCTTGTTTTGTTTGCACGATTCTATCTTTAATTTCCGGATCAAAAAAAAATTGTAAATCTGGTGACCCTAGTAATTTGAGCTACTGAAACTAGACAAATAAGCTACCATGATATTATGGTGCACTTGACAAATATTGCAATAAACACCATTAACACATAGTCAGTTCTCCATGCTCAAAGCTTTTTATTATTACATAGGCACTGGACACTTAAGTGTTAATAAATCACGGAAATTAGTGCAGCATGCTCTGGTCTGCCAGGTTGATAATTCTGCTTGCCATTTTGTCGATCAGAACACATTTTTTTTCTTTATTATTTATTGTACTGGATTGATAAGTCCTTTTTTATTTTTTTGAGCTATGCAAGCAGACTCCAGTAGGATTCAAAATGACACAACAATCTGTAACAAAATCATGTGCAACGTTCAACAGAACCCAAAGTGTTCTGGTCTTCCAAATGGACCACATCGTGCAAAAACAAACCAATAATATCTGTCTATAATTGCGTAGCCCATTGTTGAACCACAGCCTCTCCGTTGTAAGGTGTTACTGGACCAAATTCGTTTTGTAATTTATATATTAATTTAATATAATAAATTTGGGAATTTTAAACATTATGAGGTTATATTAATAAGAATCAAATTAATCATGAATTCTTCTTATCTCACACTTCTATGTTTTTTAAACACAGCACCGCAGTATCGGAGAACAATCTTCCCCATCGTCAGCTGTTTTCACGAATGTCAATTTTTTCTTTTGCCGGTAATTATCCAAACTGCCATCTGTTGTATTTTTGAAGAACTTTGTAATCAAGCTTAGTTCGTCCAGAATCTCAAAGTTCATGGTTCTAGTATGGTTTTTTTTTAATATATATTTTTTTCGCAAACTGTTAAATCCAAAGGTTTGGATAGATGTTTAAAAAGTTTTGCTTCTTTTTCAATTCTATGATGCTCTAATAAACTATGTGCTCCTATAGCTGATTTTTCAATTTCTCCATTCTTTATGTTTCTGAAGTGTTCTTTTTTACAAGTTTCCAAGTTCCTTTTTGTTTTTCCTATATATATCCTGTTGCAATCTTTGCAATCAATTTGATAAATTCCAGATTTTTTGTTGTCTGGGGTGTTAAATTTATTATTAGTTAACAGAAGATTCCAATTAACAAATTCAGTCTGGGCAATCTTCTGTTAACTAATAATAAAGTTAACACCCCAGACAACAATATATAGGAAAAACAAAAAAGGAACTTGGAAACTCGTAAAAAAGAACACTTTAGAAACATAAAAAATGGAGAAATTGAAAATCAGCTATAGCAGCACATAGTTTATTAGAGAATCATATAATTGAAAAAGAAACAAAACTTTTGAAACATCTATCCAAACCTTTGGATTTAACAGTTTGGTAAAAGATATATATTCAAAAAAACTATACTAGAACCATGAACTTTGAGATTCCGGACGAATCAAGCTTGATTACAAAGTTCTTCAAAAATATATCAGATGGCAGTTTAGGAAATTACTCCTTCAAAAGTACACCAGATGGCAGTTTGGATAATTACTGGCAAAAGAAAAAATTGACAGTTGTGAAAACAGCTGACGATGGGGAAGATTGTTATCCGATACCGCAGTACTGTGTTTAAAAAAACATAGATGTATGAGGTAAGAAGAACTCACAATTTATTTGATTCTTATCATATATTAAGGTTGGGAATTTTTACATTATGAGGTTTTCAATTGAATCGTGAATTCTTCTTATCTCATATATCAATGTTATTTAATACAAACCAGGTATTAACAGCAATTGCTTCCATCTTCAGCTGTTGTCACGATGGGAGCAATTGCTCTTGATACCGCAGTTCTGTGTTACATAACATAGATACAGCAAACTCCCGATTATCCGCGTGCGTATTATCCAGGCATGACCCTTTTTGCTGTATTTTTTAAAAATACTGTATTTTGTATTGTTATGAAAAAATTCTTTATTTTTAAACGTGCTACTGTGAACTGCACTTAGAAACTAGCACAATAGAGTAACCCCCTCCCCTGATGTGTTTAACGGTACCAACCAACATTCTGAGAATACAATTTCGTAAATTTCTGTTGTGAGTCACTGAAAGTTTGTTGTTACAGATTGAAACCACGGATATGCTGTGGCAGTGGGTTTATCACTGGTTATAAGTGTGGATATCGGTGGTTGCTAAATGTGGTCATCAGTGGTTACTAGAGTGAGAACCTCTGATTATTTGTCATTGCTGGTTATAAGTGTGGATATTGGTGGTTACTAGTATAGTTATCGCTGGTTATGGCGGCCATTCTGAATAACTGTCATAACCAGAGTGGTCACGACCCGGAAATAGTCCCACTTTTTTTTTCATATTTACAAGTAAAATAAAATAATGATAATTACGACTCGCACCTAAATACATTTAATATAACATTTTATGAATATTTGTTGCATCATTTAAGTGGTGTTAAAGTGGGTAAATACATTTCTGATCAACTTCCACGGCGCCGAATAACTTAATTGGATTAACTGTGTTTTTTTTATTTTCTGTTCATATCTCGGTCCCAATTAACATGGATAATCAGGAGTTTGCTGTGTATGAGGTAAGAAGAATTCACAATTCAATTGATTTTTAATTTCAATTACCTTATTCGCTGATAGATGTCTTGAATGGCATGTGGTCAACACACCAACTCAACGACACATCAAACAGGTAACTAAGGTATTACTAGGATGTTGACATCGGTAAATTTTGCTTAGAGGCCTCTTTATTCAGCCTTAAGGATCTTTTACGAGCCTGAAAATCTTCAAACTTGCGACCCACGGCTTAAAGTCCCTCCCAGAGGATTTGGCCCTTGCTATTTTTGCTCTGACTGCCACTTTGTCCTGAAAAGCCATAATTTTAGTTTCTGAAGTTGAGACTTTAAAATTATAATAGAGTCCAAATTGATTCAACGTGTAAATGGCTCTTTGTAAATCATCCTCTGACTTCTGAAAATAAATTGCTTATGAAAAATGTTGCATGAAAGAGAGACGAGCAGACAGGTGAATGGAGAAAACAATTAAATAGTGAACGGCATGATTTCATATCCATATAATATAACAGGTAGAATGACTACCTGTTTTCAAGAATTTTTATTGCCTTTTAGACAAGCTATTTTATTTTAAATGTTTAGTGTGTATTTACTAGTTACCGCATGTTGCGCCATGATGAATCCTACGTTACATTAATCCAACTATCTCCTTGGAATATGCAATTTTTTAAGCATTTTTCTTTGAAAAAAGAAAAATAGTGATCAAATTCCCTGATTTTGTTATTTGTCACAATCTAACATTTAAAAAAACATGCAAAATGTATTAGGCACACTCAGAATTTGCCAATCTACAACACAACTACTTACAACAACGTAATGTAATAGGCAACCCAGCTGGGTTTACAACACTATTCGTTTTACACACACGTAGTGACAATTGTGCGTTGTGCAAAACTACTACCAACATAATAAAACCATTCCCATAGACACTCCATCAAGAACGTCCCTCCAGCTGTCAGTTACATCTCTACCTTGTACTACCTTGAGTTTTCCAGTCTTGCCAAATTACTTTAATATCAGTTTAGTTAGAATTGCTCACAACCTTGAAAAATGATGAATATTCTACATACGTTTTGGTAATAATACAATATCACGTTTTTATTTGTTGACAAAACAATGGACATCTACCCAGAAAAAACATTATATTGTTCTTAGATGTTTTTATTATAAATTTAATATTTCTCAGTACATTTCAGTTGTATATTTTGATTCACCTCATATTTCTTGATTTTTATGAAGACTAGTTTCGTCACTTCTGTGTGACATTCTCGATGTCATACAAAAATCAAGAAATATGATGGTGATCAAAATGTACAACTCAAATATAATTAAAATAAACTTAATAGTGTTATTTCCTACATATATTTAATAAATATTTCTCATTCAAATATATATTTATTTATTTTAGCTTGGTAGAGTTAATGCCATGAGGCCTTCTCTTCCACTCAGCAGGACAAACATATGTTACAATCAAATACAAAAATCGCAATAATATTACGTAGTAAAGAATTATCAGGCTAAACTGAACAATAATGGGGGCATGCCGTAGCGTAGTGGTTAAGGCACTGCGCTACAAGCCGGAAGGTCTCGGGTTCGAGCCCCGATGGGGTCAGGATTTTTAAACTGACCCAAACCTTCTGGCGGCACTATGGCCCTGGGGTCGACTCAGCCTCTAACTGAAATGAGTACCAGACGTTTGTTCTGGGGTAAAGGCGGCCGTCACGCAGGGCTGACAACCCGGCTGACATCAAGTGCCGATTGTCAAGAAAAAGCGGGAGCCTTAACCTCCTACTACCCCAAGGGCCTCCTGAGGCCTGTAGTGGGATCACTTTAAACTGAACAATAATAAAAATTAGATCAAATAACTAAATAAATGTAAAGACAATTAAATTAAAACTAATGAAAGAATTTGTACATAGCTCGAATCTACTATACATAAAAAGTACAAAGAAAGTAATAAACTGTCATGAATTAATCCATTGCTTATATATATATATATATATATATATATAAAAGATTAGGTATAAATATTGATAAATCGTCCACCGCTGTGATCTCGAGGCAGCGTGCTGTCTTGTCACACAGCGGGCCTGGGTTCGATTCCCGGTCGGGACAGGCTCCTGGGTGAGGTTTTTTTGGGGTTTTTTCTTACCCGTAAGACAAATGTCAGGAAGCTTAGGGCTCAAAGGTCCCCGAAAATCATCCGGCTCTCATTATCATTCTTATCATTATCATCATCCTTCACCGGTGGAAAGCAACGGGAAGCTACCCTAGTAAAGCTGCAAAGCATAGCATGAAAATGCTATGATTGCAGTGAAAGACCTGCCCTCGGGCAGAATTACTATGGATCGATGTTCACCCGTAAGGGTCGGAATTGAATACAAACAATTGTACACGTATTATTTTATTGAAAAAGACACATTTTTACAATAAGTGTTCAAATAATAAGTCAAAAAGAATCCTGCCATAATCAATATGCAATGAGACACAGGATTGACTGTTTGAACACTTATTGTAAAAACATATATTTTTCAATAAAATGAAACGTGTACAATTGTTTGCATTCAATTCCGACCCTTACGGGTGAACACCTTCATCAGCACATAACTCATAAACGACGTGTTTGCGACTATATGTTCCTTCACAAAAAATGATCCTCTCTGCATGGCCTATCATCCCTATCATTGTCAGTGAGGTCCTGTTACACCCTGTATATATGGCTCTAACATGCTACTTCCTAACTAGCAGATCTGGGTTTCAAACCCAGTGGGGCTGAAAATTCTAATTCAATATTGCACCAGATTCCTGTATTAAATTGTAAATCTCTCCACAGTACATATGTTGAGAAGGCATCAATGTCTCGGAAAACCTTGGCAATGAATTGCACTGGCAAGTCAGGTCTAAGTGAGATTTTGCTTTCTATCAATTTTAATACCAACTTAAATGATATAATATTATTACCAAAAAACATGTTTATTGAGGTACAGACAGTATTGACTGTAGTATATTGTGTTGGCAAGACTGCAAATAGTTTCTCACAACCATAAACTAAGTTGTTCATGTTTTTAAAAAAATTGCTTTTTTTTTCTTTTTTTTTTAACATTGAAGGTAGCTCTATTTTAATTTTGGGGTTCACAGATGTAACAGATTAATAAAATATCATTTGTTTTCAATAGTCATTTGTTAAGATAGAGCAGCTCCATGTAACAAACTGTTTTAGTCGTTCCAAAGAAAATATAATCATCTGTTTTCAAATGAGAATTTGTCGACTTCTGCATTACTTGAATTTTGATATTTTACGCACCCACCCAAGATTTTTTGGTGGTTCCGAAAATGGACGAGAGGCTTGAATTCTCCAAAAAGTCTCAAGCCAACCCTTAAGGATGCCTGATGCAACCACAGCCCAGAAGCTTGGAAGAATTTCTTTCAGTAAATTGTAAAGTTCTCTGTATTGAAAGATTGCAGGCTGCATGGCTGTGGTGTTTCTCCCTCGACTACGGAGAATTTCCTGCACAGATGCTCAGCAGGGAACAACCACCTAGAACAACTCCCCATTAAAGATGTCCTCCATAGTTGAGGGAGAAACGCCAATTATGAATAATGGCCATATAGCGCAGACTCTTTCAATACAATCAAAGCCTGCTCTGTAAATTTCTCTATTTTTTTTTAATCACAAACTGCAAAATGATTTAACATCATGCTAATTAAAACTAAAAATGCAACATTATTTTGCTCTCGGGGTCGAATGTTATTTCCAAATAATGCTTCTTGATATACAGGGTTCCTCCATGGTATCTTTACCTTGTCGTGGTGGAGTGGCTTCAGTGCTTCAATGACCCCAAGAGCTATGCCGGCGGTAGCATTGCTGCTGATAGGGTTACCCATGCCAGACTGGTCGAAGGTGATAAGCCAGACGAAAAAAGTACCTTGGTCGAAAGAATGACGATCTTTCACTGTAAAAAATACAACCGTCAAGAAATGCAGACATGGATTCAACTGGGGTAAAATTTTCCGGAGGTCAAATAGTCCCCCATTCAGTTGGCCATGAACCTACAGGTTCGATATTGCCAGTGAGTAAGTGAGTAAGTATGTAAGATATACAGGGTTCTTCATTTAAAACCTAATGGGCAGACAGCGATCCCTTGCTAGATTCCTCCACTACCAGCTGCCTATAAGCGCTCCCGTCTGCTAGCAGCAGCACTTGGCAGTACTGTTTCGTCCAGCAATATCAACAGGCGATTCAATCGAGAGCAACGCATTTTTGTGTGTAAAAGTTATTTTCTTTTTTTAATTACTTTTCACTGAGAGTAATTAATATTATAATTACAAAGAAATAAACGTTATCTCAGTCAAAACATAAATTTATTATCAATTAAATAAAAATAAAACATAGTTTTATTTGATTTTCATATTTATTGAGATATAATTCAGTGACAGCTGTTTCAGTACACTGTACCTTCTTCAGACATGTTAACAAATTATGAATTGTGTTCCAACTGATCTAAGCAACAATACAACAATATTTATTTAAATTTTTAAATTTAACAAAGGGGATTCATTCAAATCAAGTTGAGAATTTAACAGTTTTTTACTACTTTTAAATTTATTAATTTCTACAGCCTCCAAAAGATCTAACTTCTTACCCTTATCACAAATATGTAAAATTTCAAAATTTGGATCGAAACAATGATTAAATTGGAATAGGTGGTTAGCATATTTTGAATATTCTAAATTTCTGTTACATGCTCTCATGTGTTCCTTTATCCGAGAGATAAAAGGTCTACCAGTTTGTTAACATGTCTGAAGAAGGTACAGTGTACCGAAACAGCTGTCACTGAATTATATAATAAATATGAAAATCAAATAAAACTAGGTTTTATTTTTATTTAATTAATAAATATGGATTTTCATCAAGTAAACACCAACTCAATTGATTATAAATTTATTACGTCGACGTTTCAGTCTCCTTATGTATAATAAATTTATAAACAACCATGTCTTGAAAATTATCTCACATAAGGAAATTGAAACGTCGACGTAATAAATTTATGTTTTGACTGAGATAACATGTATTTTTTTGTAATTATAAAGTTATTTTCATTGTGAATCACCAAGCCGTGTTCGCATCAGAGTGTATTCAAAAGTTTCCCTGGTGAAGTGCCTCCTTCCAGGTTTACAATTCACGAGATTGTGAAGAAATTCGGAACCACTCGTTCTGTGTTAAACAAAAAATGAAAGCGTAAACGTACAGTTTTAACAGAGGAAAAGTTATATGAAATAGGTGCAAGTTTTCAACGTACACCAACAAAATCAGTACCAAAATTAGCACAACAGGTGGGAATTTCAGAGTGTTCTGCACACAGAGCAACTAAATTATTAAAACAAAAACCTTGTGAGTGTACACGTGTCCATTGTTTAAAACAAGTATCACAAATGCATTATTGTGAATGAACTAAAACAAAATATTAGAAATGAAATCAGAAACATTACAGCGGCACAACTTAATTAACTGAATCAGAATGTTTTTTTCCGATATAATGGACGACAATTCCAGCATCGTCTACAGTAAAACCTGTCTATGAAGGAACATGACGGTACCTTAAATATATTTCCGTCTTGGCAGTTTTCCTTCTTATAAAGGGTTCCCAAATTACAAGCTTGAATTTTCTCACGCAGTGTAAGGGTTTTACATGCACGCTTTAAAGACATAACGTATTGAACTGAAATACAGACAAAGTAGTGCATGTAACACAGCTCAGTTTGCACAGCAATACAAAACAACTTTATTACACAAAAGCGAGAAGGAACTAAACTACAGGAGAACTGAAGAGTTTCCCAACTCCCTCGCAGGTTACGTAAGCAGGCGAGGGATTCCCCGCTGTCACACATAAGCAAGGGTATCCCCGCAATACAATGGCAACACAAGAAGGTAACCGATATAATGCAGTAGCGTCATATGCAGAATTTTCACGTGTGGTCATTAATACTGTAATTAGAACGTGCTTAAGAATAATTTTCCGTCTTACTGAGGTAAAAATTAACTATTGGTACTTTAAAAACCATTCCGTTTACGTATTATGAAGGTTTCTGGCTTATACAGGACAATTTTACATATAAAATCGTACCGTTCTGGAGATTTTTTCCATCTCTACAGATTTCCTTCTTATAAAGGTTGTGGCTAAGACAGGTTTTACTGTATAAGGTAAGATCTTTATACATGCTTCATGCGTGGAGTTTATGTAGAAACAAAGCCAGCTGTGGCACACCCAACCGTGCACACGCAAAACGCCATGTGCCCGTTAGGTTATAAATGAAGAACCCTGTATATATAGTGGACTACAGCACACAGTGTCAGCATTTCTTGTTCTCGTTATGGAGTAACGGCTGAACAGTAGATATACCTCTTCCGAGCAAGTTCCACTTGTAATCTAAACAAACTACATGTATGACTGCATTTTCATTGGTCAAATAATGCTTTTACCTTTAACACTTTCCACACTCAACCCACGGTACCGGTTTTCTGACAACAGACTGCTTGTTTTTAACACTTTTGTGATTTTTTAAGCTAGTTAGAAAAATAACATAGAACTGCATATCAGTTATCTATAATAAATAAAATTTGTATTTTTTAATGGTATTACTAGTTTTTAGGATGGCCATCATGTCATTTTTTACAGAATTTTAAAAAATGCATGTTTTTTGCTTACAAGGGAAAAAAAATGGATTCTTCTGATCAATTTTCATTTTTTTACTCGTATCACTTGCAGAATCTGGTGGTTCATAATCATTGACATCGTCGGAATAATCATTTTCGGAACCAGATGAACCCGAAAAAATATTAGAGATTTTTGAACTTTTACAGGAATTAATCACTATGAGGTTTAATTTATGGTGAAATTAAATGTTTCTTACCTCTCCTCATATAAATCTTCTAAGTAGATTGCGATTTCGAGACCATAACTGTCTCATCTTCAGTACTTTTTTGGCAACTGATGTTATGTCGATCGGAAGAAACTCTTCTTTCCTCTGTTGATGGACCAATGAACCTCTGGATCAGGTCAAAATTTGCAAGAATTTCAAAGTTCATTGGTCCACCAACAGAGGGAGGAAGAAGAGTTTCTTCTGATTGACATAACATCAGTTGCCAAAAAAGTACTGAAGATGAGACTGTTATGGTCTCAAAATCGCAATCTACTTAGAAGATTTATATGAGGAGAGGTAAGAAACATTTGATTTTATCATAAGTATTATTTTATTCTCATGCACGCGCAATGCAGACTTCTATTGTTCCAAAATGGCCACTTTCTGTATTATATTATAATACATTGGAGAGGAAAACATTTGTAAAGCGGAGAGAAGCAAATTATTTTGAATGTTTTAAAAGAGTTTATATTAGTAATTGAAGATGTGATGAAAATAACAGCAGAATTTACAGGTGAGTCAGCATGGAGCATATATTCTGTTCATTATGAAAATATAAACAAAGGATACCTATTGACATCATGGAAAAGTATAAACATCTGATTAGGTAGGCACATATATAATTTTTTGTCATAAATAAATAAGAAATGGAGGAAGTTGCTAATTATTGGTACCATCTTACCTTGTATTCAGTCTTATTTCCCATAAAGTACGATTTTACTTAAGAACAATGTTTCTATCGATGACAGTTCAGTCACATGGCAGGTAAAAGTAGCACCACGGTTCCCCAATAGACAGAGTAATACCTTATGCAAGTTGTTTGCAGTACAACTGGAACTTTTCTCAGAAGAGATACATCAGTTGGCATGTGAGCATTTGCTGTATCCTTGAAGGTAGGAACAGAGAGAGACTGTAGTGTGCGACTTCAGCAGACCCTGTTCACCGGCCCAATTACCACCAAGTGTCATAGAGAATGATGATCTTGAAGAAGATTTTCGGGCTGTAGGCCTTGGTCGTGAGGCTTGTAGTTCCCCGACGTTTCGCCAGAGACTGCGTCTGGCATCCTCAAGGGTTGTCCTGAGACTGGCAATTCTGTCCGCTGTCTGTCTTATTTATACGTTCACCGCGATGTGTTCGTAAGTTGTATCTGCCTTCTGATTGGTCAGCGTTAGGGACTTCCATTGTTCCACTGAGATTGCTGATTGATACTCTAGTCGACCTCTACAAGCACAGTCGACCAGACCATCAAACAGCAATCTCATTGGAGCAATGGAAGCTGACCAATCAGAAAGCAGATATAATGTACAGTCGACTAGACCATCAAACAGCAATCTCATTGGAGCAATGGAAGTCCCTAACACTGACCAATCAGAAGGCAGATACAACTTATGAACACATCGCGGTGAACGTATAAATAAGACAGACAGCGGACAGAATTGCCAGTCTCAAGACAACCCTTGAGGATGCCAGACGCAGTCTCTGGCAAAACGTCGGTGAACTACAAGCCTCACGACCACGGCCTACAGCCCGAAAATCTTCTTCAAGATCATCATAGCAACTCTGGCCATGAAAGTCTATGTGAATACATACGACTGCAGCGGACCCTGTTCACCGGCCCAATTAGCACCTAGTGTCATAGAGAATGTTACAGACTGCTCTATATATAAACATACGTAGTTTTACTGGTAAAATAATCCATTTTCTCAGGATCCATGTTCGCTTTTTTTCTCCTTTTCTACTGATAACACACAACGCACGTATTTATATTTTCTTTGGTAGCTGTGCAGCTTGTTGCAAACAAAATGTAATTGCTGCCAACTTAATCATTAAAATGCTACGCTGATTAATTTAATTACAATGCAAACATTTGCAAATACAGAAGCAATAGCAGATTTCTTTATATGTAAATATGTAGACCATACCAAGACATAACACGAGCTCGATACAAAATAAATGTCATACATAAGTACTTACATATGCGAGGTAAAACAAATGAGTGGATTTTACGAGCCCAGGCTGTTTATAAATAATGTTAAACTTTTAAAAATTATAAGTTTCATGCAGAATAACCGAGAGAACAATAAATATATGAAACTCTTCAGAATAAGAACTACACATGTCAAAATTTTACAACTGAAGAACTTAGAGCAATAACGTGATAAGCCACATATTGTTCTTTGTGAGATATAAGGATTGTAATTAAGTTATGTAGGTAGGAAATAACACTATGAGGTTTGTTTTAATATTGTTTAGTTGTTTCTTGACTTGTGAACATAATACAGCATTGAGAATGTCACAAATGAAGTGAAGAAACTCGAGTCTGCTTGGGAGTTAAGAAGTATGAGGTGAGTCAAGGAACAACTCAACAAGGATTTTAATTTAACTTTTATAGGAATTAATCACTATGAGGTTTAATTTATGGTGAAATTAAATGTTTCTTACCTCTCCTCATGTAAATTTTCTAAGTAGATCGCGATTTCGAGACCATAACGGTCTCATCTTCAGCACTTTCTTGGCGACGGATGTTATGTCGATCGGAAGAAACTCTCCTTCTTCCCTCTGTTGGTGGACCGATGAACCTCTGGATCAGGTCAAAATTTGCAGGAATTTCGAAGTTCATAAGTTTTCATTTGTTTTTCTGAATGTGGATCTTTTTTCAAACCGTGAGTTCTTTTTGTTTGTCTATTTGTTTAATTAGACTGGCCTTTGATTCGATTGCTTCAGTATAATTAAACAAATAAACAAACAAAAGGAACTCACGGTTTGGGAAAAGATCCACATTTAGAAAAACAAATTAAACCTTATGAACTTTGAAATTCCCGGAAATTTTCACCTGATCCAGAGGTTTATTGGTCCACCAACAGAGGGAAGAAGAAGAGTTTCTTCCGATCGACATAACATCAGTCGCCAAAAAAGTGCTGAAGATGAGACCTTTGTTGTCTCGAAATTGCGATCTACTTAGAAAATTTATATGAGGAGAGGTAAGATACATTTAATGTCACCATAAATTATGAGGTTTAATTCATAAGAATTAAATGAATCGTGATTTCTTCTTACCTCACACTTCTATGTTTTTTAAACACAGCACCGCAGTATCAGCGACCATCGTCACCATCCTCAGCTGTTTTCACGACTGTCAATTTTTTCTTTTGCCGGTAATTATCCAAAGTGTTCTTCAAAAGAACACCAGATGGCAGTTTGGATAATTACCGGCAAAAGAAAAAAATTGACAGCCATGAAAACAGCTGAGGATGGTGACGATGGTCGCTGATACTGCAGTTCTGTTTTTAAAAAACATAGAAGTATGAGGTAAGAAGAAATCACGATTAATTTAATTCTTATAACTTTTATTATTATTGGATCTCCAAATATTTTGAAACCCTATTTCGCCACAAAGGCATGTTAGGGTTGTAGCTTACTATAACAATATACTATACATTGTAAAACAGAAATATTATCTTATGGTTTTGAATGAGTGTTATGAATTACATAAACCGTCTATAAGTGTCTTAGATAATACTACATATTGTTATGAAGTTCATAAAATGTTTATAATAATTTTGGTTCTTAAAAATCACTTCACACATTGAGGCAGAAGCCTCGTCATCATTTAAAAGTAAGTTATGTAGGTAGGAAATAACACTGTGAGGTTTTAATTAAAATTCATCGGAGAACATATTGTTTAAACAACTCACCTCATAGGATTCATGCTTCCATGATATCGCGATTTCAAACATAATCATCTTCATCGTCAGCCAGAACATGATTATGTTTGAAATCGCGATATCATGGAAGCATGAATCCTATGAGGTGAGTTGTTTAAACAATATGTTCTCCGATGAATTTTAATGATTATACCTCATAATGTTTACTTCCCAACATTAATTAAATATAACACTATGAGGTTTATTTTAATTTTGTTTAGTTGTTTCTTGACTCACCTCATACTTCTTAACTCCCTCGCAGATCTAGATTTCATCACTGTATTTGTGACATTCTCAATGCTGTTCACGCTCACAACTCAGTTGAGAACGTCACAAATACAGTGACGAAATCTAGATATGCCAGGGAGTTAAGAAGTATGAGGTGAGTCAAGAAACAACTCAACAAAATTTTAAAGTAAGTTTAAATACCTACTCTTTTTAATAATTTGATATTTAATAAATAAGTTTGGTCTATTTAATTCTTACCTCATATTGTTGTTTCTGTTAGACATATGTTTCAAGGCATGTTATCCTCATCTTCAGCAGTTATGGACTACTGTATTAACATTATTTTAGTAACAGCCCGGTCTCGCTGAGATTCTGGTCACAGCCCGACATACACTTGCCAGGCTTCAAATGGAGATTGTAAAATGAATCAGGACCAAAAGACATTAAAATATCAAAATTAGAATCTCAACATGAAAATCATATGTTTTCATACAAAATTAAGTGATAACTTTGATTTTATAGACGGCCAATACTACAAGAGTTAAAGACAATTAGATATTTACAGTTTTACCTTTTTTTTATGGTAAAGAGAAGATATCCAGAGAGAATTATGTACTAAAATCATTACAATGCTCGCCATACCATTAAAACAAACTTGAAAGACAAAATAATTGAAGGACCTTATAGAAAAGTGTCACATATCCCAATGGCATCTATTCAAGAGATTTTTATCACCTTATTTTTACCACAATTATTTTCCTTATCACAAATCTTCTTGTAATGTTGTAAGCCCAGGTTTCCCTTAACAGGGAACCATACTAATTTAGTTACACTTGTTTTCGTATAGATGTCACTTGAGTGGTCCATGGTCAGCGTTCTGCCTCATACTGACATCTAGGAAACCAAGGTAGTACTAGGATCAGAAAATTCGGTAAATTTTGCTTAGAGGCCTTTTCATTCAGGCTTAAGGTTCTTTTACGAGCCTGAAAATCTTCAGACGGCTTAAAGTCCCTCCCGGAGGACTTGCTCCTTGGATTTTTCCATCCTAAAAAATCCATCAACCCTGGCCGGGTTTGAACCTGTGACCCTCGGGACCAGAGGCAAAGGAGCATAACCACTAGTCCACCGCAAATGTTGGTTTAAAATATCGAAGGATTGATTTGATATAAAAGAGATAGGTGATTTTTAATAATTAAGATTAGCAAGTATACAAATAATTTTTCTTACTAGTTGTACACTGGTTACGAGCCGCCCCTGACATACCATTTAGTAACTTTGGTAGAGGGAGACACCTAGAGACATCTAGTATTAGAACTAGTAATTCCTAACACAAAAAAAACATTTTGATGGTATGTGACTTTTTTCGACACGGTCTCTCAATTTAATAAGAATATTACAGACAGTGAAGAATTGTTCTTTTGATGCCACCGAGGAAGACAGAACATGATAAATATTTGCAAAAGGAGACATATTTAAAAAATAATTATTAATTTTAATTCACAAACATAAGATTGTTTAATTTTCTGAATTCAGGATAATGTCAGCCAGGTTGTCAGCCCTGCCTGATGAATGCTTTTATCTTTTTCAATATTTTTATTATTCTTTTAACAAAATGTGTAAGAGAAAAATTTGAATTTAGATTGGAGGCCTTGGATGGCTCAGTGGTAGAGCATTGGCATATAAAGTTAAAGTCCAGGATTCAAATCTAAGTCTAGGCATATATTTTTCTCTTCAGATATAATTTACTTTTTTTTCAGCTAGTAAAACCACATTTTCTATGTTTTTATTTAAATATGTCACTTATAAACCTAGAGTTTTTTATTATCTAAACCTTCCCTCATTAGAGAATTGCCACAAGGACAAAGTGACACAGACAATTTTCGAAATTGATGAAATACATTTTGTAAATACATTTAAAAATTTCAAATTGTAATCGAAGTATATTCTATAAAGTAGAAATTTTGTAAAGATGGTTTCTTAAAATTGAAATTGATCCTCTAATGGCAGCGATGGAAATTTCAGAAAGGTACACCCTGTCCAAATCTAAGGAATTCCAAAATTTAGCTAAGAATCCTGCCCCGATCATCAATCCTGTGACAGTTATACTATCTAACTGGTATTTATCAACTGTTGGCTCGTATATGGCTTTCTTTTCAGAGTCAACTTCCTCAGGTTGGCCACTATGATCATATGAAGGACAAAGTAATATTTTAAGAGATGTGGATAATCACAACAAGAGGCAAGGAACGTAATTAATAGATGACTGGAGCTTACGAGTATGGAATGAAATTTGTGACAGGGTAAAAAGACAGAAACTCTGAGAAAAACCTGCCCAACCTCTGTTTCACCCGCTTGCATCACAATTATCTTGTTCCCAAAACACTGAATTCTTAAATATATCTTTTTGTTCATATTCTGTTTTTGGTGACGTGAGTTCTTACTGTCTGTAACATTCCCACTTGTTCACAGCATTCTGTGTAGATTCAAATACATTAATATATCTGAGGATATTATTATAGTAATATATTCTTAGATAACCAATTCAAGGTTAGTATAATTAGACATCTAGTTTCTCGTGGAGCAAAGTTTAAAATTTCTAGATCCATGTTCTATGCATATTCTTCATATTAACTCATGAATACAATTAATTTTCTTGTTACATTCAGAAAATAATCGAGAATTACAAAACTCTACAT
Source organism: Diploptera punctata (assembly GCA_030220185.1). Taxonomy (NCBI): domain Eukaryota; kingdom Metazoa; phylum Arthropoda; class Insecta; order Blattodea; family Blaberidae; genus Diploptera; species Diploptera punctata. The sequence goes on along the minus strand of JASPKZ010010684.1, from coordinate 355,321 downwards.
CTTCCAAGCTGAATTCCAGTTGTGATGTAAAGAAACCAGAACTATGACTCAATTTTAATTATTAATTAAATAAAAATAAAACTTAAGTTTTATTTGATTTTCATATTTATTAAGATATAATTCAGTGACAGCTGTTTCGGTACACTGTACCTTCTTCAGACATGTTAAATTATGAATTGTGTTCCAACTGATCTAAGCAACAATACAACAATAATTTATTTAAATTTTTTAATTTAACAAAGGTGATTCATTCAAATCAAGTTGAGAATTTTAACAGTTTATTACTACTTTTCAATTTATTTATTTCTACAGCCTCCAAAAGGGCCAACTTCTTACCCTTATCACAAACATGTAAAATTTCAAAATTTGGATTGAAACAATGATTAAATTGGAATAGGTGGTTAGCATATTTTGAATATTCTAAATTTCTGTTATATTCTCTCATGTGTTCCTTTATCTGAGAGATAAAAGGTCTACGAGTTTGTCCTATATAGACATTGTAACATGTGCCACACTTCAATTTATTTACACCTGATAATTTTTATTTTTTTTATTTTGGTTTTATTGTTTTTTGTAAAGTTTTATTAGTTTTAAATGCCACATTAATGTTCAACTTTTTAAAGTGTTTAGATATTTTATTTGAAAGTGGGCCTATGTATGACATTACGACATATTTCTTTATGTTTTCTTTGGGCAAAGGAAAACTTTGTTAATTGCTTTTTTGTAATGAATTTTCTTAATTAAATATTCTATAATTTTAGGCTCGTAGCCGTTATTAACAGCTAATTGTTTAATAATATTCAATTTAATTCAATATTCAATTTTACTATTAAAGTATAGCCACCCGTTTATCAGAACATAAAAGAAACTGCAGACAAGGAGAAATGGATAAATCAGCTGTAGCAGAACATGCCATTACAAATGGACACCAGATTCTATTCGACGATACACAAGTTTTAGCCACAACTTCCTACTATTTCCCTAGATTATACCGAGAGGCTATAGAAATACACAAGCATAAGGGAAATATTAACAGAAAAGAAGAAGGTATCAAACTGTCTAAGGCCTGGTTTCATACACTAGAAAATAAATGCATTAACACCAGTGACAACAAGGAGACGACTATTAGCCAATCAGCAAGAGCCACGCCCACTCACCCTGCACCCCCCACTAATACAACGTCCTCTACGTCCACAGCGCTCATTCTAAGTAGATCTTCCGACCAGGAAACACGCATAGAAGCACTCGCCACTGAAGATGCCCTCCGCAGTTGAGGGCGAAACGTCTGGTATCAACACCAACTATGGACCACGGCCACATAACCCGGAATCACTCAACATTAATATTCAATTCATTATTATATTCCAAGGGTGAAAGAGGGATATTTAAAAGTCTATGAATGTAACTATTAAAGGCTGCCATCTTATGAGTATATGGGTGCAGAGAAGAACTATGGATAGTGGTATCAGTATGAGATGGTTTAATGAATTTTAATTGGTTGAATAATGGTTTTACCCTTGAGTATGTAAGAAAATGCAGTTTGCTCTCTAACACTTGAAATAAAGAAAATAATAAAATATACATTATCTAGCACATGTCTATATAAGTTATATGGGAGAATCTTAACACATATAATTACAATTTAAAATAAGTATTGTCTTATTCTTACATATATGCAATCCAGAATATGTTGGGATTTCAGTTATTTTAAAATGGCCACTTCTGTACAATTTCTAAAGCATTTGAAAAGCTGAGGGAAACAAATTATTTTGAATGTTTTCGAACAGTTTGGTCAAAATATCCCACATTAGCAATTCATGTGGTGAAAATAACAACAGAATTTACAGGTGAGTCAGCATGGAGCACAAATTCTGCTTGAAATGAAATTGCAAATAAATGCAAATGGAAAAACCGTAAACATCTGATTAGGTAGGCCCATATATAATTTTTTGTCGTAAATAAATATAAAGTGGAGAAAGTTGCTAATTATTGGTACCATCTTACCTTGAATTCAGTCTTATTTCCTGTAAAATATGATGTTACCTAAGAACAATGTTTCTATCGTACACAATTCAGTCATATGGCGGGTAAAAGTCCACCACAATTGATGAAGTAATAACTTAAGCAAGTTAGTTTACTGTACACCTGGAAGTTGGCTCGGAAGAATTAGATAAATTATTTTTGTCTGGAGCTAGCATTTTATTTAATGATTGTCTAAGGTCTTCAGGACTGAATTAAATGAGGATCTTGAAAGCCAATAAGCTCACAGGCCCCTTTTATCAAACTTGAGCTTCTATCTCATGCTGTAAATCAACAAAATGGGAGCCACAACTTCAATTCCCTTCTAAAGGATACTAGAATTTTTATCCCGTGAAAGATCAATTGATCCTGCATAAGTTTGAACCCATGAACCACTAGTCTTCTAATATCAACTTTAGAACTGGAAACAGATATTGTGAGGTTAGAACCATATGGCTCTATCACACTTTTTATTAATTTTTGAGGAAAATGATATATATAAGATTCAAATGAATCATGAATTCTTCTTACCACATACTTCTATGTTTTTTTTAAACACAGTACCGCAGTATTGGAGAATCATCTTCTCCATTGTCAGCTGTTTTCACGACTGTCAATTTTTTCTTTTGCCGGTAATTATCCAAACTGCCATCTGGTGTTCTATTGCAGGAGTCATTTTCCAAACTGCCATCTGGTGTATTTTTGAAGAACTTTGTAATCAAGCTTGGTTCATCCATAATCTCAAAGTTCATGGTTCTAGTATGGTTTTTTTAATATATATCGTTTCCCAAACTGTTAAATCCAAAGGTTTAGATAGATGTTTCAAAAGTTTTGCTTCTTTTTCAATTCTATGATTCTCTAATAAACTATGTGCTGCTATAGCTGATTTTTCAATTTTCCCATTTTTTTAAGTTTCTAAAGTGTTCTTTTTTACGAGTTTCCAAGTTCCTTTTTGTTTTTATTGCAATCTTTGCAATTAATTTGATAAATTCCAAGTAAGAAGAATTCATGATTCATTTCTTTCTTATTAAACAAACTTCTTAATGTTATTAAGTTATGTAGATAGGAAATAACACTATGAGGTTTTTTAATATTGTTTATTTTTTATTATTTCACTCACCTCATACTTCATAATTCATAGCAGACCCTGGGTTTCTTCACATATTTTGTGACATTGTCAATGCAGCATTGAGAATGTCACAAAATATGTGAAGAAACCCAGGGTCTGCTATGAATTATGAAGTATGAGGTGAGTGAAATAATAAAAAATAAACAATTCTTAATGTTATATTTGAAGAGAAAAATTTTCGCCTAGACCGGGACTCGAACCCGGGACCCTTGGCTTTCCGGGCCAAGTGCTCTACCAACTGAGCTACCGAGGCGAGTTACGATCTAGACGCAAATTTTTCTCTTATGTACGTTGTAATTCCCTCGCGCCAAATGCTTGAAACCATAGCTTCTATCTTTGCAAATGGCGGCTTCTTAGTTAAGAAGACATTTATTGGGAATTTAACACTACTTTATAGCCAGTAGGGCTTCTATTGACGATTTTATTATTAATTTAACACTTCTCATAGAAGGATAAATTATATTTGAAGAGAAAAATTTTCGCCTAGACCGGGACTCGAACCCGGGACCCTTGGCTTTCCGGGCCAAGTGCTCTACCAACTGAGCTACCGAGGCAAGTTATGATCTAGACGCAAATTTTTCTCTTATGTACGTTGTAATGAGAAGTGTTAAATTAATAATAAAATCGTCAATAGAAGCCCTACTGGCTATAAAGTAGTGTTAAATTCCCAATAAATGTCTTCTTAACTAAGAAGCCGCCATTTGCAAAGATAGAAGCTATGGTTTCAAGCATTTGGCGTGAGGGAATTACAACGTACATAAGAGAAAAATTTGCGTCTAGATCGTAACTCGCCTCGGTAGCTCAGTTGGTAGAGCACTTGGCCCGGAAAGCCAAGGGTCCCGGGTTCGAGTCTAGGCGAAAATTTTTCTCTTCAAATATAATTTATCCTTCTATGAGAAGTGTTAAATTAATAATAAAATCGTCAATTCTTAATGTTACTTTCTATTGTATTTTAAAATTTTTATTATAAATTTAATATTTCTCATTGACATTGAAATGTATAATAGAAAAATTTGCAATTAGATTGGAGGCCTTGTATAGCTGAGCGGCAAAGCATTAAGGTATAAAGTTAAAGGTCCTGGGTTCAAACTCCAGTCTAGGCATATATTTTTCTTATATTTGAAGAGAAAAATTAAATGCCCAGACTGGGGCTTGAACCCAGGACCTTTCACTCTCTAGGCAAATGCTCTACCAAGTGAGCTACCTCAGCAAACTCCAATCTAAATGCAAATTTTTCTCTTATATACACTGTTAATTCCCACATACTATGAAACCTCGGCTTTTATATTTTTTTCTCTTGAAATATAATTTGTCATTCCGTAAGAAATGTTAAATTTATAATAAAAACAAAGAAAGAAGTTCTACTGGATTTATGAAATAATTTTCTTCTTCTTCTTCCTTCCAAGTATTAGGCAAAGGCCTGTTACGATCCTATAGAAAATTTTCCCTCCAGTGTTTCATAGGACGGTCCAGTGATCTTCGTCCTCTTGGTACATAATTATAAACAGCTTTGGGGATCCGATTTGAACTCATTCTTTCAAGATGGTGTTTCCAATTTAGTTGGTACTGTTTAATATATTCCAAAATTGGTGTAGTCTTCAATTCTTTTAAGATATTGATGTTCCTTTTCCAATCCCATCTGGTGTAACCCGCTGTTTTGCGCATGAATCTCATTTTACAAGCCGTTATTCTGCTATGAAAGCAGATCCCTCCATTTGATCATCAGATCAAAATTTATATTGGAAAAACGAAAAGAAATTTGAAAACAAGGGCAAAAGAACATCTTAGAAATGTCAAAAAGGGAGAAGTGGAGAAGTCAGCAGTAGCTGCTCATGCTTGGTGCACGAAATAACGATTAATTTTGATCAAAAGACAGGTTACTAATTAAACAAATAGTAAGCAAACAAAAAGGAATAACTCACGGTTTGGTGAAAAGATCCACATTCATGAGAAAACAAGGAGGAAACTTATGAACTTGCGGAATAGATTCCGCTAAATGTGACCTAATCCAGAGGGTGTCCACGGGTTCCACCAATCAGAGGTGGAGAAGAAGAGTTTTCTTAGACCGATCGACATAATCAACAGTCGCCAAACAAAGTTCTGACGATTTTGAGACAGTTGAGTCTCGAGATCGCGATCATACTTATGAAAATTTATATAAGGAGAGGTTAAGAAACATGTTAATTTCACCATACATTCTTCTAGTTTGATTACCCTTATTTCGCTAGATGGGAATTGCTAGGACATATCTAGTCACCTTAAATTTAGTTTAGGGAACTTGTAATAGAATACTTCTATGTAAATAAATTTATTGTGAGAAAATTGTACTAATAAAAGTAGACATAGAACCGGAATTCGGTGTAAGGGGTGTCTAAATATTAAACGAAAATTAATGTCTTAATTATTTCCTACCATAAACACCTTGATTGATCATTCCAATAAAATATGATTCAACAATTTCACATTGCAAAATCCTACAATTTCTGTATGATTTGCACACGAATTAAAAACAATGTCATTAAGGTTTGTTCCTAAGAGCAGTTCAGAATAAACTAACACTGAATACGTGCGAGCATTATCAGAACATGTTTGCAAATGTTTGCGTTCGTGTTAGAGACATTTTTTAACACTCACCTACCTTATACATTTTTTACTTAGGCTTTCACGGCCGGAGTTCGTATCATGATCTATAGAATTCTTCTGGACTTGTTGGCCATGAAAGGCAGCCTTTGAAGATGCCGGATGCAGTATCTAGCTAAACATCAGGAAATTCAAGTGTCATGATCGCAGCCAACAAGTCCGGAAGAATGTCATCTAGCTAAACATCCGCTCTTAGAGTGATCGCAACATAAACAAACACCAATTGTATCCTTCCGCCACAATTACTGTCACATTGACAGGGAGCATGTGTGAAGTATATAAGACATGTGATAGTTGAATGGGGTAGATTACAAGAAAGCTGGTGAGATTTTCCACTGAACTTGTGAAATACATTTAAAATAACTGTTATTTGACCATTAGTCAAAGGTTTGCCAGACTTGCATTTTAAAAAAAATAGATCAAGACACAGAAACAGAAGACTCGACATCTTCAGCCATTTTGTTGCATCAGAATCAACTGAAGCATGACTCTATACGTAATAAACTATTTTAAGTTGTAATTGAATAGTTGCCTTAAAAACAGATCTAACCCATAAACTGTTCATTAATAGTGAGTGGAGAACATATTTTTAACGACTCACCTCGTATAATTTCAAATTTCTTTGATACTGACGGTTTCAGACAATATCTTGTCCCTATTCCATGGAAGACATGACTAAACAGGGACAAGATATTGTCTGAAACCGCCGTATCAAAGAAATTTGAAATTATATGAGGTGAGTCGTTAAAATATGTTCTCCACTCACTATTAATTATATAACCTCATAATGTTTACTTCCCAATATTAATTTAAATATATACCATAAACTGCTGCTCATGACTTGACTAACTGCTTCCGCCATTTTGTTACACATAGATCACTATTCACTCGAAAGCCAACTTTTAAAAATAAATAAAACAGGTCTGGAAGAAAGTGGGGTTGGTTTTACATGCATCATGGTGCATGTACAAGAAATAAGTAAGGGAAATAAGCTGATATTTAAAGAGAAAAATTATACGCTCAGACCGGGACTTGAACCCGGGACCCTGGTTTTCTAGTCCAAGTGCTCTACCATTTGAGCTACCTGAGCAAGTACCGATGGTGGAGCCGCCATTTGCAAAGATAGAAGCATGGCTTCAAAGCATTTGGTGGGCGGGAATTACAACGTATATAGAGAAAGATTTGCGTTTAGATCGGTACTTGCTCAGATAGCTCAAATGGTAGAGCACTTGGACTAGAAAACCAAGGGTCCCGGGTTCAAGTCCCGGTCTGAGCGTATAATTTTTCTCTTTAAATATGATTTATCCATCATTGAGATGTATGAAATTAATAATAAAAACATCGGAAATAAGCTGATGTTTAAAACTTGTAAAAAATTTGACACAAATTTAAATAATTTCTACACAATCGTTCTTTTGCATTTTTGTGGATTACATCTCTTTTCAATGCAACTATACAATTATTAATTAGGTAGATTTTGGAATATTTTCTATGTTTTGAATGTTATTATTTTCATTCACGAAGAATAACAAGTATATTCAGAGGACAATTTTTAATTTAAAGAAGGGAACTACTTTTCGCATACTTATTGGTTTTACAACGTACATCGGTGTCCATAACCAATGAAAAATGAGCAGGTCACATGGTTTTGTTTTGACGAGGATCACTTTAAGCCTGAAGTGTATCTATGATACAAACTCCGACTGTAAAAATGTAAGCTGGGAGTTTAGAACCAGTTCTGACTTAGATAAAGTCTCTGCACGAGCAGGATGATCATCTGTCAACTTCATCAGTGGAAGTCACGACTGAAGATGGACAAGATATTGTCTGAAACCACCGGTATCAAACAAACTTGAAATTATATGAGGTGAGTCGTTAAAAATATGTTCTCCACTCACTATTAGATGATCATCTCGTTGGAACAAACCTGTATAAAATACAAATTCTTATTCATGTAAAATGTATGATACAATTAGTGATATGGAGACTCGACATACATTACGAACACTTTAACATTGTTTTTAACAATATTCAATATTAATTTTTCAAACCTATGAAAAGTTTACAGCTCAAATTTCTTTGATTGGATGCAAAATTCATTCAAATGAAGTTAACAGTGACCAAGGTTAGAATTGTCATACAAAAAAACGTGCATTAAAATACACTTTTGAAAAAAGCACCCACATATAAAACCTTCGCACGCACACAACATGCACTCTCTCTTAAATGTAACATCGGTCCACTAGGGAGCAGCAGCAGCTTAACATACAATTAATTAAAACAAAATGGAAGATTATATCCTCCCGAGTGATAAAACGTCTTTGTGTACTCTACGTCAGTAGTCTTCACGTTCACTGTCTTCCCTTCTACATAGGCACATTCTCCCTTTAATATACTTACTGTGCAGCATGACTTGCCTTTACGATGTCAAAAGTTTGTGAACTCGGCTACTAGAGAGCAGGTTACCGTCGATATCAAACCCGAATTGGTTGAACGACTGTATTGTTGTTCATTCTTGTAGTCGTCTGATCATTTGAATTCTCGTCTGGTTCAATTCTCTCCGTCCTGGCGTCGTCGTCGTAGTAGCCAGGGTTCAGGATGATGTTGGGAACTAGTTCGATCACTTCCTGTTCATCGCGATGAACTGAAAAACAACACAAGGTTCACATTTAAAAAGTGGATTTAATAAAAACTCATGTCAAGTGATACTACGAGCTATATTATCATAAGTAATGCCACGAGTGAATTTATATCAAGAGTGGCATTTGTTACGACTATTTAACAAATAAAATGTTTACTCACAAATCATTATTTAAATATAGTTACCAGTTATATTTGAAAAGAAAAATATATGCCTAGACTGGGGTTTCAACCCAGGACCTTTGACTCTCTATGTCAATGCTCTTCTGAAGTGAGCTACCTAGGCCTCCAATCTAAATGTGTATTTTTCTCTTATACTTGGATAGAGCATTGACATAGAGAGTCAAAGGTCCTGGGCTCAAACCCTAGTATAGGCGTATATTTTTCTTTTCAAATATAATTTGTCCATCATTAAGATGTTTAAAAACGAATAATATTAACATAGTTACCAGTATTTTAAAATATTTAATGTAAACGGCAATGTTTGAAAACAAATCAGAAATATGTGGTTATGTGTCATTTTATTGGCTGCAACTTGATCATATTATTTATTGCCAAATAGGATTGCAATATTGTAAGAATGCACTCTAGTGGAGAAAAATGACACACATCAAACTGTATATTATAACCAACATTATAGGTTATTAATTTATTTTTTAGGAAACAACTCAGTAAAATCATTATTTAAAAACACAATTATTGAACACACAATTATCAAATGTGTAGTTCGAAGGAATCTGTTCATTATTTGCTATATTCAATGTATTTGTTGGAGAGTCACTCACTGCAAAAATAATGCTCTGACCTGTTCAGAATGTTAAAAAGGAGGTGCTTTCTTTATCACAAAAGCAGGAGCTGATAAAGAAAAATCGATAAAGAGCGAGGTGAAACACAACTAACTATCATTGGTTGTAATACAAAAATCATTGAAACATGATTGGTCATTGACTCCCATTTGGGGCATGAGTTAAATAATCAGCATAAACTAATAGCTTATTAATATCATTGAGTTGTAAACCTTCTTCATCCTCTAAAGATTAGATGGCATGCTCTAGTACAAAATTAAATAGTAAAGGAGATAGTGCATCTCCTTGCTTTAATCCACTGTAAATTTCAAAAGTATCCGAAAACTAAAATTCATCGGAGAACATTTTGTTTAAACAACTCACCTCATAGGATTCATGCTTCCATGATACCGCGGTTTCAAACACAGTAGTGTTCATCTTCAGCCATAACTCCGACTGACGAAATTCTTCGGCCGTCAACTGTTCTATTGTCGCCATCTTCAGTGCTGCCATCTATGGTTGAATTTATGAACTTTGAAATCAAAGTAATTTCGTTGAATGCAGGCTTTCACGGCCGGTAATCATAATGTTGAGTGATTCCGGGTTATGTGGCCGTGGTCCATAGTTGGTGTTGATACCAGACGTTTCGCCCTCAACTGCGGAGGGCATCTTCAGTGGCGAGTGCTTCTAGGCGTGTTTCCTGGTCGGAAGATCTACTAATCTACTAAGTAGATCTTCCGACCAGGAAACATACCTAGAAGCACTTGCCACTGAAGATGCCCTCCGCAGTTGAGGGCGAAACGTCTGGTATCAACACCAACTATGGACCACGGCCACATAACCCGGAATCACTCAACATTATCAAAGTAATTTCGTTAGGGATATCAAAATTCATTGATCTATTTTTATTTTTCTGAATGTATATTTTCTCCCAAATAAAACTAAAGATAGATCAATGAATTTTGATATCCCTAACGAAATTACTTTGATTTCGCAGTTCATAAATTCAACCATAGATGGCAGCACTGAAAATGGCAACAATAGAACAGTTGACGGCCAAAGAATTTTGCCAATCGGAGTTATGGCTGAAGATGAACACGACTGTGTTTGAAACCGCGGTATCATGGAAGCATGAATCCTATGAGGTGAGTTGTTTAAACAAAATGTTCTCCAATGAATTTTAATGATTATATCTCTATATTATTTCTCTAGGCGAAAATTTTTCTCTTCAAATATAATATCTCATAATGTTTACTTCCCAACATTAATTTAATATATCCGAAAACTGTTTGCCTACATGCACCCTACTCTTTGTGCCATTAACATTCGTATAAGTCTAACTAACATTTTAGGAATTCCGAACTCCAGCAGGATACTATATAACTTCTCCATCTTAATTGAATCATATGCCTAAATCTACATATAGTTGAAGTACAGTACCATTATATTCCCATTTCTTATAATAAAATCTATCTCATACTAAAAAATCTTATCTGTTGTAGAACTGTTTTTTCTAAATCCATATTGATTACCACCTAGAATGTCATCAATATAGGGAGTAAGTCTGCTCACTAAAATATTTGTTAGGATTTTCTACGAAGTTTAAAGTAATGAGATGCCTCTGTTGTTGGTACTATGAGTTTTATCTCCTTTCTTATAGATTGGTACAATAATCAAATCTTTCCATTCATCTGGAAGAACTTTTTTCAAGTCATATTTAGCAACTGATGTACTGTGTTTATCAATTTTTCTGTCCCTGGTTTTATCGTTCTGCTGAAAATAGGCATATATATTGATAGAAACATACATAAGTCTTAAGATTTCAGACGGACAACAGATCATAAAGCCTCTGCAGTTAATAACTTAGGAAGAGATTAACTGAAGCTTGCATCAACTTAACTTGCATGTTACCACAACTTTGATAAAAAATTATTATTATTATTATTATTATTCATCGTCGTCCTTTCAAGTATTAGGCCCAGTGGCCCGTTACGGTCTCCCGCCATCTCCGAAAAGGTCGACCCACAGATCTTCTGCCTCGAGAAATGTAGTGAAGAATTTGTTTTGGTATTCTGTGACGATCCATGCGCTGAATATGGGCTAGCCAATTGTTTCTATATTCTTATAATAATAATAATAATAATAATAATGATAATAATAATGTTGCATTTATTCTGGCAGAATTAAGACCATAAGGCCTTCTCTTCCACTCAACCAGCACAAATACAAATAAATATTTGACAAATATAGATATACACTATACTAATTATAAACAGTTAAAGATACATTAAATGTAGCAATGTAAATTTCATGTACAAACAACATTTTATACGATAATAACAGTAATAATACTTACGATAATAATAATAATAATAATAATAATGTTTTATTTTAGCTGGCAGAGTTAAGGCCATAAGGCCCTCTCTTCCATTCAACCAGTGAATAGTAGAATTATACACAAATTACATACTTATTACAACTTTAAGATATTAAAATACAGACCACCGCTGTGGTCTCGAGGTAGCGTGCTGCCTTGTCAGACCAAGTTAATTTTAGTTACCTTATTTGCCCAAAGATGTCATGAGTGGTATGAGGTCAACACACCGATTCAATGAGGCATCTAGCAGGCAACTAAGGTATTACTGGGATGAATTATATTTCAAGAGAAAAATTATATGCTCAGACTTTGGCTTTCTAGGCCAAAGCTCTACCACTGAGCTACCTGAGCACTCCAATCTAAACGCAAATTTTTCTCTTATACATTGTTAATTCCCAAGCGTCGAATACTACAAGCATTTGTTCGATCATGCAAATGGTGGTTTTTTATTTAAGAAGACATTTATTGGGAATTTAAACACTACTTTATAAACTCAGTAGGACTTCTATTGATGTTTTTATTATTGCTAGGATGTTTGGGATTGGTAAATTTTGATCAGAGGCCTCTTTGTTCAGGCTTAAGGATCTTTTATGAGCCTGAAAATCTACAGAATTGGGACCCACGGCTTAAAGTCCCTCCCGGAGAACTTACTCCTTGGATTTTTCCATCCTAAAAAAATCCATTGAAGATGGCTGGGTTTGAACCTGCAATCCTCGGGACCAGAGGCAAGGAGAATAACCACTAGTCCACCACAGCCAATCCAAAAAAAAAATCTGCCACTTTTAACTGCAAAGCACAGATATCAGAGCCAGAATTCAGCAATGTCAACCCAGTATGCATACCAGATGGACATCCCTGCATGAATAGAGTGGAGTGAGGCATGATATGGCATGGATGGCAGGTAATGAGAATTACCCAATCCATTAGTGTCAGAACTAGTATTACTTCCCTATAGTTTAAATGAGAGATTTGTGGCACTGGATTTTAGTGCCTTGCAGTTAAAAACGGTAGATAATTTTTTAGACACAGCCTTGGTATATCTCTTGGAGAAATTTCAAGGGAGGTTTTGGCATGCAATGATTGACAATTTCCTTGTTGGTTTAAACTACAATACATGCCACTTTTTTGTACAATTATGAGAAAATTTAATCTACATACACTGGAAGAGAAGAATTTAAGCATTCTAATGAATAAAGATGAAGAAGATAGCAATATACGGAGGGTTGTTTCTGATCTCTGATAACAAGTGATTTTTAAGTTTTACCTTAAGAAAAGCCGAGTCTCCACCATCGAGCATGCTCTATTTGATGGCCCTTCACCCGAGCTATGGCTCGGCACCTGAGTTTCCACTGCAGAAGACACTTATGCAACACAGCCATGTCTAGAAGTTCCCACTCCTCTTTACACACTTTCTAGAGACCGTCTATTGTTCGAGGACTGTTTCCCAGTGCCCTTTTGAAGAGTCCAAAGGCAGAAAAGCCCATCGGTGATGCATCAGGAGACTTTACTGGGATGTTGCTGAATGGAATAGCATGCATTCCACTTTCCTGCTCCATTCTCTCCAGGAACGCCAGGGTTGAACCCGAAATGTGACTGGAGGCCTTGTCTTGGTGCACCCAGACTTGGTTTTTGTCTCTATCATAGAGAGTGGAGATTTTGGTCCGGTAAATTGGGGTGAGAACTTCTTCCTGGTAGAACTGGGAGTTGATTTTGACCTTTTTTAGCTACTCTACGAACGGTCAGTTTTCCATTGTAGCAATATCTTGCGATGACCATAAATCTCTTGGAGAAACTTTCTTTACTTTCGGCATACCACTTTTGAATTTTTTTTCATCCCTTTCTCTATAGTAAATTGCCCGGGGTTTGTTGCAGTCTCCTAGATAAACATATGCTTCATCAAGTGTGACCAAAAATTTCCATTTTTCTCGTGCCAGATGCTTTTCATAGTTTCCTGCTGTTGGTGCGGCATTCGGCAATGTGACGTGGCACAATTTATGAACCCTGCTTTTGTGGCGCTTCTCCATGTTTATTATGGTGTTTACAGTTTGAAGGGATATTCCCAATCTGTTTGCAATCGCCCTTTGTGTGGCAGGGTTACCACCAGAGATAAGGACCTTGACCTTTCTGATTACATCTGGGGTGCGGGCAGTAGCAGGTCATGGATTTGCCTGTTTTTTTTTTCCTTTTGGAATTAATCCCAAGCGACCCTTTCCCTTTTTATTAAGCACTGAGCTAATTCCACACTTTGACACCACAAAATTATGTTTTTTGCAAGCCTCAATAATCGCAGAATAACTATAATTAACGTCGGAAAGGGCAGTAATATACCCTTACCAAAATGGGTCTATCTGCTTAGGCATTATGAGAGCAACACAAGTGCGAGTGCAACAGAAGCAGCACACTGACTGGTTTGATCACCTCGCACGCTCCTGTCCTGATGTCTCACACTCCAACGTTACAATCTACTTGGAAAATCGTTCTCAGAGATCGGAAACAACCCTCCATATACCAAATATTACCAAGAGTAGTGGACAGGAAAGAAGAAAATAGATAACTTTTATAAATACGAAGCATAAGAAATTGTCTAGTTGATAGAGAATGAAATATTAGCTGTACAAGTTTCAACTGAAAAACTTACTCTTAAAAAATAATGACGCCCTCAAGAATTTCTCTATAATAGAAAAACAAAATCTAAATATCATAAAAGTTTATAGAATATATTTCACATATCATAAATCTAATCGAGGCTAAATATATCAAGATTTATTGGATAAAGTTTCCAGTACGTGACGCAAACATTTTTTCTAACTAGGAAACTGTCACCCAGTGCACGCCAAAACATATTTAGAAATTTCTCCCAGAGAAGCGTTGTGATCTACACCCTTAGACAAAATAAATAATAGCTTTAAAAAACTAAAACAACACGCTTTATTAGAAAACCGAACTAAAAAATATGAAAAATAATTTTTAATTTTCAACACGCTTGGGATAAAATTAAAGTGGTCAACAAAGAATCATCTCCAACACATATAGAATAAAACTAGAGTTATCAACATAAAGAAAATAATTTTACCATCGAAAGCGTGGGGTGCTTTATATCAATTAATATATTTAATAATAAACAGATATTGGTAAAAGTAAAGTCTCTAAGAAGAAAATGTAAAAATCATAAAAAGCACCCCATGCTTTTGATGGTAAAATTATTTTCTTTTTGTTGATAACTCTAGTTTTATTCTAGATGTGTTGGAGATGATTTTTTTGTTGACCACTTTAATTTTATCCCAAACATGTTGGAAATTAAAATTATTTTTCATTTCTTTACTTCGGTTTTCTAATAAAGCGTGTTGTTTTAGTTTTTTAAAACTATTATTTATTTTTTAGTTTTAATATTTTACAGAATAAGATAAAAATATAAATATCTTTAAATTCGATACTATTGTAGTATGAGCTAAAAGTAATACTCTTCTATAAGAAAACCCTCCCAGCCGGATTTGAACCAGCGACCTACGGATTACTGAAATTATATACCACTAGAGTTCACCCCTCTACCAACTGAGCTCTTACAACGATTGACTAAAAAGTCGACAAGTCCGCAACCTATTATACCAGTTTTAATTTTTTTTATTTTCTGATGATTCTGGGCGGGATTTTAGAAACAAAATATGAAATTATTGTATTGTCACGGGTCCTTTACAAGTATACAAAGTTTCAAGTCGATCCAATGTTTCTAAGTGGGTGAAAATCATGTTCAAAGATTCCGTTAGATAGATACAAAAGACATTTTTTTTTATTTTCTGACGATTCTGGCCAGGATTTTAGAAAGAAAATATGAAATTATTGTTTTTTCACGGGTCCTTTACAAGTATACAAAGTTTCAAGTCGATCCAATGTTTCTAAGTGGGTGAAAATCACATTCAAAGTTTCCATTACATAGATACAAAGACACTTTTTTTATTTTCTGATAATTCTGGCCAGGATTTTAGAAAAAAAATGAAATTATTGTATTGTCACGGGTCCTTTACAAGTATACAAAGTTTCAAGTCGATCCAACGATTTTAAGTGGGTGAAAATAGTGTTCAAAGATTCCATTACATAGATACAAAGACACTTTTTTTTGATTCTCTGATGATTCTGGCCAGGATTTTAGAAAAAAAAATGAAATTATCATATTGTCATGGGTCCTTTACAAGTATACAAAGTTTCAAGTCGATCCAACGATTTTAAGTGGGTGAAAATTGCGTTGAAAGATTTTGTTACTTAGATAGATACAGGTCAAGCTAATATAAAGCGTGTAAAATGGCAGATGTTTTGGCCTCAGCCTTGGTACGTCACAATGCTCTCCGGAAGAAATTTCGAGGTAGGTTTCGACATGGAATGGTTGACAGTTCCCTTGTCAGATGATTCACAAATAACAGTAATACATATCACAGTAGCACAAAACTAAAATTTACTGAAAACTGCACAGAGCTGGTGCAGCAATTTTATTATCTCTGTACACTGCTATAAAAAATGAAGCTGTCTAGAACAGGTAATACAGAAAACAAATTGAACACTTACGGGAAATGAAGTGACAATCTTTGTACAACAGGTAGCAAGTTCCGATTGCTAGAATAAGTAGTGTTCCCATCACTACGGCGACAGCAGCCACCCATACACGTGTGTCAAATGTTTGGGCACCCTCCAATAGATGGCGAGCCAATTCTGTCAACGCAAACAATTATTAGATAATTGAGATTTAAATTAAAATGTTTTATACCTCACCTCATATCCATCATCATCATCATCCATGCAAGTATTAGGCCGTGGCCTGTTACAGTCTGAAAGAGGAATTTTCCATCCAGTGCTTTTTTGGACGTCCCAGCGATCTTTTGCCTTGGGGGCAGTAGCGAAGTATGGCTTTTGGAATTCTATGAGACGGCATTCAGTCTTCTAATTCTACTGGTTTCAAAGCTTAGGCAGCTTCATCTTCAGTAATTTCTTGTCGAGGATGTTATGTCGATCAGGAGAACTGCTTCTACCTCCCTCTGTTGGTGGACCAATGAACCTCCAGATCAAATTAGAATCCCTGGGAAATTCGAAGTTTATAAGTTTTTCTTTCTTTTTTTTTCTTTAACACAGAACTGCAGTATCGGAAAATACATCATTCCTATCTTCAGCTGTTTTCACGACTGTCAATTTTTTATTATACCGGTAATTTTCTAAGCTGTCATCTGGTGCACTTTTGAAGAAGTAATTTTTTACACTGGTTTCTGGTGTACATTTCTCGATACTGCAGTTCTGTGTTAAAAAACATAGATGTATGATGAAAGAAGAATTCATGATTCATTTGATTCTTATTAAGAAAATCTCATAATGTAAAAAGAAAAATTCCCAAAAAAATAAATAAAAAAAATTCCCAAATTTATTATATTAATTTTCTTTCTTGATTTTTGAATGTGGATATTTTCCCAAACCATGAGTTCTTTTCATTTTTCTATTTATTTAAGGGGGGTGATGGGTGAAAAATTGACCATTTGAGATCAAAATTGGCTTTTTTTTTAAAAAAATAGCCTGTACTCTAATGTATATGTTGGCAAAGTTTCAGAGGTCTATGGCGCTTCTAAGTGCCTAAATTACGTCAGAGTTAAACACCACCTGCATGCAAATCTTTAAACTTGTTTTTCCACACTTTTATTTTCACTGCATAAATACATCAATAAACTTAGAGAAGAATACACCACCAAAACATCTGGAAAGGAATGGGAAAATCTACAAGCTTATGACATTACTACATTACAAAGAAAATCTGCAGTAGCAACATTCAGACTGCTAACGGGACATGACTGCTTGAATAAACACCTACACAGAATTGGCATAACAGATTCACCTAAATGCCCTTTTTGCAATTTAAATGAAGATATGGAAAGAAACCATCTCCTCCGTTGTCCAGCTTTTGTAGAAGAGACCAGCCTTTCTGCTAAATATTGGAGTGCAAGAGAGCGAATGATTTCATTATCAAGTGCTCGACATTAGATACCAACCAACCAACCATTTTCACTGCATTTTTGTACATTCAAAATTGAATGGAATTCAGAAATTTTGTCCTGGAAGGTTCAAATTTTTACTGCATGTCCTAAAAACAATGGGTAACAAAGTAGTGCATGGGTTTCATGATTGAAGTAGTATTTTAAGAAATAAAAAATAATATGTATGCAATTATTAATTTTTTTTGTAATTCCACGCATGAGGTACTTTTTTTTTTCTCCCTTTGTGTTCAAGTTATAAGAATTCTAATGCATGATATTTTTCTAAATATTTTAGGGGGGGTTTTGTAAAAAAAAAAAACCAGACATTTTACTAACAAACTGTGGAACCCATTTAATTATAATATATGCAAATTTTTAAAAATATAATATTTAATAACTCATAAAATAAATGTCTCACAAGAATGAAACTTAAACACATCATTATGTATCATGCAGTGAATGTTTGTACAAAAAATCAAGTCTCTCGCTCAAAAAATGTAGAAAATATAAATTTCACCCATCACCCCCCTTAATTAGACAGGTTTTGTATCAATTAGATGTTTTTCAGTCCTAGCGCCACTTCACCCTATTTGACATTTCTAAGATGTTCTTTCGCCCTTCACCAGTCGACAAGAAATTACTGAATATGCAACTGGCCGAGCTTCGAAACTGGTTTAATTAGAAGACTGGATATGAGGTGAGGTGTAAAGAATTTTAATTTAATGATTGCTAAATAAAGTAATTACCAATCTCTCCTGTGTCGTGTAAGGTAGTTGCCTCCAGTACAGTCTCTTCTCCTGGACCCAGCTGATTGCTGGCCCAGATTTTGAACACGTATGTAGTATTTGGATCCAAACAGTAGACATCAATCTGTCGCTGTCGGATATAACAACACAATGTTAATAATACAAACACAACAAATTCTATTTCAACAAATTACAGCTTCATAGGACATCCTTTTCAAATTCTAATAAGTATATACATTTTTTTTTGTATTATTTTATTATTTGCTGGTTGAGAGGAAGAGAAGCCAGCTTAAATAGAGCATTATTATTATTATTATTATCATTAGTCGGCCTCAGTGGACTAGTGGTTATGCTCCTTGCCTCTGGTCCCGAGTTCAAACCCGTCCGGGGTCGATGGATTTTTTAGGATGCAAAAATCCAAGGAGCAAGTCCTCCAGGAGGGACTTTAAGCCGTGGGTCCCGAGTCTGAAGATTTTCAGGCTCGTAAAAAATCCTTAAGCCAGAATGAAAAGGCCTCTAAGCAAAATTTACCAAATTTTCCTGTCCTAGTACTACCTTGGTTTCCTAGATGTCAGTATGAGGGGAACGCTGACCACGGACCACTCAAAATGGCATCTATACGAAAACAAGGTAACGTAAAGTAGTATGGGTTCAAATCTTCCACTAGTTGGGGGACAGCGCCGAAAGCGCGGGAAAGGGAAGAACAGAGGCGGACAAGGTACAAGACCAGAGGAGCAGCAGCAGGAGGAGGCGCAGCAGGAACATGGAGGAGGAGGAGCAGGAGGAGGAGGAGGAGGAGGAGGAGCAGGAGGAGGAGAGGAGGAGAGGAGGCAGCGGCAGCAGGAGGAGGAGGAGCAGGAGCAGGAGGAGGAGGAGGAGGACAGCAGGAGGAGGAGGAGCAGCAGGAACAGGAGGAGGAGGAGGAGCAGGAGCAGCAGCAAGAGCAGGAGGAGGAGGAGGAGCAGCAGGAGGAGGAGCAGGAGGAGGAGCAGGAGGAGGAGGAGGAGAGGAGGAGGAGGAGGAGGAGGGAGGAGGAGGAGGAGGAGCAGGAGGAGGAGGAGGAGCAGCGGCAGCAGGAGGAGGAGGAGCAGGAGCAGGAGGAGGAGGAGGGGAGGAGGAGGAGGAGGAGAGGAGCAGCAGGAGGAGGAGGAGGAGCAGCAGGAACAGGAGGAGGAGGAGGAGCAGCAGAGCAGCAGGCAGCAGCAGCAAGAGCAGGAGGAGGAGGAGGAGCAGCAGGAGGAGTAGCAGGGAGGAGCAGGCAGGAGGAGGAGCAGGAGGAGGAGGAGCAGGAGGAGGAGGAGGAGGAGGAGCAGCGGCAGCAGGAGGAGAGGAGCAGGAGCAGGAGGAGGAGGAGGAGGAGGAGGAGCAGCGGCAGCAGGAGTGAGGAGGAGCAGGAGGGGAGGAGCAGGAGGAGGAGGAGCAGGAGGAGGAGGCAGGGAGGAGGAGGGCACCAGGAGGAGGAGGAGGAGCAGCACGCAGGAGGAGGAGGAGGAGCAGCAGCAGGAGGAGGAGGAGGAGAGCAGCACCAGAGAGAGGAGTATGATGAGATTATTATTATTATTATTATTATTATTAGTATTGTTATAACATTATTAGTATTATTATTATCATCATCACCATCATTATTAGTATTATTATTATTATTATCATTATGTATTATTATCATCATCACCATCATTATTATTATTATTATTATTATTATTATTATTATTATTATTATTATTATTATTATTAATAATAGAATGTAGAGTAAATGGAGCTCACCACATTAGGACTGATATGTTCTGGCATCACAGAATGCCAGTGATCAGGTTCTTTGCCTTGTTCAGTGAACTTCTGACGGTAACGAGCTGTAAAATGAGTGATGGGGTAACCACCAGTATCCACCACATTCCACAACAGTAGAGCCAACACCGTCGAAGGAGCAACAGTCACATTTGCTAATGCAGGTGGCGGTGCTAAAATTAATAAATTAAAACAAAGTTATCCATCCATTCCATTAATGTAGTTTAACCTCTCACCTTACAGGTGTCACACATCACTTGGACCTTACAGTGACACCACCTGTTGGGAGAGGAATTTTAACTGTGGGTCACACACATACTTTTTTGACCTCACAAGGACATGGAGAGACTCCCTGAATGAGAGATCAGCTCAATGTCAAGGCCTCCTCCAAGACAACACAACATTAAGACGACACACACCATTCATACTAAGCAAGTATAGAAAACACACAGTTGTCACTTGCAATGCTGACAACAGCAATAAGGGAATTCCCTTTAAGTAAAAACTCACAATTCAGCGATATTGCTCTATAAAAAACATCTAGGTGTTCATCTCAAAGAAATCTGTGATTCATGTTATACAGCCAATCAATAAAAATGTATATGTACGCAGACGATATGGTACTTGGAGCGACAGATAAGGAAGAACTGCAAGAAACAATACACAATCTCGCATCTTGGACCGACAAAAATGGCCTTGATATAAACCTGTCAAAAAGGGTACAGATGGTATTCAGAAAGGGTGGTCGACTGGTAGATGGCGACCACATACAACTGCAGGGCAACCTGTTGCAAATCACAAACGCCTTCAAATATCTAGGAGTAACAACACTCCAAACAACAACAGCTAAATCCTTCAGAATGCATATGAACGAGAGAGCAGTAGCTGCTATAGTTGCCATATCCATCCATAGTAATTCTGCCCGAAGGCAGGTCTTTCATTGCAATCATAGCATTTTCATGCTACGCTTGCAGCTTTACTAGGGAACTGTGTAGGCATGGTAGCTTCCTGTTGCTTTCCACACCGGTGAAGGACGATGGTGATGATGATGATAATGATAAGGATGGTGGTGATAATGATGATGGCCATATGATTTCTGGGATCGTTTGGGCCTTAAAGTTTTCCTGACATTTGTCTTACAGGTGAGGAAAAACCCCGATAAAAACCTCACCCAGAAAAACTGCCCCGACCGGGGATCGAACCCGGGCCCGCTGCGTGACAAGGCAGCACGCTACCTCGAGACCACAGCGGTGGACAATATACGATATAGAAAACATCACACAACTGTCACTTGCAACAGCCATGAAACTTTTTGAGGCCAAAATACTTCCCATCTTAACGTATGGAATAGAAATCATTTGGACTGATCTCACTTACGGAGACTTAAACACCTTAGAAAAAGTGAAAGCAAGATTCCTAAAAGCAGCAATGGGGATCTCAAAATTTGCTCCATCTAGACTTGCATATGAATTAGCACGGGAAACTTTCCTCGTGGAAGATCTACGCACAAAATTCCTGTTACCAGCTACTAAACAGGAAACTGGATTGAAGAAAATAAGACAAAAGAAATACCAGACGATTTTTAAGCAACAGGTGCAACGATCAATCGAGACTGGACTGGACCAAACAACAAGATACGCAGTGCAATAGTAAGACTGGCAGTGCATGGATATCACCACAAACTCTGCAAAAATTCAAACTATCATGATCCATCAAGGGACTGCATGTGTAAGCTCTGTGATAAACCGTGTGAAAGATATCATTTCAATGTCTGTTTAAAGAGAACACAATCGTCGCTGGCTGCTGTACAGCAGAGACATAAACTAATGCACATTTGTGCACGCTTTTTCCTATTATTATTATATAATGACATCCTATTGCCACTAAAGTGAATGCAAAAGCGATATATGTCATAACATACTTACTTCGAACTTCTACTTTGATTCTCGACCTAACTACTTCAGTATCATCGTCAGACGATCCATGCTCTCCTTCCACAGTGCAGGCGTAGATCCCTGCGTCGTCTCTCTCCAAGGCAGTAAGAGTGAGCCCTCCGTCAGGCTGGATTATTCTGCGATTGAATCCATCGTCTCGTCCCTCCCGCACCCATATCACAGAGTAGGGGTTCTCCAGAGGCAACATTGTGGATGAGTCTGTACAAGGAAGTGTGAGGTTCTCTCCCACATCTACGGTGAGTTCCTTAAGCTCGGGGTATTCTGTTGCATAGCAGCAGCCTGAAAACATAACATTATTTATTTAACAAAAACTGTATAATTTTATTTATATCATCATCCTTTCAAGTATTAGGCCCAGTGGTCCGTTACGGTCTCCCGCCATCTCCGAAAAGATCGACCCACAGATCTTCTGCCTCGAGGAATGTAGTGAAGAATTTGTTTTGGTATTCTGTGACGATCCGTGCGCTGAATATGGGCTAGCCAATTGTTTCTATATTCTTGGAGGTATTCAGATATAGGTACGATGTTTAACTCCCTGGCTATTGTTGAATTTCTTTGGTGGTCTAGAAGGCTATAACCTGCAGTTCGTCGCAGAAATTTCATCTCCACGCCTGTAATATGATGATCATCCTGAGTTCTGATGGTCCAAGCTTCACTGCCATAACAGATTATGGGTCTAGCGAGAATTTTATAGATTTTCATTCTTGTGTGTCTCTGCACTTTTGATGGTTTAAAAACTTGGTTGATAATTCTTAAAGCTTTATTATAGTTTTGTATTTTAAAGGATATATCACATTCCTCATTATAAGTTAGATTATATCCTAAGTATTTAAATGAATTAACTTGCTCTAATATTGAATTCTGAATACAAATTTTACTTCTTACTGGGAATTTCCCTTGAAAGGCCATACATAACTTTAGATTTTGTTGTTGATATTTCCATGTTAAATCGTTGGGCTATTATATTAAGATGATGAGTGGAATATTGTAATTCATCTTCATTATTGCCGAAAAGAGCCTGGTCATCTGCATATAAGAGTGTGTCTAAAATTGTGTGTCTTGAGAGAGGAATATTACCATGAACTGTCAATCTCCAGTGTCTGATGATAGCATTAATGTATACATTAAATAGAAGTGGTGATAGAGGGCATCCTTGTCTGACTCCGCAATTTATATGTTTCCAATCTGACAATTCTATTCCTATTTGTACTGCTATGATGTTATTTTTATACAGATTAAAAATTGTTTGGATCAGTTGATTTGGTGTTCCATCATCAGTTAAGATATCTAAAAGTTTAAAAGTTTTATTTATATATATGTAGGAAATAACCGATAAACTTCCAAATCAAACCCCTCTCCTTTTCACCAGGAATTTAGAATTTCGGTCAGCCAACAGAGAGCACAGAAATCAATATGCAGGAGGGACAACCGCAAGACAGAAGTTGTGTGGCATTGAGAATGTCGCCAAGTATAGAGACAAAATGCAGGTCTGCATAAAAATCCAAGAAATATGAGGCGAGTCAAAAAAACACAACTCAAAGGTCATAGATGGCTAAGTTAGGGGTGAGCGGCCCCCACGCGTATTCGTTCCAAATTTTGACCACAAGTTGCATCTGATGGGTTACAAACTCACACCCTGTAGCTGCACTAGGAACCCTGTAGCTGCACTAGGAACCCTGTAGCTGCACTAGGAACCCTGTAGCTGCACTAGGAACCCTGTTAGCTGCACTAGGAACCCTGTAGCTGCACTAGGAACCCTGTAGCTGCACTACGAACCCTGTAGCTGCACTAGGAACCCTGTAGCTGCACTAGGAACCCTGTAGCTGCACTAGGAACAAAGATAAAAATACAACTAGTATTTTTGGTGAAGATTTTTTTCTCAGGATCTACTGGACCAATTTTTATGAAAAAAATATATGTTGTAAATATATTCAAGGCAATATATTGACTTGGGCTTTCACGGCCGGAGTTACTATGATGATCTTGTAGAAGATTTCCGGGCTGTTGGCCGTGGTCTTGAGGCTTGTATTTCCCCAACTTTTCGCCAGAGACTGCGTCCGGCATCCTCAAGGGTTGTGTTGAGACTGGCAATTTTGTCGACTATCTGCTCTATTTATACATTTATCCGCGACGTGTTCTCTGTGCGGTCCGTTACTTCGTAAATTGTATCTACCTTCTGGTTGGTTAGCATTAGGGTCTTCCATTGCACCAATGAGGTTGCTGTCTGATGTTCTAGTAGATTGTTCTCTTAGGGGTTTACATCTGGCTTTTGTTAAGACTGGTATCCATGCTTTGTTCACTTTTCTATTGTAACTATTTTGATGTTTGAATATTTCAATGGTTTCTCGTTGCAGACGGGTAAAATAGTGTGTGCAGTTAGATAATATATCTGTGTTGTTGTATTGTACTGTATGGCCTTCAAGTAGAGAGTGTTCTGCTACTGCCGACTTTTCCACTTGTTTAAGACGGCTGTATCTTTCATGTTCTTTAAGTCAGGTTGTGATGCTGCGTTTAGTGGTGCCTATATACACTTGGCCGCAACTGCACGGGATCCTGTATATGCCGGCTGATTGATGAGGATGAAGTTGATCCTTAATCAGTTTGAGGAGGTTTTTGGTTTTCCTGGTAGGCCTGTATACTGGTTTTATGTCTTCTTTCTTTAGCAGTTTTCCAATTCGGTCAGTTACATTCTTGATGAAAGGTAAGAATGCCCTGGTTGACGTTTTTTCTTCTGATTCCTTGTTGTTGTATCGTCTCTCTAAGACTTCATCTGCACATTCTGCATCGGATGTGAAACGCTTTCAAAACTTCTTATGCAGAAATGATGCGATTCTAAAGTAACTACCCACTTTTGGAAGCATTTTATTATCTAATTTTTTATCAAGGAGTTGATATCTCTGTTTGATTATACCATGAACAGATATGTACCAACATTATTGTGAATGCGCCAATGGGAGGAGGACTGTCGGTTGCTGTTCTCATGAAGCTGCAATCATGTATTACCTGACACATGGAAGATATTTGTCCAAGATTTTACAACCAGCTGTGATTCTGAGTAAATTGTTCACAAAGAAAAGGACAACTGCCATCATCAATGATGATAGCGACAATGATTAAGGGAGACAGTGAAAATCTTCATCGGCCAGTAACGTAAATGACACAGCACCAAAAATTGATTGAAAGTATAATTATATTGTAAGAAATCTTAATAAAATGTACATAAAATGTGCAAAAAAATTGTATTTTAATTTTTTTAACTATGCTCCACCTCTTCGATTGACTTGGAAAAATTATATGTTGTAGAAAGAGGTCCGATTATCTAATAGAAAAAAACTCATAAATGTATACCATCTTGTGAGCGAGTGACCAAAAAAAATCATGAAAATTTTTTTTTCTCCCGGTAATTACGTTCGTGGGATTGAGTTATCGATTTTTGCTGTGAATCGCCTTGAATACTAGTTGTATTTTTATCTTTGTTCCTAGTGCAGCTAATGAGTTGAAATTTGGTGTGAGTTTGTAACCCATCAGACACAACTTTTGGCCAAAATTTGGAACGAATATGCGTGGGGGCTGCTCACCCCTAACTTAGCCAGCTATGGCCTTTAATTAAAATATTACCATTCATCTCATATCCTTTTTCTTATTAGATTGGTTTCGGGACCTATTAGGTTCCATCCTCAGTACTTTCACAACCATTGTCATGTCATCATCATCATCCATGCAAGTATTAGGCCGTGTGGCCTGTTACGGTCTCAAAGAGGAATTTTCCATCCAGCACTTTTTTGGACGCCCCAGCAATCTTTTGCCTTGGGGGCAGTAGCGAAGTATGGCTTTTGGAATTCTATGAGACGGCATTCGTTGAAGATGGGCTTTCCAGTTGTTCTGCTAGTTTTGTATATGGTGAAGAATGGGTTCTACATCCAACTCTTCCATATTTCCTCATTTATTTTATGGTCCCACTTTGTGTAGCCTGCTGTACGGCGCATAAATCGCATCTCATTTGCTGTTATTCGGCTTTCATCTCTTCTTCGTATTGTCCATGCTTCACTACCATGGTCTTGCGAGAACCTTATAAAGCCGTAATCTTGTGTTCTTCTGTACTAAAGATGGTTTCATTATACTGTTAATTATCCCCGTTGTTTTTGTAAAATTTGTGATTTTCTTTGATATATCAGCTTCATCTTGAAATGTTAAATTATAACCCAATTTGTTTACACGTTCTAAAATTTCATCATCCAAAACAATTTTGCTAGGTATAGGGTATTTCCCACAAAAGGCCATCACTTTAGTTTTCTTTGTATTGATTTCCATATTGTACCTTTTTGCAATTATATATTGTCATGTCATAAGATATTAAAATACAAAATTGGTACCTGGTAAATCCTCAACTAATTATAAAACTTTATCAAATATGGAGGCCTTTCAAAGAAAATGCTTCATCTTCTGCATTTTAACTGGTACAAATCGAAAACATTTATTGTCTACATTATTAAGATTAGAATTTATTGTACTTTCACTTTATCTTATCATATATTTTTATCTAATCTTTTAATTATGAATTATATTTTAGAATATTTTTTTTTACAAAAGGATTACGATGAGGAATAATTCTATTTATTATTTCAGAAGTATTTTTCTTTCTTTCATTTTTTTGAGCCTTCTTCCATAGAAGTCTTTCTCCCACTATTGATATTGGGTCCCTTTGACCTCCTGCAGGAATTTTACCCTTTAACCCGGGTGCTATTGTATAAGTTGTACAATGGGTTTAGGTCTGCGGGTGTGTTCTCGTTGAATAGGCCTGTATTCTTGACTTCTTTTAAAATTTCTATGTCTTCAAGGATGCTAATCTTATTGTTATACTCTCTGTGTAATATTGACATAGCATTATCAATTTTGTCAAACTGATGACCCGTTTCTATTATTGTTTGGCAAAACTTGATTTTACTTCGTTATTAATAAAATTTTTGACGTGTTCAGAGTATCTTGCGTTGAAATTTCTTGTTGTTCTGCCTTTGTAGAACTTTGCAGTTTAGTTTATAAACGCCTTTATTTTTGTATTTATTTGTTACTTCTGTTTTGTTGGATATGATGTTGTTGAGTTTGTTATTAGTTTTGAAAAAAGTAAAAGTAAAGTGATCCCACAACAGGCCTCAGGAGGCCCTTGGGGTAGCAGGAGGTTAAGGCTCCCACTTTTTCTAGACAATCGGCACTTTATGTCAGCCGGGATGTCAGCCCTGCGTGACGGTCGCCTTTACCCCAGAACAAGCGTCTGGTACTCATTTCAGTTAGAGGCTGAGTCGACCCCAGGACCATAGTGCCGCCAGAGGGTTTGGGTCAGATTAAAAATCCTGACCCCCAACGGGACTTGAACCCTCGACCCTCCTGGCTTGTAGCTCAGTGCCTTAACCACTACGCTACGGCGTGCCCCTATTAGTTTTGAAGGCAATTTTAATGTTTTTGTCTTGTTTCCTGATCGAATTAGCTAATTTGGTTGTTTTTCATTTCTTGTATAAGTTACTGTAATCTAATTACACAGGTCAACATGATTTTTGTCTCATGAGTACCAATAGTTGTACTTAATGTAGTTTTTTATCGTGTTTTCAAATATGTATTCGGAATTTCTCCATCACCCACAGTTTTTTATATTTCAATTTCAATTAATGGATTTAAATAATTATTTTTTTAATAAACGTTTTTTCGTCCATTTGTCCATTGTAAAATAAAACCAAATGAGCTAACTCAGGAGATTTCAGCTATGGAAAAGAGATATCAAGGCAAATGGAATCCTAATATGCTGGCCGATTATTGTTGGACCATCAAGAGGGATGCTCCACAGGCGAAATATAGCGGAAAATCGTCATTTCTTACTTTCTAGGTGAGTCCGAATGTTCGAATATTGTGTAGTTACGAATGTAGAAAATATTAAAGTGTTTGAAATTATAAATGCCTATCTGTCAGAAACCTTGCGTGATGGAGAAAAACCGATATCACATTTTGAATTCAGAACAAAAATACTATCAGAATCACATATTTTTGTTTCTGAGACAAAAAAAGTTTATTTTTTGTTGCTCAGTGTTATATGAAAAATGAAACCTTAAGAATTAAATATGACAGGAGTTTATGAAGTCGTGTATCACAGGTTGTAAAGTTTAGATGTAAACATATTTATTAAGAAGAACTTCATAATGTTACTTCCTGTTGTAATTTAATAAAATACTCGTCTAATTTATTAATCAGTTGGCAAAATATTAAATATTTCTAATCAATCAGCATGCAATCACCTGTATCCTTGTTACATTGATTTTTCCCCAACTCAGATATAGCATCATTACATAACGAGTCATAAATTGTAATCAATACAAGAAACCTATTTATTTCAGTGACACACACGTCACTAGCAATTCGTAAATTGTTTAAAAATAAAACACGCACAAAATTTAAAAAAAAAGTATTTAACAATAGTATATTATCATGCGTCCCGCGCCGTAGCCGAGTGGTTAAGGCAGGAAGCCTTGGCGCAGAGCTACGGGACTTGCGCTGGTTCGAGTCTCCATGGCAGAAGAAATTTTCCCATGGTATTTCAGCCAGTATGGGACCAGTACCTACCCAGTATCGTGAGGCATTTGGGTAGCTACAATAAGTAGCAGCTCCAGGTTGAGAAAACCAGCTATAACGGCTGGGGGACTCGACATGCTGACCACATGTCACCCCCAACACTGGCTGTTGATCATCTACCTCTGTGGTTGACACATGTGGGTGTGAGGCCAGCAACCGGATGGTAGGCTAAGGGCCTTCTAGGCCTGTTGCGCCAGAAGTTAAAATATTATGATGCAAGGTTGGAAAGTAATTTTTACAGAATTGAGGAAAATGTTTAAAAACTTACCGATAGCAAGGTTTTTAATTTCCGAGATTCTGTAAAACACTTCACAAATGTGTGTTGTACATTATTTTTTGCACGATGGTGTTTTCAAAATAATAAATAATAGTAAAATAATAACATCTTTGTTGGAAATATTTGCGTTCATTATAAACAATTCACTAATGTTAACAGTGTGGGCAATGTTTATTCGTTGAAACAGCAGGAGGAGGCCAGGACACCAATTTGCACTGGTTCGAGTCCCCATGGGGGAAGAAATTTTCCCATGGTATTTCAGCCAGTATGGGACTTGTACCTACCCAGCATCGCCAGGCATTTGTGTAGCTACAATAAGTAGCGGCTCCAAGTTGAGAAAACCAGCTATAACGACTGGGGGACCCAACATGCTGACCACATGCCACCCCTACACTGGATAGATAATCGTCTACATCTGTGATTAACACGTGGATGTGAGGCCAGCAGCCAGCTGGTCATCCAAGGGCCTTCAAGGCCTGTCGCACTTGGAGTTTTTTTTTTGGAGAGTTTTAGTGAAAAATATTTGACATTAACCATTGAGGATGTGGTGAAAATAACAGCGGAATTTATAGATGAGTCAGCATGGAGCATAAATTCTACTCAATCTTCTTGTAAGCCCATGGTTCCCTTAACAGAGATTTAGGCGCTCTCCCCCTACAGGGAAGTATTTGAACCATACTAATTTAGTTACACTTGTTTTCGTGTAGATGTCATTTGTGTGGTCTGTGGTCAGCGTTCTGCCTCATACTGACATCTAGGAAACCAAGGTAGTACTAGGACGGGAAAATTTGGTAAATTTTGCTTAGAGGCCTTTTCATTCAGGCTTAAAGATTTTTTATCAGCCTGAAAATCTTCAGACTCGGGACCCACGGCTTAAAGTCACTCCCGGAGAACTTGCTCCTTGGATTTTTCCATCCTAAAAAAATCCATCGACCCCGGCTGGGCTTGAACCCGCAACCCTCGGGACCAGAGGCAAGGAGCATAACCACTAGTTCACCGCTGCCGATCTCTACTCATAATGAAATTCTAAATAAAGGATATCTACTGACACAGGAAAAAAAGGCATAAGAGTCTGATTAGATAGGTTCATATATCATTTTTGTCATAATTTTTTTCTTTGTCATTAACAAATAAGAAATGGAGAAGTTTCTAATTATTGGTACCATCTTACCTTGTATTCAGTCTTATTTCCTGTAAATACAGCACTTCTACTAGCGCTTGATTTTTCAGTTATATTGTTGTAAACTATAGCTCTTCTTCTGTATTTACTAACATTATTTAATATTTTAAACTTTTTCAAACAATTTTTAATAACGGTAATAAAAGATTCCGGGCTATGTGGCCATGGTCTATAACTGGTGTTTCTTCCAGACGTTTCTCCCTCAACTGCAGAGGGCATCTTCAGTGGCGAGCGCTTACAGCTGTTGTTTCCCTGTCGTAGACTCGACTCATTCGCAGTCGAGTCTACGACAGGGAAACAACAGCTGTAAGCGCTCGCCACTGAAGATGCCCTCCACAGTTGAGGGAGAAACGTCTGGAAGAAACGCCAGTTATAGATCACGGCCACATAGCCCGGAATCTTTTATTACCATGATTACCGGCCGTGAAAGCCTGCATTCCACAATTTTTAATAACATTATTAGACAATTTTGAAGTATTTATTTAAATATGCAAATCACAATATTATGACACTGTTAGACAATATTGTGATGCTAACTGCTATTTTCTCCACAGAGTATATTACTTAGTCTATGATTTTTCTATCGCTGTTTTGGGTTATCGTTGGTTGGATCAGCGTTAGGGAGTAATAAGTAAGTGTACACCCATTTTTAACACATTCAGTGCCATAAACCAGTTAAGGAGTTTAAAGAGACTATCGTGTATGCGGCCGTCGGTCAGTTAACTTGTTTAAGAGCGGGCACAAACAAACCGCGTTTATATTCGGCGCCTAAATATTGTGTTGGCTTAGTATGTCTTGGAGATCATAGATGGCATGTAAATGTACATTTTCTATTCCCGTTTGACACGTTTAACCTTGGTGAATCCCCTTTTATTTTTAAAACAAACAACACATGGAATTCGTTCACCCAAACTTGCCTCCAGGCTCCAATGCAGTCGTATATGTTTCTCGTTATCGCGCTGTTGTTTATGCATGAGTGAAACCATGGCGAAAGAAAAATATCTCACTGAAGAAGAATTAGTGAATATTTTGTATAATGATGATTCAGGTGATGAACTGATTCGTGAATTAGAAGATTCACAAAGTGAAAGTGAAGATGAACTTCCACTTCCTGAAATTGATACGCCGATACCATGTGATGTCAATCACCCAAGTTATTTCACCATCAAATCCTACTAGGATATCTCCTTTAGGTATATACAAAATTTGAATTTTCTAGGACTAATAGTTTGTGAATAATGGTCCATTTTCTGAAGTGACACGGAAAGGTATTTAAATGCCCTGCTCAGTGCCTGGTACTGAATATTTTAATATTATTAGTATATTTCTTTAATATAGATTTGGGGATTTATTGCAAATATTGGTCATTTAAATTTCATAGCGACAGATAGTAATCGAGGATGATAATCAATATGTGGTTCGATTGTGGGTTATCGCTGGCTCTATAAACTCTGGCGCATGCGCACTGTTGTTCTATAGGACTTCGAAAATATTTCACGCTAGTTTAAGGGCAGATTTTCCAAAAAATCTACCTAATCTTACTAGGTTTACAGTCTGTATTTATGTATAATTTTATCACTCACCTCATATTTTTAAAACTGTAGCTTTATGAAATTTAGTCCAGTGACACATATAATCATGCTAGATGTATTCTAAATGGATACTTAAGTTAAACTATATATTTTATTCAGGAATAAAGCATAAGACAAGCAGGGGTTTTCTGCTAATATAAGGGCTGATATCAACTAAACATACTCTACAATGCTATTAGATAATAATATTATATTACGGACATTATTTTCACGATAAATTATATGTTTTTCATTCAGAGTTACAACAGCATTCTTTCAAAATTAGAAAAATATTACAGTTCAAAATACGAGACTTTAAAAGTCAATGTTATAAGGTCATTAAAATATTTCTGTTCAATTGGTGTACGTTAATTTATACTGTTTTACGCATAGATTACCTTCCGCAATCACAATCAGCAGGAATATATCGATTATCTTCTTAATAACCATTCTCCCATATCAATAATTAAGAGCGAAAGAAACTGCAAATTCCACCATGATTGTTTATAAAGAATGACACTTCGCCAATGTTTGCTTCATTTCTTGATCCTCCCTATTTTCGCATCCACCCAGTTTTGTTGGTCACAGTGATGGATTTATCGAGTGAAAACATTGCTTGTAGCTACTGACATCTCGTGTTCCATCTGCCAAATAATGATCGTTTGGCAAGGAATTTCCCTACATTTGGGAAGTTTTCTGAGTGAAACAACAAATCTATTCAGGGGTGTACTTTCGATCCTTAATATAATTGTTAAATAAGAGACATTACTTCATTACAATTACGATAAAGTATACCTGAACAGCATATTTAAAATATTTTAATAACTTTTAAAATAAACATATTAATTTACTCATTTATTTTATTTTTATTTATTTATTTTACCTGATGGAGTTAAGACCGTAAGGTCTTCTCTTCCACTTCACCAGGGTTAAATTATACATACAATAAGAATTATGATAGATACATAATAGACATGGACTATACAATATAAATTTTGACAAGGGTAAGAAAGAAAAATAGTAATAATAATAATAACAATAATTAAAATAATAATAATGATAATAATAATAATGAAAATAACTCATTGGCTCTATCAAACCCGTAGGTTCATGGCCGCGCGGACGTAAGTTCTCCATACATCCCTATCCTCAACTTATGTTTTCCAATCATCCTCTGTATAATCTACTTGCCTCAAATCGTGGTCAATGTTATTCTCCCACCTCATTTCTGGTCTACCAACTGGGCGTTTTTGCTCTGGCTTTCCTACAAATAGCTTCCATGCACCTCTTTCATTCCCCATTCGTGCCACATGTCCTGCCAGTCACAGTCTACGAGAATTAACTGTTTTTATTATATCTGACTTCCTATAAAGAAAGTGTAGCTCAACGTTATGCAGTTTCCTCCATTCACCTGTCTGTTCATCTCTCTTTGGTTCAAAAATGTTCGTAAGAACTTTATTCTCAAATACTCGTAATCGTATATTATTCACTCTAAAAATTATATATTAACTTAGTAATTAAATTAGGGGTAAATGCAAGCAGTCGGTTGGTTGACCCAGGGTCTGTCGCGACAAAAACTTTAGTTTCGTTATAATTATGCACAATGACGTGAAAGAATCATATGCAGTTTGTACAAGCGGTTAGGTTGAGTCCGTTAGGACGAAGGGCTTACTCTATGAGGAGAATTACTAATATCTGGCGCGAAAAGTTCGAATTATTTCTATACAGCTGTTTCACGTATATATTTTATATCGTCTGCATTTTATTTACCGTACAGAAAACACAATATAAATAACCAGAAATTTATACGCATGATATTGTGACGCGCCGTAGTAACGACGTTTGAATTACGCGGACTAGGAGAGAATACTGGTCTCGCATTGGTCAGAATAGATTTGTGAGTCGCCGACTCGCGAGTAGAATGAAAATCATCGAAAGATCTGGGCTGTGATTCCAGACGTCTCTGCCAACATATCCTTCTCCTTTCGGGAAAGATCGGTGGCCAGAGGCTTCTACGGTTCTGAGCGTCTCAAACCTAAGCCTAGAAAGTTTATCGCGCCATATTAATTTGTTTTTCACAGTTTTCGCAAGTTGAGCATGTATAATACTTACATCTGTTGATATGGAATCATTTTGATGCTCTTACAATTATTGGTTCATTTAAAAAAAATGAAACTTGCAAAAAAAAAAAACATTGAAGTTTAAAAAAGAATTATATTTCCAAAAGTAAGAACAAATGTAACTCAAAACTACTTCATAATATTGAAACTATCATTGCTTCACCGCTATTATAGCCTGATCAGAAATATACAGTTTTAAATTGTTCCATATCTCCAACTCTAATTTACTCGTTTAAAACCAAATCAAATACCAAAACATATTTAGTGAATTGTGATAAACTTTTGAGAAACGGACTTAAAGAAATGTTACATCTTTCGATACATGTCCCTGATCACATTTTATATACTGAACGTCGGAATAAAGTACTTGGTTTATTTTGTGCAACATGGAAAACAAAATTACAACATATAAACATTTGCCATATCTTTACCAAGACAATAATACATATATAAATCCTCAGGACATACCAGAAACCGCAATCATCACCTCTTTTGGCCTCTTTGAATTCACTTTCATGACCTTCGGGTTGCGAAACGCTGGACAAACATTCCAGAGATTCATTGACGAAGTTATTTCCGGCTTAGGGCCAGTTTCACCAAGAGAGGTAACTGTATTACGCCAATTTAAGCTATGCATTATACATGGGGAAAACTGTCGTAAAACAGTTACCTCTGTTGGTGAAACTGACCCTTAGACTTTACATTTCCATACATCGACAACATCCTGATCTCCAAATCGGAAGCCGAGCATGAGGAACGCCTCCGCAAACTCTTCCAACGACTCTCCGATAACGGTATTCTCATTAATACCAAAAAGTGCGTACCAGGCGCTCCACAGGTTACCGCATCACAGCCTTACAAGAGTTTCCATCACCGAAGAAAGCTCGAGACATTTGACGATTCCTCGAGATGATGAACATCTATTGCCGCTTCATTCCATCAGCTGCGACTTACCAAGCGCCGCTGTACGCAGCCATTTCCAGCCTCCGAGGACCGAGCCCGATCCAGTGGACGGAAGACTTCACTAACAGCTTCGCGTCTTACTAAGCCGCTCTGGCAGAAGCAACACTTCTGGCACACCCGGACCCGACAACACCGTTAGGTCTCTTCATAGACGCTTCCAGTACAGCTATAGGCGTCATTCTCAAACAACGACAAGGAGAGTGATGGACACCACTCGCCTTCGTCTCCAAGAGCTGACCCCGCGGCAGGTCACCTGGCCTGCGTACTACATAGAACTATTGGCAATACACGAGTCTGTGCAGCATTTCAGGCATATACTGGAAGCACATCATTGCACAATTTATACGGACCACAAACTTCTGACCTACGCCTTCCAACATCGAAAAGACAAGCTTCCATCGGTACAATTAAACCAACTATCATTCATAGCTCAATTCACCACGGACATACAACATATAGACGGCCCTTCCTACCTGGTCGCTGATACTTTCACCAGAATAAACACCAACAGCCACCTTGATCTCTTCTGCTTGTCCCGCTCTTAAGAGGACGACCCCGAACTTCGGCAGTTCCTAGACGGCGGCTCTAATCTTCAGCTCCAGGAAGCGAGACAACTCTCTGGTGCGACACTTCCATACCCCGACCAAGACCCTACATAATCTTACCATATCTCCGACAAGTATTCGACTCTCTCCACGGACTCAGTCACCCTGGAATTAAGGCCACAGCCAAGATGGTCTCAGAAAGCTTCGTGTGGCTCAACATGCAAAAAGATTGTCGCACCTGGGCGCGAACTTGCCAGCACTGACAGCGAACCAAATCAGCCGACATGTGTCGACCCCAGTGGGAAATTTCAAACCATCCTCGGCCAGGTTCGAACATGTCCATATTGACATAATCGAACCTCTTCCCCCCTGCCGGAAACTTTCGATACTGCTTGACGGCAATAGATAGGTTCTCTCGTTGGCCAGAAGTTTTGCCTCCAGAAAACATAAACGTCTTCGTGGCATGTTGGATCTCCCGATTCGGTTCGCCAGTGAGCTACATGATCTTTATAGGAAACCAGATATAAGAACAGTTAAGTCTCGTTTACTGCGATGGGCAGGACATGTGGTGACACGAATGGGGAATAAAAGACGTGCATGGGATTTTCTTGTAGGAAAACCAGAGGGGAAACGCCCAGTTGGTAGACCAAGAATGAGGTGGGAGAATAACATTAACTATGATTTGAGGGAAGTAGATTATACAGGGAATGATTGGAAACATTAACTCAGAATAGGGATACATGGAGAGCTTGTGTCTGCGCGGCCATGAACCTTCGGGTTTGATAGTGCCAGTGAGTTAGGAAAGTATGATTGGAAAGCATTAGCTCAAAATAGGGATGTATGGAGAGCTTATGTTCACGTGCATGAACCTACGGGTTCGATAGTGACAGTGAATAAGTATTTTGGACAACCTGTGTAGTTAAACGATGAATAAAGAGCTCATAGTTGAAGGGAAATTTCACGTTCCCATTGGCTAGATTGGAAGTAGTATCTTATTAATATGGCTTCATCGCGCAATCCGAAGTCAATGTTTTGATCGAGTTGAACAATTATAATAAATTAGGGTAATATAAAAGTGAGTGGGCGTTATTTGACGGTGTAAAGTTAAACTAACATCACCCGAAGCGACATAGAACGGTAAGAATGTAGTGACATTAGTTTCTTTTTAAAACAAAGATATTATTAAATGTAGGGGTATGATTTGGTTTTCTTTTACATTGTGAGTACTGTATGTCATGATTGACTGATATTGCAATTACTTATTGTAAAATATTAAGTTACGAAAACAGCGTAATGCCGTTTATTAATCACAGAATTGTTAAATGTAATTTTATGAATTTCATTTCTGTCATGATAACTCTGATACCGGTAATTTAAATCTTATGAAATTCTATAGACCTACCGTAATTTTAATCAAGTTATGATAAACGTTCTAGCTGGTGGTACTATCAAATTTTCAAAATTAGCAGTATCTAGCCAACTCCATTATCTACAGTTCCACTCTATACAACCGATATCTTCCCAATTGTTCAATAGAGTTTCGTTTTTATATAGTTTCTCAAACAGATTTTTTATTCCTATTTTAAAGTGTTAATTTGATGGTGAAGTGATAGATTATCACGTATTTATGTTCCTTTTGTCAGCAATTAATATTTTAATCGAAATTGCCTCAACAGTACATTATCTTTCCCTTCATTTTCCGTAGTATATTCTTGTAATATTGTTACTCTACATACTTCTTCTGTGTTTACTAACATTTTGTAATATTTTAAACGTTTTTTAACGATACTTATAACATTATTTTACATATTTATTTATTTATAAGAAACACGGCAACATTACGACAATTTTAGAAATTTTTCCTCCTCTTAAAATGTTGCTAGAATCAACATCTCAATTACACTATTTTTGTTATGTTAGTGTTACTGTACATCAGATTTGTGTACACTTCAGTAAATAATATACATGTAATTTATTTTATTATGTTAGGAAGGTCACATGTAGAAATACATTATATAATGGAAATTGACAGCTAATGACAAATGAGGGAAATTTTGAGGAAGTGGCTGAATTCAAATACCTAGGAACAATAATCACAAATAGGAATGAGATGCACAAAGAAATTAAACATAGGCTCAATTCTGCAAATGTATGCTATTATGTATTACAGAGACTTTTGATGTCCCAACTCCTTTCAAAAAACGTTAAACTGAAAATATATAAAACTATTATTCTACCAGTTATATTATATGGGTGCAAAACCTGGACTCTTACTTTAAGGGAGGTAAGGAGATTTTTGGACCAAAGATAGATGAACAGACAGGTGAATGGAGAAGACTACATAACAATGAACTACATGGTCTTTATAGGAAGCCAGATATAATAAGAACAGTTAAGTCTCATAGACAGCGATGGGCAGGATATGTTGCACGTATGGGGAATGAAAGACGTGCATGGAAGCTTCTTGTAGGAAAGCCAGAGGAAAAACGCCCAGTTGGTAGACCAAGAATGAGGTGGGAGAATAACATTAACTATGATTTGAGGGAAGTAAATTATACAGGGAATGATTGGAAAGCCATTAGCTCAGGATAGGGATGTATGGAGAGCTTTTGTCCGCGTGGCCATGAACCTGTGGGTTCGATAGTGCCAGTGAGTAAGTAAGTAAGTATGTTAGGAAGGGAGATGTTAGTGTATATCCATTTCTAATAAATGTTTGGGAATTTATTTTGAAGGTTAATTATACTGCACATGCTGCCATCTAGCAACAGCTCTATAAACTTTCTGTAGGACTTCAAAGATATGTGGTTCCACCTGGTAACACCTCTATAAACTAATGCGCGTCCGCACTGTTATTCTGTAGGACTTAGAAAATACAGGGCTATTCGAAAGAAGGAACAGACTTCAAACATTTATTTCTTCCAAACTACAAAAAATAAAAACAATTCCAACGTTCCTGGAAAGAGAAAAGCTCAAATTTCACTATTTTATGCATTCAATATGAGCACCATGTGTTGCATGACTAATACCAAAATGATGGCTCATTTCTTGCCACACCTGAATCAGCTGGTCTCTAGTTATTGAATTCACAGCTTCAACAATTCAATGTCGCAGATTTTTAAGATTGTCAGGCATAGAGGAGATAAAAACATGGTCTTTTACATAACCCCACAGATAAAAATCACACGGGGTTAGGTCTAGTGATCTAGGAGCCCACTGGCAATGAAGTTGATCTTCTGCTCCTCCTCTTCGAATCCAAAATGCTTTTGTGTTGCCATTTTAATACAAACAATCGGAAAAACTGCACTTAAACTAGCGTGAAATATTTTCAAAGTCCTTTAGAACAACGGTGCATGCGCCAGAGTTTATAGAGCCAGCGATAACCCACAATCGAACCTCATATCGATTATCATCCCTCGATTACTATCCGTCGCTATGAAATTTAAATCACCAATATTTGCAATAAATCTCCAAATCTATGTCAAAAAATATATCAATAATATTAAAATCAGCAAACGTTTATTAAAAATGGGTGTACACTTACTTATCACTCACTAACGCTGATCCAACCAGCGATAACCCAAAACAGCGATAGAAAAATCATAGACTAAGTAATATACTCTGTGGAGAAAATAGCAGTTAGCATCACAATATTGTCTAACAGTGTCATAATATTGTGATTTGCATATTTAAATAAATACTTCAAAATTGTCTAATAATGTTATAAAAATTGTTTGAAAAAGTTTAAAATATTAAATAATGTTAGTAAATACAGAAGAAGAGCTATAGTTTACAACAATATAACTGAAAAATTATGCGCTAGTAGAAGTGCAGTTGAGTCCAAACAATCAACATGACAAGCAACAGCACCAATGCGGCCGTGATCAGAACTTCAAACTTTGCTCTCTCCAGAAACGTTGGAATTATGTTTCTATTCTTTGTAGTTTGGAAAAAATAAATGTTTGAAGTCTGTCCCTTCTTTCTGAATAGCACTGTATATTAGGAAAGATAAAGTACTGTGTTTATTGAAGGTACAAATAGCTTTAAAGATGTACATCCATTTTTAGATAACTTACACCAATAAAGTCTAAATTAATTATTAATAGAAGAAGTTTGGGCATTGTATACTTATATCGGAAAAACTGCACTTAAACTAGCGTGAAATATTTTCAAAGTCCTATAGAACAACAGAGCACATGCGCCAGAGTTTATGTTGACTATTTAACTACATGGAAGGCAATGACCAATCACATTTCAATGAATTTTGTTTTACAACCAATAACAGTCGTGTTTCACTTTGCTCTTTATCAGCTCCTCCTTTTGTGATAAAGTAAGCTCCTCCATTTTAATATTCTAAACAGGTCAGAGCATTATTTTTCTCCAACAAATACACTGAATATAGCAAATAATTAACACATTTCGTGATCTGACTGAATTGTTTACTAAAAAAATAAATGAATAACCTATAATGTTGATTATAATATACAGTTTGATATTTCTCCACTAGGGTACATTCTTACACTATTGCGATCCTATTTCGCAATAAATAATATGATCAAGTTGCAGTGAAACATAACCTCATATTTCTGATTTGTTTTCAAACATCGCCATTTATATTAAATATATAAATATTTTAAAATAACTATAGTTAAACAATGATTTGTGAGTAAACAGTTTAATTTTATTTGTTAAATAGTCCCAACAAATGCCACTCTTGATTTCCAAATCCTCTAGATAATTTGGAAATCACTCGTGGCATTACTTATTATAATTTATGTAAATGCTCATCTCACTTTGAAACTCTGATATATATATCATCATCAGGTATCATGGCAGCTGCTGCCATCTTCCAGAAACCAAACGCCATTCCTCTCTGTCCATCCATTGATCTTCCTCCAATCCTCTGATATTCATAGCCGCTTGTACCACTTCTATCCAAGTTTTTTTCGGTCTTCCTCCTTTCCATTGGGATCCATGTCATAACAATTTCATGCAATCTTTGCTCTGGCATTCTTTTGACATGGCCATACGACTATAATATTTTTTTCTATTATATATATATATATATATATATATATACACACACACACTGGTACTCATTTTTAAATTATTGATAAAATTATAATTTTTGAAGAAGTAACGTGACTCGGTCCTCAGAGCCTCGTTTGTGAAAACAGGTTGTACCACGAG
The DNA here is from genome assembly GCA_030220185.1 of Diploptera punctata. Lineage (NCBI taxonomy): Eukaryota > Metazoa > Arthropoda > Insecta > Blattodea > Blaberidae > Diploptera > Diploptera punctata. The sequence goes on along the minus strand of JASPKZ010010684.1, from coordinate 314,782 downwards.
AAGGTGAGGATGAGAATTGGGTAGGAGAGGTTATACACACGTCACTACCCCTTACAACCCAAATTATAATTTTTGAAGAAGTATTTTATTAACATATTAAAATACAAAATTGTTAGCTGATAAATCATTCATCCTCAACTAGATTATAAAACTAAGGACAACTGACTTACCAGGTATCAATTTTGTATTTTAATATCTTATTACATAACCTCAAAGGTGCTTCAAAATGAATTTTAAAAGTTTTGATATTTTATTGAATCTTCATAAAATATCATTGTGTTACCTGGAATATTATTTTTGGGGATTCTCCACTTTAATTTACATGGTATATTTTTGAAGTCCTATAGAACAACAGTACGCATGCGTCAGAGTTTATAGATCCAGCGATAACCCACCATCGAACCACATCGATTATCGTTGTTTCGATTATCGTATTTTTTTAATTTATGTATTTAGACACATTTAAAATGTAACGAACCTAAAAGCTAACTAATAACTCACATTTAACCTAATTCAGTTACCCTAACCTAGGGTGGATCCCATGAAACGCCATTTTTTTCAGTCCTTAATAATCGCAACCATCGATAACCCACTAGCTCCAACTATATAATACTCTGGAGAAAATAGCAAGTCACCATCACAAAATGTGCATTTGAATAAATACTTAAAGATTCTAAAATAAAGTTATATCAATTGTTTAAAATATTTAAAAATGTTACTAAACACAGAAGAAGAGTTATAATTCACGACAATAAACTGAAAAATCAAGGGTAAATCATTCTAAAGAATGGCTTTATTTTTTTTATTTCCTAGACAGCATGTTCCATTTCTAAAAAATAAATAAGAAATACTATAAGTTAATTCTTTTATCTGCTAATTAACCAACTAATTGGCACTATCGAACCCATAGGTTCGTAGCTACGCGGACATAAGCTCTTCATACCACATCACTGTCCTGAACTAATGATTTCCAATCATACCCTGTATAATCTACTTCCCTCATATCATGGTTAATATTATTCTCTCACCTTTTTCTAGGTCTACCAACTGGGCGGTTCCCTCTGTTTTCCTACAAGAAGTTTCCAAGCACCCCTCTCATCTCCCATTGGTACCGCATGTCCTGCCCATCGCAGTCTACGAGACTTAACAGTTCTTATTATATATATGGCTTCCTGTAACGATCATGGGGTACGGCGCAGAAAGTGGACATCCGAATTTCGAGATAATTTTGGCTTTAAAATGAAGCTTAGGATCGTCGAAGATGAAAACATGAAAACAATTTGCGGACCATCCAGAAACAAAGCTGTAAAATAACAATTTATAAAGCACTATTCCCTATATTACCTGAAGGAAGTGGCTGCCATTGTGGTCGTGACGTCAGATTCGATATTCAGATGTTAGTCCAGGGTGAAAACATGTTTTCTTCAATACAGATGCGAAAATAGAATAAATATTTATTGTAGTAAAAGTGCACTGCTGTATTTCCAAAATTACATAGCAAAGAGTTTGAAATTTAATAAAAATCACATCCTCACATTTTCTTAAGAAAAAATGGTTGAACTGAATCGATTGTTGATAATAATGGATACGTCATCCTACGTATTTCTAGAAAATGAACAACGGCAAATTAGCCCTTACAAAATATTCAATAAATAGATGTCACTTATTTGTAACATAATCTTCGAAATTTGTAATATAATTTATTAGAATACATGTATAATAACCTAAAAGCTAACCTTACTTATTTAAAATGCTCTAACCTGTGAAAGTAATAAATAGAATGACATTTAGACAATATTAAATTACAGGTATGTAAATAAATTATACTATATGTGTAAGAAACTAATACTCTAACCTAGTTTTTTTTTAGTGATGGTCCGCAGATTTTCTTGTGTTTTCATCTTTGATGGTCCTAAGCTTCATTTTAATACCAAATTTATATGGAAAAGGGGATGTCACGTACAGTAAACTATAAAACGCAATTTTACTGCTTTGTTTCTGGATGGTCCGCATTTTTTTTTCGTGTTTAGTGGTCCTAAGCTTCATTTTAAAATCAAAATTATCCCGAAATTCGGATGTCCACTTTTTGCGCCGTAACCCGATTATGTCATTAAATCTTTAGAGAATAAGGAAGGTTTACAACTGAATGGTATTAATAAGCTGTTAGTTTATGCTGATGATGTGGAACTACTGGCCGATAGCGAGGAGATACTAAAGGACAACGCGCACACACTATTGAGTAACACTAAGAAATTAGGACTGGAAGTAAATATCAATAAAACTAAATATATGGTCACACGTAGAAATTCATTATATAATGGAAATGGACAGCTAATGACAAATGAGGGAAATTTTGACGAATTAGCTGAATTCAAATACCTACGAACAATAATCACAAATAGGAATGAGATGCACAAAGAAATTAAACATAGGCTCAATTCTGGAAATGCGTGCTGTTATGCATTGCAGAGACTCTTGATGTCCCAACTCCTTTCAAAAAACGTTAAACTGAAAATATATAAAACTATTATTCTACCAGTTATATTATATGGATGCGAAACATGGACTCTTACTTTAAGGGAGGAAAGGAGATTACGAGTATTTGAGAATAAAGTACTTAGGAAAATTTTTGGACCAAAGAGAGATGAACAGACAGGTGAATGGAGAAGACTACATAACAATGAACTACATGGTCTTTATAGGAAGCCAGATATAATAAGAACAGTTAAGTCCCGTAGACTGCGATGGGCAGGACATGTTGCGCGTATGGGAAATGAAAGACGTGCATGGAAACTTCTTGTAGGAAAGCCAGAAGGAAAACGCCCAGTTGGTAGACCAAGAATGAGGTGGGAGAACAACATTAACTATGATTTGAGGGAAGTAGATTATACAGGAAATGATTGGAAAGCATTAGCTCAGGATAGGGATGTATGGAGAGCTTATGTCCGTGCGGCCATGAACCTACGGGTTCGATAGTGCCAGTGAGTAAGTAAGTAAGTAACCCGATTATGTAGCTCACTGTTATGTAGTCTTCTCCATTCATCTTACGCTAGTGGAACACATGTATGAATTTCTTGACGGTCGTATTTTTATGGTGAAAGATTATCGTTCTTTCGACTGAGGCACTTTTTTCATGCGGCTTATCGCCTTCGACCAGTCCGGCATGGATAACCCTTCCGGCAGCAATAGTATCGCTGGCATACCTCTATACCTTATCCGCTCTTAGGGTCGGTTTCACCAACAGAAGTAACCATATTACGCCAGTTTAAGCTATGTATTATACACGGGGAAAACTGGCGTAATACAGTTACCTCTGTTGGTGAAACCGACCCTAAGAGTGATACATAAACAAACGCCAATTGTATCCTTCCGCCATTCGCGCCACGATTACTGTCACATTGACAGGGAGCAAGTGTCAAGTATATAAGAAATGCGATCGTTGAATGGAGTAGATTACAAGAAAGCTGGTGGGATTTTTCACTGAACTTGTGAAATACATTTAAAATAACTGTTTTTTCACCACTAGTCAAAGGTTTGCCAGACTTGTATTTTAAAAATTTAGATGGCGACACAGTGACAGAAGACTCGACACCTTCAGCCATTTTCTTGCATCAGACAGAATTGACTGAAGCATGACTCAAATGCATCACCCATATGTAGTAAACTATATTATAAGTTGTAATTATTGATTATGTATATTTTAGAATACATTCTACGTTTTGAATATTATTACTGCATTTTCATTTACGAAATAGGTGAATAATTTTACATATCTAGGATGTAATATCTCATAAGAAGAAGAAAAGGATGTACATGCAAAAATATCTAAATTTTTAAGAATTTTAGGGTTAATAAATTCTATCTTCAAGCCACAGTTAGTCCAAAAGCATTCAAGACTGAAAGTGTATAAAACACTGGCTCTTCCAACTCTTTTGTATGGTAGCGAAGTATGGACGTTGAAACAGAAGGATATACAGAGACTTAGATCTGCTGAAATGAGATACCTTCGGAGGTCTGCAGGATACACACTACTAGATCACAAAAAAATGAAGACATCTTAGAAGAATTACACATGGAATCTTTAGAAAACAACATTTCTGATTATAAGTCAAGATGGATGCTACATGTTCATCGAATGGAAGATCACAGGATACCCAAACAAATGTTAAGATATCAACCTGCAGGAAGAAGAAGACCAGGACGTCCACTCAAAAGACTTTTGGATGGTGTTCTCTTGAGGCCTAAATTCGTGAATGTACTATGATGATGATGATGATGATGATTATGAAGTATATTTAGAGGTCATATTTGAATTTAATGAAGGGGACAATTTACTTATTGGTTCTACATCGTACGTCGATGTTCATAACAAATGTAAATTTATTTATAAACTTGTTTACAGTATAATAAAACATCTTCCTGTGCCTAAAGTTTTAAAAATATTTTTATCTTCTTTCTCTATCTTCCCATTCCAATTCTTCCAGACCTAGCTCCCTCGTACCTCTTCTTACATCATCCATCCATTTAAATCCAGGTCGACCTCTCCTTCCTTTTCCAGGTGGAATCCATTCCAAAGCTTGTCTGGGTAATCTTTTCTCTGGCATCCTACGTGTATGACCATACCATTCTAGTGTCTGTATCTCATAAAATTTAATATTGAATTTTGAACTTTCATTTGTTGTGCGATGATTGTATTTCTATTTTTTCGAATTTAGAATGTCTAGTTGAGCGTCTAAATAGCTAGAAATACACAAGATCTAAAACAGACATTTAGTCAATTAGAACAAACAGCTAGAGAAGTCGGTCTCGAGGTAAATCAGTCAAAAACAAAACTTATGACACAATCACGGACACATTTTAAGAGATCAACAGTTTATAATAGACACAAACACTTTTGAAATAGTAATGAGTTTTTCATATTTAGGCAAATTGATTACTAATGACAGTGATGAATTGCAAGAAATACGAAATAGAATATATAAAGAAAATAAGGCATATTATGGACTACTTCCAATCCCAACTAACTAACTCTAACTCACTGGCACTATCGAACGCGGTGGTTCATGGCCGCGCGGACATTCCTATCCTGAGCTAATGTTTTCCAATCGCCCCCTGTATAATCGACTTCCCACAAATCATATTAATGTTATTTTTCCCACCTCGTTCTTGGTCTACCAACTCGGCGTTTTCCCTCTGGTTTTTCTACAAGAAGCTTCCATTCACGTCTTTCATTCCCCATTCGTGCCACATGTCCTGCCCATCGCAGTCTACGAGACTTAACTGTTCTTATTATATCTGGCTTCCTATAAAGACCATGTAGTTCATTGTTATGTAGTCTTCTTCATTCACCTGTCTGTTCATCTCTTTAGTCCAAACATTTTCCTAAGTACTTTATTCTCAAATACTTGTAATCTCCTTTCCTCCCTTAAAGTAACAGTCCATGCTTCACATCCATATAATATAACTGGTAGAATAATAGTTTTATATATTTTCAGTTTAACGTTTTTTGAAAGGAGTTGGGACGTCAAGAGTCTCTGTAATGCATAATAGCACACATTTCCAGAATTGAGCCTATGTTTAATTTCCTTGTGCATCTCATTCCTATTTGTGATTATTGTTCCTAGGTATTTGAATTCAGCCACTTCCTCAAAATTTCCCGCATTTGTTATTAGCTGTCCATTTCCATTATATAATGTATTTCTATGTTGACCATTTGTTTAGTTTTATTGATATTTACTTCCAGTCCTAATTTCTTAGTGTTACTCAATAGTGTGTGTGTGTTGGCCTTTAGTATCTCCTCGCTATCGCCCAATAGTACTACATCATCAGCATAAACTAACAGGTTATTAATACCATTGAGTTGTAAGCCTTCTTCATCCTCCATCCTCTAAAGATTTAATGGCATGCTCTAGTACAAAATTAAATAGTAGAGGAGATAGTGCATCAGGTTGAGAAAACCAACTGTAACGGCTGGGGGATCCGACATGCTGACCACATGTCACCCCTACACTGGCAGGATGATCATCTATCTCTATGATTAACACGTGTGGATGTGAGGTCAGCAGCTGGCTGGTAGACCAAGGGCCTTCTAGGTCTGTCGTGCCATGGAATTTAGTTTAGATAGTGCATCTGTAGTTTCAGTCCTAAAATCCAAAATTATCTTTAGGAAAGTTAAAATAAGACTATATAAAACCTGCACACGTCCAATAGTGGTGTATGGAAGTGAAACCTGGACTGTGACAAAGAGCTTTGAGAATTTTATTAACACTTTTGTAAGAAAGGTTTTGAGGAGGACATATGGACCAGTAAAAGAGAATGGAAGACGGAGAATGAGGTATAATAAGGAAATCTATGACCTTTTTAACAATATCAACTGATATATCAACTCTTGTGAAATTAAAAAAAAATGCAATGGACCGGATACGTTCAAAGAATACATTCATAAGAAAGTGATGACGGACATGTTTGGGAAGCGGCCGGTGGGAAAATATAGGAAAAGATGAATGCACTCAGTGAAGGAAGATTGTCATCAAGTCCTGAACCGTAGGAACTGGCAACAGAGAGCATTGGATAGAGAAGATTGGAGGCCTCGCATCAAGAAGGCCCGGGACTGTAGCGCCATTGGAAGAAGAAGAAGAAGAAGTTGGGCGTCTAAAACAATCTATTTCAGTAGATATAAACTTCAAACTCAAATTTTTATTCAACTGCCAAGTTTGTGCACCTTATGTTAGCTTCGAATTATGGATTTAAATGAGCAAAATAAAAACATACATTAATAATAATAATAATAATAATAATAATAATAATAATAATAATAATAATAATAATAATAATAGCTTTACTTTACCTGGCAGAGTTAAGGCCTTGTCTGCCACTCAACCAGATTTTAAAAAATACAAAAAAAATAGTTTTACATCTAAATTACAATATAAATAAACGATTAGGCCCTACATGTTATAAATACAATACAATTAATACAGGGTGGACCGCTCGAATGGACCTAATTTCAATTGCTTGTTACTGGCAAACGGTTGAAGATAGAAACTTAAAACAACGTTCATATTACAGAAAAACTCACCAAGTTTTGATATCCAGATCACCACATCTCTATATGAGCCCCAGCAGTCACTGTGACGATATCAAAGCGATGAACAATTTCTTGCCAAGTACGTTGGAGTATGTCTTCTGGAATGTTCTCAATAACCTCTATGATGCGCTCACGAAGATCACGAAGGTCTTTGACTGGGGTGGTGTAAACTTTATCTTTGACATAGCCCCAGAGAAAGAAATCCAGTGGTGTTAAATCGGGAGATCTCGGGGGCCACGCGATTGGTCCTCCCCTACCAATCCAACGGCCAGGGAAAATGTTGTCCAAAGTCGTACGAACTTCATTGGACCAGTGGGGAGGAGCACCATCTTGCTGGAAAACGATGTTAGGCTGCAGTTGTTCAATTTGTGGAAAGAAGAACTGCTCCAGCATGTCAAGATATGTGGTACCACGAACAGTTTTCTCGGCGAAGAAAAACGGTCCAATGACCTTATTATGTGACAAACTGCACCAAACATTCATCTTCGGACTATCACGAACATGCTCTTGAATAGCGTGAGGATTCTCCGATCCCCAGATCCGCACATTATGCCGGTTTACCTTGCCTGACAAATGGAAAGTGGCTTCGTCCGAGAAGAAAATCTTGGTCATGAAGTCAGGATCAGCGCCGAGACGGTCCAGCATCGTATTGGCGAATTCCACTCGTTTCGGCATGTCATTCGGCTCCAGACGTTGCACTAACTGCACTTTATATGCGTGCAGTTTGAGGCGTTTGTGGACAATCCGTTGTAATGTCGATTTTGGTATTTGAAGTTCCCGCGAAGCTCTTCTTAATGACTTCCGGGGGCTTCGCTCAAATGCGGCTTTGAACATTTGCTACCATTTCATCGGATGCTCTGCGACCACCACCATGCTTCTTCAACACAGATCCTGTAGCTAATAATGTATCACGCCACTTCTTTATGCTTCTAGCAGTTGGAGCATCACGGTTTAAACACACGCCGGAACTCCCTTTGAACTCTAATGATTGATTTAAACTCCGCATACCACAAAACAGCTTGCGCTTTCATCTGCGGAGTCGCCATTTTCACAAACAATTAAATCTAAGAACGAGAAACGTATCTTTGTGCCATCTACCGACAGGATTCGAAACTTGGTGAGTTTTTCTGTACTATGAACGTTGTTTTAAGTTTCTATCTTCAACCGTTTGCCAGTAACAAGCAATTGAAATTAATATGGAATGATAAGAAAAATAAATGCCTGGACGGGATTCGAACCCGGATATTCAGAGATCCGGGTTCGAATCCCGTCCAGGCATTTATTTTTCTTATCATTCCATATATATATATATATATATATATAATATGTACAAGATATATAAAAGAACGAGAAAATATTATTAATGACATAGTATAAATTTAAGGGGGCACGCCGTAGCGTAGTGGTTAAGGCACTGACCTACAAGCCGGAGGGTCGAGGGTTCAAGTCCCGTTGGGGTCAGGATTTTTAAACTGACCCAAACCCGCTGGCGGCACTATGGCCCTGGGGTCGACTCAGCCTCAAACGGAATTGAGTACCAGACGCTTATTCTGGAGGCAAAGGCGGCCGTCACGCAGGGCTGACAACCCGGCTGACATAAAGTGCCGATTGTCTAGAAAAAGTGGGAGCCTTAACCTCCTACTACCCAAAGGGCCTCCGGGCCTGTTGTGGGATCACTTTACTTTATAGTATAAAATTAAATAAATAGAGAAAAATTAATTATTAGACAACAGGTAACTGTACAAGCGTGGCTTAAAGGTGCCAAGTGTGCGGCAACCCCTGATATCTTGAGGAAGGGAATTCCAGGAGCGGGCAGAGGCTACTGTAAAGGAAGTAGAATAAGAGGAAGTGCTATGAAGAGGAATTGTTAGCAGACTGTTATCTTGTGACCTAGTGTCAATATTGTGGTAAGAGGATAACTTCTCAAATCTGGACGCCAGGTAACTAGGAGCGTAGGAATTCAGACGCTTCAAAAGTAGTGAAAGAGAGTGCAATTTACATTGAATTTTGTGAGGAATTTGCTTACTTTACGGAGTTGCTGCGTGACGGATTTTCATTTATTCCTTCAGGAAGAAATAAATGAAACATGAAATCCGAGGTGTTGTGCTGATACAAGAATGTTTATGATATGTTTGTAAGCGGGTGTTAGAGGCAATCATGTGTCTACTGTAACATTAATGGACCGGAAATTGATTACACCTTATCTCATTAATCCGGATATTGTTCCATTTGTCTTAATGTAATTAGATAGAGACTGGCAATACATCTGACATTAAACAATATCAGTATAACTTGTACGCAAAAAATTGTTCCACATTCAGGAACTACATAAAGTAAGACACTTTCTCAGCAAGTCCAATTCATGGTCGCATTTTACCAGTTTTTTGAAACATATTTTTAAAATTAAATAGTATGTGACCAGTTTCGTTGTGAGAAAACAAATACTCGAGTCCGATAGAGCAATTTTATATAAGTAAGTCCAATCACAAATAGGAATGAGATGCACAAAGAAATTAAACATAGGCTCAATTCTGGAAATGCGTGTTATTATGTATTACAGGGACTCTTGTCGCCCCAACTTCTCTAAAAAAAAACGTTAAACAGAAAATATATAAAACTATTATTCTACCAGTTATATTATATGAATGCGAAACATGGACTCTTACTTTAAGGGAGGAAAAGAGATTACGAGTATTTAAGAATAAAGTTCTCAGGAAAATTTTTGGACCAAAGAGAGATGAACAGACAGGTGAATGGAGAAGACTACATAACAGTGAACTACATGGTCTTTATAGGAAGCCAGATATAATAAGAACAGTTAAGTCTCATAGACTGCGATAGGCAGGACATGTTGCGCCTATGGGGAATGAAAGACTTGCATGGAAGCTTCTTGTAGGAAAACCAGAGGGAAAACACTCAGTTGGTAGACCAAGAATGAGGTGGGAGATTAACATTAACTATGATTTGAGGAAAGTAGATTATACAGGGAATGATTGGAAAGCATTAGCTAAGGATAGGGATGTATGGAGAGCTTATGTCCGCGCGGCCATGAACCTACGGGTTCGATAGTGCCAGTAAGTACATAAATACTGGAGGAAAGTGATATAATCAGCTACCGGTACCTGCTTATAAAAGTTAGTTTTATATGTAAGGTAATTAGTGATAGGTAGTTGGTTGGATGACACTTTTATCCCATCATCCTCTTCTCCGTTAAAATTAGATACTTACGCAAGAACGAACCCTCTCTTATGACGCAATTGAAACCACCCCTCCTTCAACCCTCCATTTTGTGACGTAGCTGCTAACGCACACGCACCTCCTGGATGACGCATGGGGTTGAATGAATGACGTCAGAGCCCTGTTTTCCACGTGCATGCTGGCCTCAATCATTTCTTACAAATACATATTTTGAAAAGTGTTTTTCTTTGTGTTTTTTTTAATCTTAAAATAAGTTCATACCACGTAGTTCAGGGATGTACAAACGCTTTTGTAAGACAAAAATAAAATTATACATCGGAAATATATATATTTCTGGTTTTAACCCTTAAATTCATAATGTATCCTTTTGGATACATCAGTTGGTTTAATTAATTATTTTTTAAAAATAAATCAGAAGAAAACGAACTAAAATAAACCACTTAAACGTGTATCTAATTATACAATATACAGAATAATAACAGTTACATAAGATTCCGTTTTCAGTGAGGTCCGCCACATTCAAATAACTAACAGAAGAAATTTGTGTTTTGCCAATTTAAGGGTTAACAATGTTGTTAAAGAGCAAGGTCGAGAGGCTCTTTGTCATATACTCGTACATGGATAGAATACTCCAAGATTGGCGACAGATGAGACACGGTTCTGTCCAAATTAATAGAAACCATAAAATAGACTCTTTGCTTTTTGCAGATGATTTGGTATTAATAGCTCCAACAGAAACAGATTTACAGTATTCTATACACAATTTTAATATAATTGCAAAAAGGTACAATATGGAAATCAATACAAAGAAAACTAAAGTGATGGCCTTTTGTGGGAAATACCCTATACTTAGCAAAATTGTTTTGGATGATGCAATTTTAGAACGAGTAAACAAATTTAATTATTTGGGTTATAATTTAACATTTCAAGATGAAGCTGATATATCAAAGAAAATCACAAATTTTACAAAAACAACGGGGATAATTAACAGTATAATGAAACCATCTTTAGTACAGAAGAACACAAGATTACCGCTTTATAAGGTTCTCGCAAAACCAGTATTAAGATATGGTAGTGAAGCATGGACAATACGAAGAAGAGATGAAAGCCGAATAACAGCAAATGAGATGCAATTTATGCGCCGTACAGCAGGCTACACAAAGTGGGACCATAAAAGAAATGAGGAAATTATGGAAGAGTTGGATGTAGAACCCATTCTTCACCATATACAAAACTACCAGAACAACTGGAAAGCCCATCTTCAACGAATGCCGTCTCATAGAATTCCAAAAGTCATACTTTGCTACTAACCCCAAGGCAAAAGATCGCTGGGACGTCCAAAAAAGCGCTGGATGAAAAATTCCTCTTTGAGACCGTAACAGGCCACACGGCCTAATACTTGCATGGATGATGATGATGACAATGTTGATATATTTTTCTTGCACCAATGATTTGTCTTCAATTTCGCTTTATAATTTTCCTCCATTCGTCTCTATTATAACACATTTCTTCCTCTATTTCCCAGCCCTTCAAAGTTTCTCTAATCCCTTGGATCCACGTGACATTTGGTCGTCCTTTCCTTCTCGTTCCTGATGGTGTCCATTCCATTATTTTCTTCGGCAATCTTTCATTCTCCATTCGCCTAAGATGCCCGTACCATTTCAGTTGCTTTTTTTGATAAATTCTAAAATTGAGTTTTGTACATTCATGTTCTCTTTTATAACACCATTTCTAATTTTCTCTCTCCTTGATATCCCAGCAGATCTTCTCCAATAGTCCATTTCTGCTACCATTAATTTTCTTTTCATCTGATAATTTATAGTCCAAACCTCTGAACCATAAGTCATAACACTTCTAACTATTGTTTTAAACATTTTGACTTTAGTTTCATTTTTTGATATGTTTATCCCATGATATTCCATTCAGAGCAGATATTACATTATATTTGAAAAGAAAAGTAAACATTGGTAGTTCCTGCATTACTTAATGGCAGTGAAACTTGGGTAATGACCAAAACATTACAAAGAATACAAAGCGTAGAAATGAACTTCCTTAGAAGAACAAAAGACGGCACAAGAATGGATCGGATAAAGAATGAAGATATAAGAACAGAGTTAAATATAAACTGTGAGGCTGAACAGGCATTTTGCCTAGCCCGTGAAGTGAAGAAGAAGAAGAGTTTTATTTCCTTCAACTAAAACATAAAATATTATACGCACTGCGGGCATTACATGATGTTTAGTCCCGCGGGCCAGTGGCCCTCGGCTTGGTAAACTGTCGCCCTCGAGGCATGTAGTACCCGCGATACACGAATAACTGCCCTACCTTGTTTTTAGTTTATTATATACAACTTTCCTCATTAGAGGATTGCCTCAAGGACAAAGTGATGCAGACAATTAATTTTTTTGAAATTGATGAAATGCATTTTGTAAATACATTCAATTGTAATTGAAGTATATTCTGTAAAGTAGAAATTTTGTAAATATGGTTTCTTAAAATTGAAATTGATCCTCTAATGGCAGCGATGGCAATTCTAGAAAGATACACCCTGTGCAAATCTAAGGAATTCCAAAATTTAGCTAAGAATCCTGGTATAGTACCTCTTGCCCCGATCATCAATCCTGTGACAGTTATACTATCTAGTTGGTATTTATCTTTGTAATAGTCAATTGTTGGCTCATATATGGCTTTCTTTTCACAGTCAACTTCCTCAGGTTGGCCACTATGAGTCTCAAAACGAATTGTGGGATCTAATATCATACCAATTTTAGAAGATGGTCTAAATGCAATAATATCTATTCGTCTGTTACTCCCATTAGTGGCCACACCATGAACTTCCTCATAAACTGTGTATCCAAAATCTCGCAAGGCTTCTGCCATCATATTTCGAATAGTGTGGTGCCGAATGTTTCTCAGTGATTCTCCAAATGGACAAGCCCCAAGGACGTGTGCAAGGGTTTCGTGCTCTCTGCGACGTCTACAGAGGGTATAATAAATGCATAAATGAAGTTGTCGATGTTATTTTCATGGGGGGGATACACATCTTCACCACCGAAAATGACTACGTCCAATATATATACAGTAAAACTTGTTTAATTCAGAACGTGAATAATGCGAAAATCTGTCCAACTTTACTGTCTTTATTCTTAAGCTCTTTGAAAGTCTTGCAATAAATCTTAGTGTTCAATATTCAATTGTTTTAGAATGTAGCAGCTGTTACAAAACTCATTCTCATTGGTCCTCCGTGTCCTGTGGATCAACAAGTGTTGCATGCAGTGTTTAACAACCTCTCCTGGCTGCTCTTGGTCCTGTAAAGTCCCGGGTTGATGCGATGCATGTAAAAGTGAAACTTGAATTAAATTTGAATGAGAGAATAATAAAAATAGTAGAGAGTAGTGCCAATCTAATCCTAATCCATACATCCATCCATAGTAATTCTGCCCGAAGGCAGGTCCTTCACTGCAATCATAGCAATTTCATGCTATGCTTGCAGCTTTACTAGGGAATTGCAGGCGTGGTAGCTTCCCGTTGCTTTCCACACCAGTCAAGGATGATGATAATGATAAAGATGATGATGATGGCCATATGATTTCGGGGACCGTTTGGGCCTTAAAGTTTTCCTGACATTTGTCTTACAAGTGAGAAAAAAACCCCGATTAAAACCTCACCCAGAAAAACTGTACCACGAGACCACAGCGGCGGAATATATATATATATATATATATATATATATATATATATATATCCTAAAGGACTGAACTGATTTTGATGAAATTTTGTGTGTGTTTGAGTGGGTCCCTGGATTCACAATTGGACTCTCTAAAACTATTCGGTGTAGGAGTTCACCTGAAGTGAGAATTTAAAAATCGCTCTAGCAGTCACTATTTTTTATGCTTCACAACGAAACTCAGTATATCCCATTAAAATAAACCGAGGTAGGTATAATCTAAAAATGAGAGAAGTCCAACATTTAAAACGGAGAGTTTACCTGAAATCAGAAATTAAAAACTAGCCATGTTTGGTTCGTCTCGGCGTATACCATGCAATTTAATTAATCTTTAATATTTCATTTATTTAGGCGTAGCAACGCAAGCCGGGTATTAGCTAGTTGTATATATAGTTTTCTTGTTAGTTTATCAGTAGTTAAACCAGTGCTGGTAATAAAACTTGAATTGCATCCTTCCAGTCAACTGTTTCAGGGATTATACTACCCAATAAAAGTTGTGTGGAATCTATTTTAGTGCTTTTCGTGCTCCGTGTTTCAAACGTTTTCTATAAACACTTTAATTTTCGTATAACTGCAATATGTAAGTTGTTTGTGATAGGTAACCGGCCATCAAGATGCTACTTTTATAATCTCTTTTAAACTTAGTTAAAAATCAGTCTATTATATACATTTAAAAATATATAAATGGCACTCTCGAACCAGGAAGTTGATGGTCTCGCGGACATGAAGTATATTAATAATAATAATAATAATAATAATAATAATAATAATAATAATCATCATCATCCGGTATCATGGCAGCTGCCGCCGTCTTCCGGAAACCAAACGCCATTCCTCTCTATCCATCCATCGATCTTCCTCCAATCCTCTGATATTCATAGCTGCTTGTACCCCTTCTATCCAAGTTTTCTTCGGTCTTCCTCTCTTCCTTCTTTCCATTGGGATCCATTCCATAACAATTTTTGGCAATCTTTGCTCTGGCATTCGTTTGACATGACCATACCACTGCAATCTTTTCTTTTCTATGATGTCTATGATGTCCGGCTCCTCTTGTACACCCATAATTTCCCTTATTTCTTTATTTCGTATTCTATCCATTCTAGATTTTCCGTGTGGAGTTGCCAGTCTCCCATCGGACGCCTCCCCAGGTGGCGGATAGGGGAATGCTCACCAGATATGGCGGGTACTGGCGAAATAAAATACCCAGGGCGGACCAAAACTAGCGCTGCTGCCTTGCAGTAAGATACTGGACTATCAAAGGCTAGAGGAAGAAAACCTTGAACAAAAATTACCCGTCCCCCAGGTTGGGGGTTGATGCATCGGGCCAGCTCCTCGTTCATCATAAAAAGAAAAAAATGCTAAAAAACCAAACAATAAAAATAGAATCGCACAAACAAAACAAGCAATAAATGCTTTAAACCCTGTTTGGTGGAGCAAAAATATTACAAAATAATAATAATAATAATAATAATAATAATAATAATAATCGCGTATGGGGAATGAAAGACGTGCATGGAAACTTCTTGTAGGAAAGCCAGAAGGAAAACGCCCAGTTGGTAGACCAAGAATGAGGTGGGAGAACAACATTAACTATGATTTGAGGGAAGTAGATTATACAGGGAATGATTGGAAAGCATTAGCTCAGGATAGGGATGTATGGAGAGCTTATGTCCGTGCGGCCATGAACCTACGGGTTCGATAGTGCCAGTGAGTAAGTAAGTAAGAGTAAGTAATAATAATAATAATAATAATAATAATAATAATAATAATAATAATAATAATAATAATAATCATCATCCATGCAAGTATTAGGCCGTGGCCTGTTACGGTCTCAAAGAGGAGTTTTCCATCCAGCGCTTTTTTGGACGTCCCAGCGATCTTTTGCCTAGGGGTTAGTAGCAAAGTATGACTTTTGGAATTCTATGAGACGGCATTCGTTGAAGATGGGCTTTCCAGTTGTTCTGGTAGTTTTGTATATGGTGAAGAATGGGTTCTACATCCAACTCTTCCATAATTTCCTCATTTCTTTTATGGTCTCACTTTGTGTAGCCTGCTGTACGGCGCATGAATCGCATCTCATTTGCTGTTATTCGGCTTTCATCTCTTCTTCGTATTGTCCATGCTTCACTACCATATCTTAATACTGGTCTTGCGAGAACCTTATAAAGCCGTAATCTTGTGTTCTTCTGTACTAAAGATGGTTTCATTATACTTTTAAAAATGCTTTCAAGTCTCAAACGAAGCCTCTATATAAATTTAAAAATATATAAATGACACGCTCGAACCAGGAAGTTGATGGTCTCGCGGACATGAAATATATTAATAATGAGATTGAAAAATCAATAGGAAATTAATTAATTTTACGTCAGATTATATAACAAGTAATAACTTAGCTTATGCATGCTTTGTTTTTACAGCAGTCCGAGACGTTTATATAAATTAGCTTACGAAATCGATTTCCTCCAATTGAAGACTTAACAAAAGAAATATATATTCCGTAAAGGAACAAAATCGGGCCATAACTTTAACTTGCTGACGAATTCACATATTTTACACAATTCCTGTGCGACAGACATTTTTCTTTTATTAACGAAGCTTATTTTATAAATGGACAATCGCTTAATAAAGCATTTAAGAGTTTGATTTGTGGAATTCCAGTAATGATTGGATTTCTTCTCTAGTTATTATTGTATTAACAATTCATCTGTTTTGTTGCGTCTGTTTCTCTTGCCGGCGGCACGGTATGACGTCAGCAGTTCCAGGGTTATGGCGTCACTATCTCTTCATCTCTTTCCCCGACTGTCTGTAGGCTGCTTCTCTCCAAATCTTCAATTATATACTGTAACTCCATACCCAGAATTGTCCTAAACTATCTTCACAATTTTTTAGTTCAGTAGTTACGAAAAAATAGTTTATAATAATGATATTATTGTTATTATTATTATTATTATTATTATTATTATTATTATTATTATTAAATAGATCATCAGTTGATTAATGTCTTTGACATCGTCCGATTCCCAACAGCCAATTTTGTCGGTCCATTCAATCTCCTGGTTGTAGATGTTTCTCCTTCATGTATAAATATATTCGCTGACTCCAGGAGGTTTTAGATCTTCCTCTGCCTCGTCTTCCCTCAGGTTTCCATTCTAAAACACATTTTGGTAGTCGATCCTTTTCCATTCGCTGGACATGTCCGTACCATCTTAATTGCTGAGTTTTAATATAATCAAACATAACGTCTTCAATCTTCATTTTCTTCCTTATAACTGAGTTTCTAATTTTCTTCTCTTCTTGAAATTAATAATAACAAATCAAAGTGTACCGCTATGGTCACACAGCTGGCCCGGGTTCGATCCCCGGTCGGTACAGTTTCCTGGGTGAGGTTTCTGTCGAGGTTTTTCCTAACCTGTAAGACAAATGTCAAGAAACTTTTAAGGCCCAAACGGTCCCTGAACATCATCTGGCCATCGCAATCATCATTCATATTCATCTTAGATTAAGGACTCCCCTGGCGCACTACCATCACCCATCATATCATCGCGGCAACGTAATCTCGCCTTCGAGGGGCCCCAACCACTCCGCGCAGCAGCATTTGCGCTGGTTAGAGTCACAATGGGGGAGGAAATTCCGTCATGGAATTTCGGGAAGTTTGGTCAAAAAACGTTAAACTGAAAATATATAAAACTGTTATTCTACCAGTTATATTATATGGATGTGAAACTTGGACTCTTACTTTAAGGGAGAAGAAAATATTACGAGTATTTGAGAATAAAGTTCTTAGAAAAAATTTTGAACGAAAGAGAGATGAACAGGCAGGTGAATGGAGAAGACTACATAAAATGAACTACATGGTCTTTATAGGAAGCCAGATATAATAAGAACAGTTAAGTCTCGTAGACTGCGTTGGGTACATGTGGTACGGATAAGGAATGAAAGAGGGACGTGGAAGTTGCTTGTAGGAAAACCAGAGGGAAAGCGCCCAGTAGATAGACGAGGAATGAGGTGGGAGAATAACATTAACCATGATTTGAGGAAGCAGATTATACAGGGAATGATTGGAAAACATGAGCTCAGGATAGGGATGTATGGAGAGCTTATGTCCGTGCGGCCATGAATCGGGTTCGATAGTGCCAGAGAATTAGTTAGGTATTATTAGATGGAATGAAGAATTTTGGTCGCTACAATAATGGTATGGTAGCGCAGTTGGTTAAGGCAGTGCGGAAGGTCGAGGGTTCAAGTCCCGGTGGGGTCAGGATTTTTAAACTGACCCAAACATTCTGGCGGTACTATGGCCCTGGGGTCGACTCAGCCTCTAACTGGGATGAGTACCAGACGCTTTTTCTGGGGGTAAAGACTGCCATAACGCAGGGCTAACATCAAGTGCTGATTGTCTAGAAAAAGTGGGAGCCTTAACGTCCTACTACCCTAAGGGTCTCCTGAGGCCTGTAGTGGGATCACTTTACCTTAATATGCTGCAAGTCTGAAGGTCGAGTATCGAGTCTCGGTGGGTACAGAATATTTAAACTTGTCCATCCTTCTGGCGGCTACAAGGTTCTGCTTCTAATAGAAATGAGTACCGGATCCACGTTCCGTGAGTAAATTTAACAAAATAAATATATATTCCGTATACCAACAAAATGGGACCTAAAATCCGAATGACTGAGACATTTGCTTAGTTTTATAATAATAATAATAATAATAATAATAATAATAATAATAATAATAATAATAATAATCATCATCATCATCATCTCCTTCCTTCCAAGTATTAGGCCAAGGACTGTTACGATCCTATAGAACATTTTCCCTCCAGCGTTTCATAGGACGGCCCAATGATCTTCGTCCTCTTGGTATATAATTATAAACAGCTTTGGGGATCCGATTTGAACTCATTCTTTCAAGATGGTGTTTCCAATTTAGTTGGTACTGTTTAATATATTCCAAAATTGGCGTAGTCTTCAATTCTTTTAAGATATCGGTGTTCCTTTTCCGATCCCATCTGGTGTAACCCGCTGTTCTGCGCATGAATCTCATTTCACAAGACGTATTCTGCTTTCATGTTGTCTTTTTAGTGTCCATGCTTCACTACCATAGGTCAACACAGGTCTAGCCAAAGTGTTATATAAACATAACCTGGTGTTTTTTTGTACAAGGGATGGTTTCATAACTTGATTAATAATTCCCAAACTTTTATTATAACTAGTAATTTTTTCAGGGATATCCTTTTCATCCCAGATAGAGAGATAATATCCAAGATATTTAAATTGATTAGATCTCTCTAAAATTTTATTCTGGAGACAGATTTTATTTTGTATGGGGTAATAATAGTAATAGTAATAATAATAATAATAATAATAATAATAATAATAATAATAATAATTTTAGTCTGATCAATTCCTCGCTGCTATGATGAGACCAAATCTGATCTAAGGATTTAAGGTGTATTATAAGTACGATATTTTATCTTATCGGTGTCTTATTAAATGTCTCTGAACTGTCTCCTATCTTAAACCTTGTCTCTTAGAATGTACTGTACATATAACTAAGTTATTAGCAATGAGATGTATAGTGATTTCTGAATTGTGCTATCAGGTGGAAATAATGGTTCATTATCTTTCAGTGTGTAGATAAAATAATATATTAGTTTCAAGTAATAATATTATAAGTAACGCCAAGAGTAATTTCCAATTTATCTAGAGAATTTTGAAATCAAGAGTGGCATTTGTTAGGACTATTTAACGAATAAAATTAAGCTGTTTACTCATAAATCATTATTTAAATATAGTTATTTTAAAGTATTTATATATTCAATGTCCACCGCTGTGATCTCGAGGTAGCGTGCTGCCTTGTCACGCAGCGGGCCCGTGTTCGACCCCCGGTCGGGGCAGTTTTTCTGGGTGTGGCGCGAATGGGGAATGAAAGACGTGCATGGAAGCTTCTTGTAGGAAAACCAGAGGGAAAACGCCCAGTTGGTAGACCAAGAATGAGGTGGAAGAATAACATTAACTATGATTTGAGGGAAGTAGATTATACAGGGGATGATTGGAAAACATTATCTCAGGATAGGGATATATGGAGAGCGACCATGAGCCTACGGGTTGGATAGTGCCAGTGAGTTAGTTCCGGATTTAAATTCATATATGTTACAAAGTTGTTTAGCATGATTTGAAGTGTCAAGCTATCACATTCTTACAAGCACATTTTGAGCCTCTTGTAAAATATATTTTTGTTTTAAAAAAGTTTCAGTTTTTATTTATATGTTTTCTTGAAGCAATATAAACACCCCAAGTACAAAATAATACTGTAGGCTTCATTATTTTTATCCATGCCTTATAAAATGCCTTGACCTCTAAGTAACTAACTCACCGGCATTATCAAACCCATAGGTTCATGGCCGCACATGTATAAGATCTCTATACATCCCTATCCTGAGCTAATGTTTTCCAACCATTCCTGCATAATCTGCTTCCCTGAAATCATAGTTAATGTTATTCTCCTACCTCATTCTTGGTCTACCAATTGGGCGTTTTCCCTCTGGTTTTCCTACAAGAAGCTTCCATGCACGTCTTTCATTCCCCATTCGTGCCACATGTCCTGCCCATCTAAGTCTACGAGACCTAACTGTTCTCATTATATCTGGCTTCCTATAAAGACCATGCAGTTTATTGTTATGGAGTCTTCTCCATTCGCCTGTCTGTTCATCTCTGTTTGGTCCAAAATTTTTCCTAAGAACTTTATTCTCAAATACTTGTAATCTCCTTTCCTCCCTTAAAGTAAGAGTCCATGTTTCGCATCCATATAATATAACTGCTAGAATAGTTTTATATATTTTCAGTTTAACGTTTTTTGAAAGGAGTTGGGACATCAAGAGTCTCTGCAATGCATAACAGCACACATTTCCAGAATTGAGCCTATGTTTAATTTCTTTGTGCATCTCATTCCTATTTGTGATTATTGTTCCTAGGTATTTGAATTCAGCCACATCCTCAAAATTTCCTTCAAATAACTAGTAATAATAATTACAAACAGTCTGCTGGCCTCACATCTGTTAATCAGAAGTGGAGTCAGTATAGGGGTGATCAGCATATCGGGATCCCTAGCTGTTATAGTTGGTTTTCTCAACCCGAAGCCGCAACTCAAATTCCTCACGAATCTGGGTGGGCAACTCGACCTAAATTACATGAGAAACTGTCCTCCATCATGGCGACTCAAAGAAGCGCAAAACACGTACCGGTATGGGATATGTATTTATCGATATTTTAAACAATCCACTCTGAATTAATTCATAATGTTAATTCCAGTTAAATTTAGGTGAATGGGGAAGACAACGAAAAAGAGAGCTACGGAACTTTACAATATTCAACTAGATACATACCGTAATGATGTGGAAAGTTTTTCCTAATAGGCTATGATGATGTTTTATGACTATCTCCTGTTACAATGACCTCCATTTGTAATTCATTTCCAACGCAATTCTTTTGAAAAAAATTAACATACCTTATTGGTACAATAATCTGTACGTTTTTCGGGTTTTATTTCAAATTATTTAGATGTACTCCTGGCATAGAATCCCCAGCAACATTCATGGCACACTGCCAAGCAAACACTAAGCATTTACAACAGTATAACAGTTATGTCTGGTTACAGCTATCCGGCATAAACATTTATATATCAAGTTTAAAATCAAGAAATATTAAAAACTAACCAAAATGTGACCTAATCAATAATATATTCTTAAAAAAAATGTATAACTAAAGTTAGGGCGAGCGCTTTTATTATTTTTTAAGTTTAAAGCATTATTTTGTATCAACTGTTATTGCCGTTGGTTATTAACAGTTACTGCTAGATTGTTAATTGTTGTAGCTGCTATAAGATCGCCGTATAGCTCTTCTTCCTCAAAATCAGACTTTTACAGATATTGTCTGGAACCTCAAGATAAGGGAACGAGCGGTGTTGCCATCGAACAAAAGACAATCGCTAGGCAGACGTGTTCGCGTGACCTTGCTCAAGTGTAACAAATCCTGACAAAATTAAGAAACTGTATTTATAATGTAAATGTGAAATGATTAAAAACTTTGCGAAATAAAATAAAATATATATTAAGCCGAATAGCTCAGAGGTATTTCATTAATATATTTTAATAGCAAATTTATCCAAGATCATCTGAGAACGTTTACTTTTTATATTAGTTTGAAAGATTTCGTGTAAATATTAAAAACAATAAAAGGTGTAAAAGTCATTGAAATTTTATACAGAGCCATTGATCATCATTTCGATTGACCGGAGACCACCAGTGTTGCCATGTCTCAGATGTTGTATTCACATGTATATTAACCAAATTTTTTCAAACTTTATACTTCTACTAATGACACTATAGAACCCGTAGGTTCATGGCCGCACGGACATAAGCTCTCCGCGCATCCCTATCTTGAGCTAATGGGCGTTTTCCCTCTTTATGAATATAAACCTCTAATAATTCTTACATAAACCATAACGTAATAAATATCGGATTAACTGTAAAATTTAGAAAATCAATAATAACGATAATAATGAGTAATTCTACCGTAACAATAATAATACAATAATAATAAGTAATAAGAAAAAAGTAATAGAAATAATATCAGTTTAATAATAGTAATAATAATAATAATAATAATAAAAAATAATAATACAATAATAATAATATTATTATTATGAATATTATTAATATAATAAATAATAATTATATAAATATTATAGGCCTATAGTATAATATAACAAATAATATAAAAAATAATAATATAATAAATAATAATTATATAATAATATATTAATTTATTTTTATACAGATTTTTAATGTTTACACATCTTTCTGTGCCTAAAAGTTTCATTTCCCTTCTCCACTCGTCTCTATCCATCCACTCCATCTAATAACTAACTAACTCACTAACACTATCGAACCCGTAGGTTCATGGCCGCGTGGACATAAGCTCTCCATAAATCCCTATCCAGAGCTAATGTTTTCCAATCATCCCCTGTATAATCTACTTCTATCAAATCATAGTTAATGTTATTCTCCCACCTCATACTTGGTCTACCAACTGGGCGTTTTCCTTCTTGTTTTCCTACAAGAAGCTTCCAATAACAATAATAATAATAATAATAATAATAATAATAATAATAATAATATAATACTATATTTAATAATAATAATTTTATTTATTTATTTATATATAGAATATTAATGTTTACACATCTTTCTGTGCCTAAAGTTTTATTTTTCTTCTCCACTCGTCTCTCTCCATCCACTCCATGTCCTCCAGTCCTCTTGCTTTCATTCCAGTTCTTATTTCCTGCATAATAATAATAATAATAATAATAATAATAATAATAATAATAAATAATAATAATAATAATAATAATAATAATATATAATAATAATAATAATAATAATAATTTATTTAATAGTACTAATAATAATAATAATAATTTATTTAATAATAATTCATTCATTTTGAGAATTTTCCTCATCATTGAGGGTTTTCTCCAACCAATCTTAGTAATTAACATGAATTTAAAAAAATACATAAATGACTACAGACTTATAGATAACCAGTTTGTAATACAATTAACAAATTTCCCTTAATTAAAGTTATAATAATAATAATAATAATAATAATAATAATAATAATATAAAGTGATCTGGCTACAAGTCTTAGGAGGCCCTTGGGGGTAGTAAGAGGCTCCACTTTTTTAAAGAATCGACACTTGATGTCAGCCCTGCGTAACGGCCGCCTTTACCCCCAGAAACAAGCGTGGTACTCATTTCCGTTGGAGGATGAGTTGACCCAAGGCCATGGTACCACCAGAATATTTAAGTCAGTTTAAAAATCGTGATCCCACCGGAACTTAAAACCTCGATGTTCCGGTTTTAGCGTACTGCCTTATCCAACTACGCTATGGCGTGCCCCAAATTTACCAACAAAAGCGTGAGGCGCTTTTTATGGTTTTTACGTTTTCTTCTTACATACTTTACTTTTACCAGTATCTGTTTATTATCAAATATATTAATTGATATAGAGCACCCCACGCTTTTGATGGTATTTTTTTTTGTAGATAACTCTAGTTTTATTCTCGATGTGTTGGAGATGATTTTTCTGTTGACCACTTTAATTTTATCTCAAGCGTGTTACTTACTCACTGGCACTATCGAACCCATAGGTTCATGGCCGCGCGGACATAAGCTCTCCATACTCCCTATCCTGAGCTAATGTTTCCCAATCATTCCCTGTATAATCTACTTCCCTCAAATCATAGTTAATGTTGTTCTCCCACCTCATTCTTGGTCTACCAACTGAGCGTTTTCCCTCAGGTTTTCCTACAAGAAGCTTCCATGCAACTCTTTCATTCCCCATATGTGCCACATGCCCTGCCCATCGCTGTCTACGAGACTTAACTGTTCTTATTATATCTGGCTTCTTATAAAGACCATGTAGTTCATTGTTTGTAGTCTACTCCATTCACCTCTCTGTTCATCTCTCTCTGGTCGAAAAGTTTTCTTAAGTACCTTATTCTCAAATACTCGTAATCTCCTTTCCTCCCTTAAAGTAAGAGTCCATGTTTCGCATCCATATAATATAACTGGTAGAATAATAGTTTTATATATTTTCAGTTGATCGTTTTTTGAAAGGAGTTGGGACATCAAAAGTCTCTGCAATGCATAATAACACGCATTTCCAGAATTGAGCCTATGTTTAATTTCTTTGTGCATCTCATTCCTATTTGTGATTATTGTTCCTAGGTATTTGAATTCAGCCACTTCCTCAAAATTTCCCTCATTTGTCATTAGCTGTCCATTTCCATTATATAATGTATTTCTACGTGTGACCATATATTTAGCGTGTTGGAAATTAAAATTATTTTTCATTTTTTAGTTCTGTTTTCTAATAAAGCGTGTTGTTTTAGTTTTTTTAAAACTATTATTTATTTATCAAAACTAGTAAAATTCCGAAAGCGCTCCAGTTAATTTTATATACAACATTTTAACAAAGTTGAGGACTACGGCACCTACCAACAGGTACAATTTAATTTTTAACTTTCGTCATATTATTTGTTTATAATGTTTTTTTGTTGCTTATCGCTGAAGCATCCCCCAGTTAGATATAATTTGTATCAAATTAGATTCATGTTTTTTTACACGCTTTATATTAGCTTGACCTGTATCTATCTATCTATCTATCTATCTATCTATCTATCTATCTATCTATCTATCTATCTATCTATCTATCTATCTATCTATCTATCTATCTATCTATCTATCTATCTATCTATCTATCTATCTATCTATCTATCTATCTATGTAACTGAATCTTTCAACGCGATTTTCACCCACTTAAAATCATTGGATCGACTTGAAATTTTGTATACTTGTAAAGGACCCGTAACAATACAATAATTTCATATTTATTTTCTAAAATCCTGGCCAGAATCATCAGAAAATCAAAAAAAAGTGTCTTTGTATTTATGTAATGGAATCTTTGAACACGATTTTCACCCACTTAGAAACATTGGATCGACTTGAAACTTTGTATACTTGTAAAGGACCCGTGACACTACAATAATTTCATATTTTGTTTCTAAAATCCTGGCCAGAATCATCAGAAAATAAAAAAAATTACAAAAAAAAAAAAACTGGTATAATAGGTTGCGGACTTGTCAACTTTTTAGTCAATCGTTGTAAGAGCTCAGTTGGTAGAGCGGTGAGCTAGTGGTATATAATTTCAGTAATCCATAGGTCGCTGGTTCAAATCCGGCTGGGGAGGATTTTTTTTAGAAGAGTAATACTTTTAGCTCATACTACAATAGTATTGAATTTAAAGATATTTACATTTTTATCTTATTCTGTAAAATATTAAAACTAAAAAATAAAAAAATAAATAATAGTTTTAAAAAACTAAAGCACGATTTATTATAAAACCGAACTCAAATAATGAAAAATAATTTTATTATCCAACAAGCCTGGGATAAATTTAAAGTGGTCAACAAAAAAAATCATCTCCAACACATATAGAATAAAACTAGAGTTATCAACAAAAAGAAAATAATTTTACCATCAAAAGCGTGGGGTGCTTTTTATGATTTTTACATTTTCTTCTTAGAGACTTTACTTTTACCAATATCTGTTTATTATCAAATATATTAATTGATATAGAGCACCCCACGCTTTTGATGGTAAAATTATTTTCTTTTTGTTGATAACCCTAGTTTTATTCTATATGTGTTGGAGATGATTTTTTTGTTGGCCACTTTAATTTTATCCCAAGCGTGTTGGAAATTAAAATTATTTATCATTTTTTTTGTTCGGTTTTCTAATAAAGCGTGTTGTTTTAGTTTTTTAAAACTATTATTTATTTGTATTGTGAGCTGTTGTGAAATACAAACTCTGCTGTAATTTATCTTCATTGTCTGTTGCGTATTGCAGATTTCGTAAGAAGGACGGGATGTTCTAACTTTGGCGCTGTTACAGATTTCCGTGTACATGCCAAGAATGGAGTATACAGCTCTCTTTCTTCAATACCAACTTCTCATGTTGCGTCCCTAAAATTCGTGCTCGTCCATTTAATTCGTTTATTAGTTTACATAGCTAACTCACTTGCATTATCGAACCTGTAGGTTCATGGCCGCAGTCCATACATCCCTATCCTTAGCTAATACTTTTCAGTTATACCCTGTATAATCGGGGCACGCCGTAGCGTAGTGGTTAAGGCACTGAGCTACAAGCCAGAGGGTCGAGGGTTCAAGTCCCATTGGGGTCAGGATTTTTAAACTGACCCAAACTCTTTGGCGGCACTATGACCCTGGGGTTGACTCAACCTCTAACGGAAATGAGTACCAGACGCTTGTTCTGGGGGTAAAGGTGGCCGTCACGCAGGGCTGACAACCCGGCTGACATAAAGTGCCGGTTGTCTAGAAAAAGTGGGAGCCCTAACCTCCTACTACCCCAAGGGACTCCGGGTCTCTTGTGGGATCACTTTACTTTCCTTTTTTTTACCCTGTATAATCTACTGCCCTCAAATCATGGTTAATCTTGTTCTCGTATGTTTATTTTGGGCCAATCTAGTGTTCGCTTTCCGTGCCCGTCTTTAATTCTTCATTCCGTTTTCCATAAAGATTATGTAGTTTATAGTTACGTAATCTTTTTCATTTTCTTGTCTATTCATCTCTCTTTGGTCCAACAATTTTCGTAACAACTTTGTTCTCAAATACACATGTTTTCTCCTCCCTTAAGGGGACCGATTGGTGAAAAAAGGCAAAAAAATATTTGTTTTTTTCTCTTTTAATAACTGTGATTGTTTAGGATCATTTTCGTGTAAAAATTGTATTGTAGGAGAAAAATTGAGTCCGTGACGTAAGAATTTAAACATCATTGCACGTGTGGTCAGCATTACTACGAGGGTCATCAAGGTCCGACATCTTGGATAAAGCAGCAAGGTTTTAAACTACATCGGTTCCCATCGGGTTGCTCACGATTCGTTCTCTGCAGTCACCTCGCCTGGTAGCTTAGGAATTTCGACAATTATTATCGCATGAACAGATTTTTGAGTAAGCAAAACGTCTTTAGATGCAACTTTCTCAGCAGAGGATGACTTTTACGGTCTAATGCGTTCATAGATACGACCCATAAAGTTAAACCACTTCAGTACGTGATCGGATGTGCAGTCTTCTCCTACATCCCTTCCACAGATTCAATAGTTGCCGACACTAGCCATAAAACTCTTCCCCTCCGCCCGTGCAGCAGTTTAAAGTATGACACTATATTTGTGGACACGTTGTGTAACTGGGAGAATAACAGTTTTATATTTAGATTTAGATTTATTTATTTATCCTGGTGGAGTTAAGACCATGTGGCCTTCTCTTCCACTCACCAGGGCAAACATATGTTACATCAGAAAATAACAATCTCAATGAATTCTAATATTAAACACTAAATAAAAATTTGATCAAAAAGATAATATCTATTATATTACGATCTGTAATACAACCAGTTAATGTTAGTTAAAATTAAGACTAAAACTAATAATAAAATGTATACAAGCAAGACATATTAAATTGTCCCTGTCTAGTGTATATAAAAAACAGGAAAATAATGAGATATAGAAAACTAATTTTACGTTTGTACAATATTTAAAACAAAACAAAAGAAAATATTTGTTAATCTTAATATTATTTTCATGAATAATTAAATTTATTAATTGTTAAAAGAATACTATCAGTGAGGTGTATAAGTTAGTTTGTTATTAAATAATTATTTAGTTTGTTTTTGAAGGATGTTATAGTTTGACAGTCTCTGACATGGGACGGAAGGCAGTTCCATGTTTTGGCAAGTCAGACCGTAAAAGATAATGAATAATATACAGTGTGATGAGGAGGGATATAAAGGACAATGTGCTGATGGGATCGAGTGTCAAGATTATGTGTGTCGGATAGTCTGATGAAGCGGCGTGATAAATAATTAGGCGATGATGTGTGAAGTATTTTATAGAGAAGGGATAGGGAATGGACAGTTCTACAATTTATATATTCTCAGTTTAACGTTTTTTTAGAGAAGTTGGGACGACAAGAGTCCCTGTAACAACCTCATTAGCTTCATTCAGAAATAATTTTGTATAGACATTTTGTTCTGTAAAAAAAAAGACAATAGTACAATCAGTGTTGTATATACGCGCCTCGTTCCCGCGAGAACGTAATCCCTGTGTTTCAACACGGATCTGCCTGTCGTTTTGTTCTCATTATGACACAGGCTGCTAATTACCTACTCCAGTGGCGGATCGTCACTCAGTAACCCCAAGTTAAGGTCCCATTCCGCACGTTTACAGAATATATATTTCTTTTGTTGGAGAAACTTAATTCCAATTTGGGTGGAGTTATACAAGACAAGATTTTTCCTTACGCTACTTATGCCACTTTTGATGTAATTTAAAGTATTATAAAGAGTTAATGATACCATTTGTCGTAAGTAACGCCACGAGCGATTTCCAAATTATCGATAAATTCACGACCCACGAAGTAAGGAGTGAATTTATCTAGAGAATCTGGAAATCAAGACTTCATTCCCCATACGCAGTCTACGAGACTTAACTGTTCTTATTATATCTGGCTTCCTATAAAGACCATGTAGTTCATTGTTATGTAGTCTTCTCCATTCACCTGTCTGTTCATCTCTCTTTGGTCCAAAAATTTTACTAAGTACTTTATTCTCAAATACTTGTAATATCATTTCCTCCCTTAAAGTAAGAGTCCATGTTTCGCACCCATATAATATAACTGGTAGAATAATAGTTTTATATATTTTCAGCTAAACGTTTTTTGAAAGGAGTTGGGACAACAAAAGTATCTGTAATACATAATAAAATGCATTTCCAGAATTGAGCCTATGTTTAATTTCTTTGTGCATCTCATTCCTGTTTGTGATTATTGTTCCTAGGTATTTGAATTCAGCCACTTCCTCAAAATTTCCCTCATTTGTCATTAGCTGTCCATTTCCATTATATACTGAATTTCTACGTGTGACCATTATATTTAGTTTTACTGATATTTACTTCCAGTCCTAATTTCTTAGTGTTACTCAATAGTGTGTGCGTGTTGGCCTTTAGTACCTCCTCGCTATCGGCCAATAATACATCATCAGCATAAAGTAACAGCTTATTAATACCATTGCCAAATACTTATGCGTGCAAAATAGACCTACCTAACCACAAAGCAAAGCGTCTGTAAACTAAAATACTGAGTCTATTATATATAAACCCAAAGGATGTGGACGGCCAGGAAGACTGCTAGATGGGGCCGAAACAGGTCTAATTCGTGACGCATGATGATGTAAATGAAGCAGTTTTGATTAAAGGTCAGTTAGGTGACATTTGACCTTACCTGCTGTAGGATGCTCAATGACATCTCATTAGCTTTATTCAGTAAATAAGTCACTTTGCAACACCTCGCTGCTCTGCAGACAACAGATTGTATTACGTATCTCTTTTTATATAAATATTATACTAATTAGAGATCTGACATTTACCAGTTTCATTATTTTTCAGATACTTTTGAAATTCACAAGGAGATGCACTATCTCTTCTACTATTTAATTTTCTACTAGAGCATGCCATCAAATGTTAACAGGATGAAGACGGTTTACAACTCAATGGTTTTAATAAAGGTGTAGATTTTTCAAGGTGCAGATCCTGTCAGAAGTAATATTGTGCTTGACAATAAAATTTTGGAGCAGGTGAATAATTTTACATATCTAGGATGCAATATCTCATATGAAGAAGAAAATGATGTAAATGCAAAAATATCAAATTTTTTAAAGAATTTTGTGGTTAATAAATTCTATCTTCAAGCCACAGTTAGTTCAAAAACATTCAAGACTAAAAGTGTATAAAACACTGGCTCTTCCAACTCTTTTGTATGGTAGCGAAGTATGGACGTTGAAACAGAAAGATATACAGAGACTTAGATCTGCTGAAATGAGATATCTTCGGAGGACTGCAGGATACACACTACTAGATCACAAAAAGAAATGAAGACATCTTAGAAGAATTACACATGGAACCTTTAGAAAACAAAATTTCTGATTATAAGTCAAGATGGATGCAACATGTTCATCGAATGGAAGATCACAGGATACCGAAACAAATGTGAAACTATCAACCTGCAGGAAGAAGAAGACCAGGACGTCCACTAAAGAAGACTTCTGGATGGTGTTTCTCTTGAGGCCGAAACAGGTCAACAAATGGTCTAAATTCGTGAATGTGCTACGATGATGATGGTTTTAATAAGCTGTTAGTTTATGCTAATGATGTAAAAAACCTGGACAGAAGGTGCACAAGCGGCTATGATAACACTGGTCAACATGATTTTTGTCTCATGACTGCCAATAGTTGTACTTGATGCAGTTTTTTTATCGTGTTTTCAAATATGTATTCGGAATTTCTCCATCACCCACAGTTTTTTTATTTCAATTTCAATTAATGGATTTAAATAATTATTTTTTTTAATACATGTTTTTTCGTCCATTTGTCCATTGTAAAATAAAACCAAATGAGCTAACTCAGGAGATTTCAGGTATGGAAAAGAGATATCAAGGCAAATGAAATCCTAATATGCTGGCCGATTATTGTTGGACCATCAAGAGGGATGCTCCACAGGCGAAATATAACAGAAAATCGTCATTTCTTACTTTCTAGGTGAGTCCGAATGTTCGAATATTGTGTAGTTACGAATGTAGAAAATATTAAGTGTTTGAAATTAAAAATGCCTGTCTCTCGGAAACCTTGCATGATGGAGAAAAACCGATATCATATGTGAATTCAGGAGAAAAAATACTATCAGAATCATATATTTTTCTTTCTGAGCCAGAAGTTTCTTTTTTGTTGCCCAGTGTAATGAGAGACCGGAAGTTTAGGCATAATAAATCCTTAAAGTAGGCAGCAAAAATACATTATAAATAGCTAAAATAGGCAATGGAAGACAATTAGAAAAACTTACAAATTGAGATTTTTGACTCGATGTTGCAATTGCTGTTGGAAGCAAAGAAATCTTGTTCCCAGTAGCCTTGGTAAGTGCATTTTTGTGTTTGATTGAACTGATATGTTACTATATAAAATGTTTCTTTTCGTAGTTGACTGCTCGCATATTTTGCATATGAGTACGTTACCATCAGTACAAAATAGGTCGGATCCAAAAGTACTAACGGAACTTTGCACTTTACTGCGTAAAGGAACACTGAATTTGACATCTTGTTGCTAGCTGCAATAACGTCACAATGAAAACTGAAAGACAAATTAAGTTAGACCCGCACTCATTGTTGCCTTTTCAAATAAACACATGCAGTAATTAAAATGCTTTTTTTGCTATTTACATTTTTTTTTTTGCTCGGCAGCACTCATTGTTGCGAAGAGAATAATTATGAACTGACTGAAAGACAATAATATACATTCGCTGAAGTCACTTTCATTGTAACGGTTATAGAAATCAATTACAATACACGTAGGCAAATTTTAATAGTAAATTAATAAACATCATGATCATTCTGTATAAGCTGTTAGTTTATGCTGATGATGTAGTACTATTGGCCGATAGCGAGGAGATACTAAAGGATAACACGCACACACTATTGAGTAACACTAAGGAATTAGAACTGGAAGTAAATATCAATAAAACTAAATAATATATGGTCTCACGTAGAAATTCATTATATAATGGAAATGGGCAGCTAATGACAAATGAGGGAAATTTTGAGGAAGTGGCTGAATTCAAATACCTAGGAACAATAATCACAAAGACTCTTGACTTTCCAACTCCTTTAAAAAAAACGTTAAGCTGAAAATATATAAAACTATTATTCTACAAGTTATATTATATGGATGCGAAACATGGACTCTTACTTTAAGGGAGGAAAGGAGAATACAAGTATTTGACAATAAAGTACTTAGCAAAATTTTTGGACCAAAGAGAGATGAACAGACAGGTGAATGGAGAAGACTACATAACAATGAACTACATGGTCTTTATAGGAAGCCAGATATAATAAGAACAGTTAAGTCTCTTAGACTGCGATGGGCAGGACATGTTGCGCGTATGGGGAATGAAAGACGTGCATGGAAGCTTCTTGTAGGAAAACCAGAGGAAAACCGTCCAGTTGGTAGACCAAGAATGAGGTGGGAGAATAACGTTAACTATGATTTGAGGGAAGTAGATTATACAGGGAATGATTGGGAAGCATTAGCTCAGGATAGGGATGTATAGAGAGCTTATGTCCGCGCGGCCATAAACCTACGGGTTCGATAGTGCCAGTGAGTAAGTAAGTAAGTAAGGTATAATTCATACAAATTCACTTTCAAATTGAAGATAAAATTAACACATTTAAAAAGGCATTCTGCCAAAGTTCCCGTCTCTGATTATAGTCATAATTATCAGAGGATTGGAGGAAGATCAATGGATTGACAGAGAGGAATGGCGTTTGATTTCTGGAAGACGGCGGCAGCCATCATGATACCGGATGATGATGTATTATTAGGGTCAACACGTACTCTCTATTGAGTAACACTAAGAAATTGGGGCTGGAAGTAAACATCAATAATCCATCCATAGTAATTCTGCCCGAGGGCAGGTCTTTCACTGCAATCATAGCATTATCCTGTTATGCTTGCAGCTTTACTAGGGAATTGTAGGTGTGATAGCTTCCCGTTGCTTTCCACACCGGTGAAGGATGATGATGATGATGGCCATATGATTTCGGGGACCGTTTGGGCCTTAAAGTTTTCCTGACATTTGTCTTACAGGTGAAGAAAAACCCCGATAAAAACCTCACCCAGAAAAACTGTCCCGAACGGGGATCGAACCCGGGCCCGCTGCGTGACAAGGCAGCACGCTACCTCGAGACTACAGCCGTGGACTACATCAATAAAAGTCACGCATAAAAATACTTTATCTAACGGAAAAGGGCAGTTAATGATAAATTAAGGGAACTATAATTCGTTTCTTAGGTTGGGGCGCCTGGAAGGTGGAGTTACGTTACCCCGGTGATATGTTGGGTGATAAATGATAATGAAGCGCCAGGAGAGTTCTTAACCTAAACTCCAGACCACGGACAACCACAAGAATAATTCTCTTTAACCCTTTAATTTACAAAACACAAATTTATTTTGTTACTTATTTGAATGTGGCGGGCCGCAGTGAAAACGGAATCTTGTATAACTGTTATTATTAGGTATATTGTATAATTATACACATATTTAAGTGGTTTATTTTTGTTCGTTTTCTTCTGATTTATTTAAAATATTAAATTAATTGAACCATCTGATGTATCCAAAAGGATACATTACGAATTTAAGGATTCAGGAAAAATTTCTTTGGCCTGAGCGGGAACCGAACCCGGGACCTCATGGAATTCTGACCACTAGCCCATGAGGCTGGTCACACTTGCAATGTTATTACAGCATTAAAATGTTCATATCCCTGTTGATGGAAACCCGGATGAACTTTTGACTGCAGGACGTCCCGGAATATTGTTCTCCAGGCTGGCTGGCAGCAGCCAGGGGTACGGGATGCTCCTAGCGCAACCCTCGATGGTTTACCTTTGACATTTACCAAGTTTCGCTGGGCGGGATGAATCCTGGGCAGAGAGGACCTGCGCGTTATCGCCTTCCACCTGCCCCCCCACTCACCCCTCCCTCTTCCTTATAATTCTCCTTATTCAACTGTTTTCTCGATCACAGAGAACAGGCAGTTCGTAACAATCGTCATTTTGTGCGGAATTACATGTTTTAACATTAATTAGTGACAAATGTGACGTCGTAGGGTGTTCATTGTTGTATGGGTGTTGTGATTCTTGTTGTAGTGTCAAAACAAGTGAGAAGCGATTATCAACATCAGATAGAAAAGTGTTAGAAAACAGCAGGTGAAGTTAGAAAATGTTTTATATTATTTAATATTAAATGCCCCAGTCCACCGAGGTAACGTACTGCATTGTAGCGAGCCCGGGTTCGATACCCGGTCGTGACAAGTTTTCTGGGTGATGGGTTTTTTTTCGCGGTCTTTACTCATCTGTAATAATAATAATAATAATAATAATAATAATAATAATAATAATAATAATAATAATAATAATAATAATGCTTTATTTTAGCTGGCAGAGTTAAGGCCATAAGGCCTTCTCTTCCACTCAACCAGCGAATAGTAGAATTATACAAAAATTACATACATATTGCAATTTTAAGATGTTATTAAAAAACAGACTAAACAAAATACAATGGTGATGTGATCTAACACTAGCTAATACTAACAAAAACATGGAATATAATAAAATTAAAATGATATAAAATAAAGGATGATGGCCGGATGATTTTCGCGGACCGTTGGGCCCTAAGCTTTCTGACATTTGTCTTACAGGTGAGGAAAAACTCTGAAAAAACCTCACCCAGGAGCCTGTCCCGACCGGGAATCGAACCCGGGCCCGCTGCGTGACAAGGCAGCACGCTACCTCTAGACCACAGCGGTGGATTTATATATATTTTTTCCGATGTTGTAATTAAATTTAATTATAACATCGAAATAAAGAAGCGTCACTGCTATAAAGTAAAAAATTCTCTTTAATTTGCTTACTTGTTATAGAAGCTACTAGAGGGCAGTGAGACAGAATTCCCGTTACCTCTCGTAATAGAGAATATACTCGTATATAAAGAAAAATAAACGCTTGTGAGAGGATTGCTTGGATAGCGTAAGTGGAAGAGCAATAAGTATCAATTCACAGCCTGGCTTCAAATCCCCGTCCAAGCATATATTTTTCTTTTCATGTCATATATATCCACCGCTGTGGTCTCGAGGTAGCGTGCTGCCTTGTCACGCAGCGAGCCCGGGTTCGATCCCCGCTCGGAACAGTTTTTCTGGTTGAGGTTTTTATCGGGGGTTTTCCTCACCTGTAAGACAAATGTCAGGAAAACTTTAAGGCCCAAACAGTCCCCGAAATCATATGGCCATCAGCATCATCCTTTTCATCATCATCATCTTTCACCGGTGTGGAAAGCAACGGGAAGCTACCACACCTACAAGCTGCAAAGCATAGTATGAAAATGCTATGATTGCAGTGAAAGACCGGCCCTCGGGCAGAATTACTATGATATATATGTATTACTATGATATATATTAAATGACCCATGTTGTCATTCCAACATTTCTGGTATTCTCTCCTGACAATGGCATAATTCAAAACCACTTCTGAGGTTGGGGCGCCTAGAAGGGAT
This sequence comes from Diploptera punctata, assembly GCA_030220185.1. Classification (NCBI taxonomy): domain Eukaryota; kingdom Metazoa; phylum Arthropoda; class Insecta; order Blattodea; family Blaberidae; genus Diploptera; species Diploptera punctata. The sequence goes on along the minus strand of JASPKZ010010684.1, from coordinate 278,991 downwards.
CATGCTGATGATAGTGAACTACAAGGAAAGTTCTTAATTATAAACTTAATCTAATAATTATGATGATACTGAGATGATGTTCGGGGACCGTTTGGACCTTAAAGTTTCGTGTCATTTGTCTTACAGGTGAGGAAAAACCCCGAAAACCTCACCCAGGAATCTAGTCCTAACCGAGACTGGAACTTGGGCTGGCTGTGTGACAGGGCAGCACGGCGGTGGACAAGTTAGAAAATGTATTATTGTTGATACAAACATTGCAGTGGCCCTATTCACCCTTACAAGGTATGTTATGGTTTTAGGGGATTCTATAGCACAGTGCCAGCAACATAAATTCAAATAAAATAAATAATAGTTTAAAAAAACTAAAACAACACGCTTTATTAGAAAACCGAACTAAAAAATGAAAAATAATTTTAATTTCCAACACGCTTGGGATAAAGTTAAAGTTGTCAATTAAAAATCATCTCCAACACATATAGAATAAAATTAGAGTTATCTAAAAAAATAATTTTACCATCAAAAGCGTGGGGTGCTCTACATCAATTAATATATTTGATAATAAACAGATATTGGTAAAAGTAAAGTCTCTAAGAAGAAAACGTAAAAACTATAAAAAGCACCCCACGCTTTTGATGGTAAAATTATTTTCTTTTTGTTGATAACTCCAGTTTTATTCTATATGTGTTGGAGATGATTTTTTTTTGTTGACCACTTTAATTTTATCCCAAGCGTGTTGGAAATTAAAATTATTTTTCATTTTTTAGTTCGGTTTTCTAATAAAGCGTGTTGTTTTAGTTTTTTTAAACTATTGTTTATTTTTTTAATGTTTAGTTTAATTGTCACAACCCGGAATCCCATGAACATTTAATTGCTTACGATATTTTTAGTGTCTACGCACGAATATAATTATATTTTTTTAAAAATTATCTAACATTATAATATTTTTGAATATTTTAATATAGATAAATAGTTACAGTTAATCGTAACCTTATCATATTTTTTGGATAAATTACAACGTGGTAAGTTTACAAAATTGTCATTAATATTTTACAGAATAAGATAAAAATGTAAATATCTTTAAATTCGATACTATTGTAGTATGAGCTAAAAGTAATATTCTTCTAAAAAAACCCTCCGGGCCGGATTTGAACCAGTGACCTATGGATTACTGGAATTATATACCACTACAGTCCACCGCTCTATCAACTGAGCTACCACAGGATATAATATTAATTTCTTACAACGATGGACTAAAATGTCAATAAGTTCGCAACTTATTATACCGGTCTTTATTTTTTTGATGTCCTGATGATTCTGGCCAGGATCTTAGAAAAAAAATGAAATAATTGTATAATCATTGGTCCTTTACAAGTATACAAAGTTTCAAGTTGATCCAATGTTTTTAAGTGGACGAAAATCGTGTTCAAAGATTCCGTTACATAAATACAAAGACACTTTTTTTTTTATTTTCTGGTGATTCTGGCCAGGATTTTAGAAGATAAATATGAAATTATTGTATTGTCACGGGTTCTTTACAAGTATACAAAGTTTCAAGTCTATCCTATGTTTCTAAGTGGGTGAAAATCGTGTTCAAAAATTCCGTTACATAAATACAAAGACACTTTTTTGCATTTTATGATGGTTCTGGCCGGAATTTTAGAAAGTAAATGTGAAATTATTGTATTGTCACGGATCCTTTACAAGTATACAAAATTTCAAGTCGATCCAATTATTTTAAGTGGGTGAAAAACGCGTTGAAAGATTCAGTTACATAGATAGATTGATAAATAGATACAGGTCAAGCTAATATAAAGCGTGTAAAACACACAATTTATTCTTGCAGCATATGAATGATTACCTAGAGAAATATATGTTGATATTTTCTCCCAAAAATGTGAGAAATGCCTTAAAATGAATTGTGAAGTTGAGCTTAAATTAACCTAAAATAACCATATTTACAATCAACACTTTTGAAAATCATATTGAAGCACCGTTGAGGTTATGTAATAAGATTTTAATTATATAAGTTTTTTACCTGGTTAAGTCAGTCGTCCTCAACTAAATTATTAAACTTTTTCAAGTTGTTCTAATGTGGAGGCCTTTCGAAAGCAATGTTTCATCTTCTGCGTTTTAACTGGAACTGATGATTGATGGTATTGTAAAGGTTGTATAGTGGATTTATGTCTGCTGTTATGTACTCGTTCCAGTTAAAACGCAGAAGATGAAACATTGTTTTCGAAAGGCCTCCATTTTAGAACAACTTGAAGAAGTTTATAACTTAGTTGAGCACGACTGACTTACCAGGTAAAAAACTTGTATAATTAACATCTTATTTGCAATGTAAAATATGTATATTAATTTGCTCAAACAGTGTAGCCAACTTAACACAAAAAAAAACATGCTAACGAACAAGTGAACGCTAAACCTAATCTGCTGTACTAACTCGCCAATTCTCTCACTCTAATTTGTCAAAAACAATACTTTCTCATTTTCTCACCCTAACTTGCCCACTAAATCTTTAGAGAAAGAGCAAGGCTTACAACTCAATGGTATTAATAAGCTGTTAGTTTATGCTGATGATGTAGTACTATTGGTCGATAGCGAGGAGATACTAAAGGACAACACGCACACACTATTGAGTAACACTAAGAAATTAGGACTGGAAGTAAATATCAATAAAACTAAATATATGGTCACACGTAGAAATACATTATATAATGGAAATGGGCAGCTAATGACAAATGAGGGAAATTTTGAGGAAGTGGCTGAATTCAAATACCTAGGAACAATAATCACAAATAGGAATGAGATGCACAAAGAAATTAAACATAGGCTCAATTCTGGAAATGCGTGTTATTATGCATTGCAGAGACTCTTGATGTCCCAACTCCTTTCAAAAAACGTTAAACTGAAAATATAAAAAACTATTATTCTACCAGTTATATTATATGGATGCGAAACATGAACTCTTACTTTAAGGGAGGAAAGGAGATTACGAGTATTTGAGAATAAAGCACTTAGGAAAGTTTTTGTACCAAAGAGAGATGAACAAACAGGTGAATGGAGAAGACTACATAACAGTGAACTACATGGTGTTTATAGGAAGCCAGATATAATAAGAACAGTTGAGTCTCGTAGTCTACGATGGGCAGGACATGTTGCACGTATGGGGAATGAAAGACTTGCATGGATGCTTCTTGTGGGAAAGCCAGAGGGAAAACGCCCAGTTGGTAGACCGAAAATGAGGTGGTAGAATTACATTAACTATGATTTGAGGGAAGTAGATTATACAGGGAATGATTGGAAAACATTAGCTCAGGATAGGGATGTATGGAGAGCTTACGTCCGTGCGGCCATGAACCTACGGGTTCGATAGTGCCAGTGAGTAAGTAACTTGCCCACTAATGTAGGTGTAGTTTAGGGATAGAATCCTCTTATATGTGAGCAAATATGTTGATAATTGGTTGTAGCGGGAATGTGTGTTATCACATTGGGCAGCATTATGCTAGCAGTCACTAGTTCTCCGATGGAATATTCAGAGGTGGGATGGAATAGGCAGGTTTTAAATGTAACAAAAGATTACGGAATTCAATGCCTGGAGTGTATCTACATAAATTGAAAAATTCCGTTACGCAGGAATTCCGCAAACTAAGCGAATTTATTAGCAAGGCATTCGTTACAGTTCCATTTAGCTGATTTACGGAACATGTGTTTATTTTGTTAAATTGGATAAACTCTATCTAGCGACCCTCAGTTCCAGAGGTTGCAGCGTCCCTTTTGGGCGGTTAAATTACACTAAACCCATCGCAGTCTACGAGACTTAACTGTTCTTATTATATCTGGCTTCCTATAAAGACTCTGGAACCGAGTGACCCAAGGACAATCTGTGAGGTCGTCAGGAGTTGAGCGACCTGACGTACTATAGCTCAGGCTGGACCCACTTCAGCAACCAAACACGTCCCCAGCTGGTGCACTGGGGGAAAGATCGGTGGATCTGCTAGACAGTCCTCCCGGTTAAGTCCAAGAGACTCGTGAACTATTAGTGGGGTAGGCAAGAGTTGAGCGCCTTGTCGAACTATTTGCTCATCTGTTGGAGTTTGCGAGCTCCGTGCTGGCCCACAACAGCTACAGAAGGCGTCCCTGGGGGCACACCAGGGCTCGGCTCGGACCAGTCCAGCGGGGAGCAACTGTACTGGTTCCTGGCTCGGCCTACGGGCCCGTCGACAAACTGTGGGGTCGCCAGGAGATGAGCACCTGGATGTACTAAAAGTCTCACACTGTTGGGCTTGTAGCCCTAGCCGGTCTCACAACGGCTGCAGGACACGTCCCTGGAGGCAGAACAGGGGAATGGTCGGTGGATCTGCGACAGCAGTCCTCCCGGCTAGGCTCATGGAGCCCGTGGACCAACTGTGGGGTCGTCAGGATTGAGCGACCTGATGTACTATGTAGCTCAGCAATTCCCAGAACTGCAAACTCCAACACTCTGTCCCTGGGGTGTTGGTTTAAGGACCGTGAACTTGAACGTGGACGTGAACATAGGATAGGGAGGACCAGAACTAGGACTTGGGAGTATGGTCATGACGACCGAGGTATCCCAAGGGATGGATGGATGGGCATAGAGACCACGTAGTTCACTATTATGTTGTCTTCTCCATTCACGTGTCTGTTCATCTCTCTTTGGTAGAGACATTTTCGTAAGAACTTTATTCTCAAATACTCGTAATCTTTTCTCCTCCCTTAAAGTTCGGGGAAAACTAGGTAGATCCATTTTAATATATTTTATTAGAGATATTTCGTAGATTTCTTAGTGTTTTTGTTCATCGAGAGTAAGATTTTTTCCCAGGAAAATAACATCTCTACCCTTTTTTATTTTTATCTTCAAGGGTTTTGTTATGTTGTAATATATATCCAAGAGTCTCAAATATTTGTCAAGTTCCACGCAGAGTCTTAAGGAATTTGAAGCTTCTTGTATTATCCTCCTTGTTTCAACATAAAAACAAATATCACATATAAAGTTAGACTGCATGTGCATCCTCTCTGGTAACTTTAGAATATAATAAATAATAGTTTTAAAAAACTAAATCAACCGCTTTGTTAGAAAACCGAACTAAAAAAATGAAAAATAATTTTAATTTCCAACACGCTTGGGATAAAATTAAAGTGGTCAACAAAAAAATCATCTCCAACACATATAGAATAAAACTAGAGTTATCAACAAAAAGAAGATAATTTTACCATCAAAAGCGTGGGGTGCTTTTTATGATTTTTATATTTTCTTCTTAGAGACTTTACTTTTACCAATATCTTTTTATTATCAAATATATTAATTGATGTAGAGCACCCCACGCTTTTGATGGTAAAATTATTTTCTTTTTGTTGATAACTCTAGTTTTATTCTATATGTGTTGGAGATGATTTTTTTGTTGACCACTTTAATTTTATCCCAAGCGTGTTGGAAATTAAAATTATTTTTCATTTTTTATTTCGGTTTTCTAATAAAGCGTGTTGTTTTAGTTTTTTAAAACTAATATTTATTTTTCATTTTTTAGTTTTAATATTTTACAGAATAAGATAAAAATGTAAATATCTGTAAATCCGATGCTATTGTAGTATGAGCTAAAAGTAATACTCTTCTAAAAAAAAGCATCCCAGCCGGATTTGAACCAGTGACGTATGGATTACTGAAATTATAAACCACTAGAGTTCACCGCTCTAGCAACTGAGCTCTTACAACGATTGACTAAAAAGTCGACAAGGCCGCAACCTACTATACCAGTTTTCTTTTTATTGATATTCTGATGATTCTGGCCAGGATTTTAGAAACAAATATGAAAATATTGTATTGTCATGGGTCCTGTACAAGTATACAAAGTTTCAAGTCGATCCATTGTTTCTAAGAGGATGAAAATCGTGTTCAAAGATTGCGTTACATAGATACAGACACTTTTTTTTCTGACGATTCTGGCCAGGATTTTAGAAACAAATATGAAATTATTGTATTGTCACGGGTCCTTTACAAGTATGCAAAGTTTCAAGTTGATCCAATGTTTCTAAGAGGGTGAAAATCGTGTTCAAAGATTCCGTTACATAGATACAAAGACACTTTTTTGATTTTCTGATGATACTGGCCAGGATTTTAGAAAATAATAAAATTATTGTATTGTCACGGGTCCTTTACAAGTATACAAAGTTTCAAGTCGATCGAATGATTCTAAGAGGGTGAAAATCGTGTTCAAAGATTCCGTTACATGGATACAAAAACACTTTTTTTGATTTTCTGATGATTCTGGCCAGGATTTTAGAAAATAAAAATGAAATTATTGTATCGTCATGGGTCCTTTACAAGTATACAAAGTTTCAAGTCGATCCAATGTTTTTAAGTGGGCGAAAATCGCGTTGAAAGATTCCGTTACATAGATACATACAGGTGAAGCTAATATAAAGCGCGTGATATAAAATCTTACTGCCCTTTAGGTTGGAAAAACGGATTTTCAAATGTATTGCTATGAATCAGTACTAATAAAATTCATTGTTAAAACCGTTGAGGTGGAGAGTCATAAAATAAAATAAGTTAAAATATACCTTCTTAGGTAAAATCCGTCGTCCTCAACTTATAAAATAGATATTCTTCATGTCTGTAGGCCTTTCAGAACATCCGTTCCATCTTCAGCAGGTCCTTCTTCGCTACAATATCCAGTATGATGGTTGATGCTGCTGCTCCTAATGTGGTGTTGTCGTGAGTCACCATCATACTACATGTTGCAGCGAACAAAGACGTGCTGAAGATGGAACGGATGTTCTGAAAGGCCTACAGACATAAAGAATACATATTTTATAAGTTGAGGACGACGGATCTTACCTAAGAAGGTATATTTTAACTTATTTTATTTTATTGCTATGTAAGTAACTGGCACTGTAGGATCATGGCCGGGAGGACATAAGCTCTCCATACATCCCTATCCTGCGATGTTTTCCAAGCATTCACAATATAATCTACTTCCCTCAAATCATCGTTAATTTTATTCTTCCACTTGATTCTTGGTCTTTCTCATGAGCTCTTTTCCTCTGGTTTCCTATGGCGAGTCTCCAAGACCCTCTTACATTCCCATTCGTGCCACATCTTCTGTCCATCGCAGTCTACGAGACTAGACTATTCCTATTATATGACCTGCTTTCCCATAAACATTATGTAGCTTGATGTAAGTAGATTTCTCCATTTGCGTGTATCTCTATTCGGTGCAATATTTTACCTAAGCACTTATTTTCAAAAACTGTCACTTCCACTATCAGTCACTAACTAAAACTAAACTAACTAACTCACTGGCACTATCGAACCCGTAGGTTCATGGCCGCGCGGACATAAGGTCTCCATACATCCCTATTCTGCGCCAATGTTTTCCAATCATTCCCAGTATAATCTACTATCCTCAAATCATAGTTAATGTTATACTCCCACCTCATTCTTGGTCTACCAGCTGGGCGTTTTCCCTCTGATTTTCCTACAAGAAGCTTCCATGCATGTCTTTCATTCCCCATACGTGCAACATGTCCTGCCCATCGCAGTCTACGAGACTTAACTGTTCTTATTATATCTGGCTTCCTATAAAGACCATGTAGTTCACTGTTATGTAGTTCACTGTTATGTAGTTTTCTCCATTCACCTGTCTGTTCATCTCTCTTTGGTCCAAAAATGTTTCTAAGAAGTTTATTCTCAAATACTCGAAATCTCCTTTCCTCCCTTAAAGTAAGAGCCCATGTTTCGCACCCATATAATATAACTGGTACAATAATAGTTTTATATATTTTCAGTTTAACGTTTTTTGAAAGGAGTTGGGACAACAAGAGTCTCTGCAATGCATAATAGCACGCATTTCCAGAATTGAACCTATGTTTAATTTCTTTGTGGATCTCATTCCTGTTTGTGATTATTGTTCCTAGGTATTTGAATTCAGCCACTTCCTCAAAATTTCCCTCATTTGTCATTAGCTGTCCATTTCCATTATATAATGTATTTCTACGTGTGACCATATATTTAGTTTTATTGATATTTACTTCCAGTCCTAATTTCATAGTGTTACTCAATAGTGTGTGCGTGTTGTCCTTTAGTATCTCCTCGCTATCGGCCAATAGTACTACATCATCAGCATAAACTAACAGCTTATACAGGATGATTATGATGTTTATTAATTTACTATTAAAAATTGCCTACGTGGATTGTAATTTATTTCTATAACCGCTACAATGAAAGTGACTTCAGCGAATGTATATTATTGTCTTTCAGTCAGTTCATAATTATTCTCTTCGCAACAATGAGTGCTGCCGAGCAAAAAAAACGTTTTTTGAAAGAAGTTGGTAACTATTACGGTTGTGCATGATTTGTTTTCTCTGCAGTCCGACACATTTAAATAAGCTGGCATAAGAAATTGCCTAGTGTTGTTTTATAGAATAATCTCCTTTTCTATTATTTTCAAAACCTGGTGCCAGTAGAAATAAATTCCAAAGTGCAGTGTACATTGGATGTTGTTGAAGTAGCATGTCAGTTGGTCAGCGCCGCGCCCTTTTTTTAACACGACACGTAAAAGTTGCACAATTAGGTCACGTGATACAAAGGTATAAAGTCCACTAAATTAGGTTTTGATTACTTTATATATGATTCAGGATTACCAACGTCACAGTTCGTTTCCTCAACCGTTGTCTTAAATTTATAAGTGATTTCGAAATCATCGATACGTCCACGAGTCACGAGTGAATTTGGAAATCAAGAGTGTCATTTGTTAGGACTATTTAACGAATAAAATTAAGCTGTTTACTCACAAATCATTATTTAAATATAGTTATTTTATTGTATTGTAAGCCTATGTTTTCCCTTTACAGAGATTTAGGCGCTCTCCCCCTACAGGGAAGAATTTGAACCATACTAATTTAGTTACACTTGTTTTCGTATAGATGTCACTTGAGTGGTACGTGGTCAGCGTTCCGCCTCATACTGACATCTAGGAAACCAAGGTAGTACTAGGACGGGAAAATTCGATAAATTTTGCTTAGAGGCCTTTTCATTCAGGCTTAAGGATTTTTTACGAGCCTGAAAATCTTCAGACTCGCGACCCACGGCTTAAAGTCCCTCCCGGAGGACTTGCTCCTTGGGTTTTTCCGCCCTAAAAAATCCATCGACCCCGGCCGGGTTTGAACCCGCGAGCCTTGGGACCAGAGGCAAGGAGCATAACCACTAGTCAACCGCGGCCGACATAGTTATTTTAAAATATTTATATATTTAATGTATAGTCTCGGTGGATCAGTGGTTATGCTCCTTGCCTCTGGTACCGAGGGTCGCGGGTTCAAACCCGGCCGGGGCCGATGGATTTTTTAGGATGGAAAAATCCAAGGAGTAAGTGTTCCTGGAGGAACTTTAAGCCGTGGGTCCCGAGTCTGAAGATTTTCAGGCTCGTAAAAGATCCTCAAGCCTGAATGAAAAGGCCTCTAAGCAAAATTTACCGAATTTTCCCGTCCTAGTACTACCTTGGTTTCTTAGATGTCAGTATGAAGCGGAACGCTGACTACGGACCACTCAAGTGACATCTATACGAAAACAAGTGTAACTAAATTAATATGGTTCAAATTCTTCCCTGTAGGGCGAGTGCGCCTAAATCTCTATAAAGGGAAAACATAGGCTTACAATATATATATACATTTAATGTAAACGGGGATGTTTGAAAACAAATCAGAAATGTGTGGTTATGTTTATTCACTGCAACTTGATCATATTATTTATTGCCAAATAGGATCGCAATATTGTAAGAGTGCACCCTAGTGGAGAAATGATGAAACACATCAAACTGTATATTATAACCAACATTATAGGTTATTCATTATTTTCTTTTTCGTAAACAACTCAGTAAAATTAAGGAATCTATTTATTATTTGCTATATTCAATGTATTTGTTGGAGAGTCAGTCACTGTAGAATTATGCTGTGACCTATTCAGAATATTAAAAAAGAGAGATTTCTTTATCACAAAAGCAGGAGCTGTTAAAGATTACTGCTTTAGGTTGTAAAACAAAATTCATTGAAACTTGATTGGCCATTGACTACACTGAGTAACAAAAAATAAACTTTTTTTTTTTGCTCAGAAAGAAAATATATGATTCTGATAGTGTTTTTTCTCCTGAATTCAAATATGATATCGGTTTTTCTCCATCACGCAAGGTTTCCGAGAGACAGGCATTTATAATTTCAAACACTTAAATATTTTCTACATTCGTAACTACACAATATTCCAACATTCGGACTCACCTAAAAAGTAAGAAATGACGATTTTCTGCTATATTTCGCCTGTGGAGCATCCCTCTTGATGGTCCAACAATAATCGGCCAGCATATTAGGATTCCGTTTGCCTTGATATCTCTTTCCATAGCTGAAATCTGCTGAGTTAGCTCATTTGGTTTTATTTTACAATGGACAAATGGACGAAAAAACGTTTATTAAAAAATATTTGTTTAAATCCATTAATTGAAATTGAAATAAAAAAAACTGTGGGTGATGGAGAAATTCCGAATACATATTTGAAAAGACGATAAAAAACTGCATTAAGTACAACTATTGGTATTCTTCTTCTTCTTCTTCCTTTCCAGGATTAGGTCAATGCGACCTGTTCCGGTCTCAAGTCCATCGTTTCCCTGGCCGTCCCAAAGATCTTTTTCCATGTGGTTTGCAGGCGTTGATCTTTTTGGGTAATCTTGTATTGTCCATTTTGTCTAAATGTTCTTTCCATCGGTATTTGTGCTCTTCTAGTTTATCGAGTATTGAAAATATCTCCAGTTCATTTCTTATTGATTCATTATGTAATCTATCCATGCGTGTACATCCTTTTTACGGATCTTAAAAATTTCATTTCAGTGGCTTGAATGTGTGAGATTACTTTTTTTTTGTTTAAGTACCGAAGATTCAGATCCACATAAAAGAACAGGAACAGCCATAATTTTATAAAACCTGAGCTGAGTTTCTCTTCGAGTCTTTCGGAGGGTTCTTCTTATGGTGCCACACATCATTTGATATCGGTTTAATCTATTGTGTATATCCCAATCATAGCTGTATGTTATATCTGAACCAAGATAGTTAAAGTGTGCTATCTGTTCTATTATTTCATTATTGATTACTATTTTTGCTCTGACTGGCACTTTGCCTGAAAAGCCATAATTTTAGTTTTTGAAGTTGAGACTTTGAGATTATAATAGAGTCCTAATTGCTTGAACATCCGTACTCATGAGACAAAAATCATGTTGCCCAGTGTTATCATTTGGGGCATGAGTTAAATAGTCACAAATACTTTTCTTTTACACGATATAAACAATTTTTGTGTACTTATGAATGGTGTTGTAACGGTTCGTAACAAAACATTACAATCGTGATGCTTAATACTAAATAGGAAGGTATTCTCTAACAATCAAAGGAATGGGACCTCTTCCGAGCTGTCCGAGTTCCAGTTGTAATGTAAACAAACCAGATCCACCATTGCATTTTCATTAATCGTAAAATAGGGTTATATGTTTAATCAGGCAAGAAAATGTAGTTCGCTGTCTATCACTCCAAAGAAACAAAAGATAAATGATAAAAATAGAGATTAAAATTACGTGATACTAGCTACAGAAAGGTCTGTATGAACTTAACAAAATTACAGAAGAATATGGTTTGAAGATATCTACAGAAAAAACAAAAATTATGGCATTTCAAGGTGTAGATCCTGTCAGAAGTAAAATTGTACTGGACAATAACATTTTGGAGCAGGCGAATAATTTTACATATCTAGGATGCAATATCTCATATGAAGAAGAAAAGAATGTAAATGCAAACATATCTAAATTTTTAAGAATTTTAGGGTTAATAAATTCTATCTTCAAGCCACAGTCAGTCCAAAAGCATTCAAGATGAAAAGAGTATAAAACACTGGCTCTTCCAACTCTTTTGTATAGTAGCGAAGTATGGACATTGAAACAGAAGGATATACAGAGACTTAGATCTGCTGAAATGAGATACCTTCGGATACACACTACTAGATCACAAAAAAAAAAAAATGAAGACATCTTAGAAGAATTACACATGGAACCTTTAGAAAACAAAATTTCTGATTATAAGTCAAGATGGATACAACATGTTCATCGAATGGAAGATCACAGAATACCCAAACAAATGTTAAGATATCAACCTGCAGGAAGAAGAAGACCAGGACGTCCACTCAAAAGACTTCTGGATGGTGTTTCTCTTGAGGCCGAAACAGGTCAACAAATGGCCTAAATTCTTGAATATACTATGATGATGATGATGATGATGATGATACTAGCTAATATCCGGCGTGGGCTGCTACTTCTAAATAAATGTTAATGTGTTTCTACCACCAGCCTTTGAGCTGTTATACTTACCCGGGAATCTGCTTATCCCGATCTTCTCGGCATCAATGAAAGACAAAAATGTTTTTTGTGAGTTATCCGTAAGAGATAAACATATGCTGTCGCGGACATTTTTGTAGAGTTTTTGAGATATTCAATTATGTATAGAATAATTTCGTGTATTTGTTATGGTTTAGGTAGCGCAAGCCATTTAAGCATCAAAATAGGTACTTTATTTCACGTTTTCCACTACAAAGGGCGATTTTTTGAGGGTGTGGGAGTTGAGTATCACAACTCTCTTATAGCCTATGTTCATCCCTGAAATTTCCTGAATATTTTACAAAAAGCCCCATCACAATCGGATCAACGGGAATTTACTTATCCCGATCTTATTGTCATCAACGAAAGACAAAAATGGTTATTGTGAGTTATCCGTAGAAGATAAACATATGCTGTCGCGGACTTTTTTGTAGAGTTTTTTTTGAGATATTCAATTGCGTGTACAATAATTTGGTGTATTTATTATGGTTTAGGCTGCGTAAGCCATTTAAGCGTCAAAATAGGGACTTTTTTCACGTTTTTCACTGCAAAGGGTGATTTTATCACAACTCTCTTATAGCCTATGTTCATCCCGGGAATCTCCTGAACATTTTGCAAAAAGCCCCATCACAATCGGAACAACGGTATGGCCGCGCATAGAATACGAACAAACAAACAAACAAACAAACATTCATGTTTATATGTGATATAATAAAAGTAATAGCCTCAAAATGAACATTATGCGTTATTTTCGTTATTCCTACATTTTATAGTGTGTGCATTAGATCTATTTTCAGGGCAAGTATTGTTGAATATGCATTAATTAATATTGTATTGTTGTAGGAATATGGCGCCTTGGAGACCCTGGTGATCGCATCTTCAGTTTTGTTGGTTGATTTACGAGGCCACATCATGATCTAAACAGGTATGCTCCTTTTTTTATTAAAACAGCCGCATTTATATTTTCAAAATATTCGTTTGAGATGTGGAGTTAAGTTATGCAATTATGAACTGTATCCACAGTAATGCCACGAGTGAATTTATCTACAGAATTTGGAAATAAAGAGTGGCATTTGTTAGGACTATTTAACGAATAAAATTAAGCTGTTTACTCACAAATCATTATTTAAATATAGTTATTTTAAAATATTTATATATTTAATGTAAACGGCGATGTTTGAAAACAAATGAGAAACGATTGGTACGCTTCATTTGCTTCTTTTGTTCATCACTGCAACCAGATCATATTATTTATTGCCAAAGGAACGCAGTATTGTAAGAATGCACTCTAGTGGAGAAAAAATGAAACACATCAAACTGTATATTAATTAATTTCTGATGTCGTATGATGTAAATATGACAATTATATTTTTCTGGATTGTTATCTGGGAAAAATACATTTAAAAAAGTGCAAACAGTGGTTTCTTTTTTTGGTGGTATAATCAATTGCTACAAATGTTTTTATATTAACTCCCGCAAGCGCTATGTGTTTACATTCATGCACTATATATACAATCTGGTAGCCGTATTTCTTACAGAGTCAGTCACTGCAGAATAATGGTCACACCTGTTCAGAATATTAAAAAGGAGGAGCTTTATTTAATATGGTAAATTTAATATTGATAAATATTTCGTGAAACACGACTGTGATTGGTTGTAAAACAGAAATCATTGAAACGTGATTGGTCATTGACTCCCATTTGGGGCATGAGTTAAATAGTTCTTATTAGTTTTAATCAGCAAGTTTCACAAGATTTGACATCTTCTTTCGCCCAATTAATCTACTGTCATTCTGGTCTGCATCTCTCCGGCATACCAATCTCCATCGCCCAATCCTTTTTCCATTCTTGCTGCTGTTAATACCACCAATTCACCTTATTTTCTTGTTGTTCTCTTCTTCTACCGTTCTGGAAATTTTTTTTCCGTCTCTACAGTTTTCCTTCTTATAAAGGTTCCGCCTAAGACAGGTTTTACTGTAAGACATCGAAGATTATAACATATATTATTATAGTGGAGGACGACTGTATTATATAACTAACTCACTGGCACTACCGAACCCGCAGGTTCATGGCCGCTCTCCATACATCCCTATCCTGACCTTATATTCTCTAATCATCCCTCTATAATCTACTTCCCTCAAATCATGGTTAATGTTATTCTCCAACCTCCAAAAGAGAGAATTGGTTTCTTTATGTATGGGGCTTAAATCCATCGCACTAATCTGCCACGTTAGAATCAAGTTTGAAGTTTCTAAGCTGAACGTTGGTAACAGGATCAAATATTTACATTATATCAGTATATCTAGCTTCTTAGGATCCATATGGAGTATACTTTATATTTATACATTTGGGGTTTCTTTCCCTCCTTTATTCTTGGTCTACCAACTGGGCGTTTTCCCTCCGGTTTTCCTACAAGAAGCTTTTTTGCATGTCTTTCCCTCCCCAATCGTGCCACATGTCCTGCCCATCGCAGTCTGGTTATATAAGATACAAACATTTTTATAATTCAAATTAAAATGTTTTTTTTAGAACGTATATTCTGATTCCATAAAACACCATTTAATTTTAATATTACAGATTTTCTCTTATTTATCCTCTGATTACTTTCAGCGTCATGACTTCAATCTGCACTAATATGTGTCCCCAAGTATACATATTAACAATAATTTTCCCATAACACTGAACAACAAAAAATAAACTTTTTTTGCCTCAGAAAGAAAAGCACATGATTCTGATAGTATTTTTCTCCTGAATTCAAATATGATACCGGTATTTAATTTTAGGGAGTCATATTTTGAGGTTATTTTAATTACGTATATGCTTTTTAGTCTGAACATCTTACCTCAATATTAATGTTGATTTGTTCTTGAACGTGTTTCAAAACAATTCTGTTTTATCGTCAGCTTTCCCAGACTGGTTTTATTTATGTTGCACAACCTGGATGTCGATGTCAGCTCCATCCTGTGGTTGGCCAAAGAACCTCCAAACAAGGACACGGTCCATCGGTATATCAAAATTCACCTTGTTTGGAGGTTCTTTGGCCAACCACAGGATGGAGCTGACATCGACATCCAGGTTGTGCAACATAAATAAAACCATTATGGAAAAGCTGACGATAAAACAGAATTGTTTTGAAACATGTTCAAGAACAAATCAACATTAATATTGAGGTAAGATGTCCAGACTAAAAATAATATAGGCCTAATTATGATATCGGTTTTTCTCCATCACGCAAGGTTTCCGAGAGGCAGGTTTTTATAATTTCAAACACTTTAATATTTTCTACATTCGTAACTACACAATATTCGAACATTCGGACTCACCTAGAAAGTAAGAAATGACGATTTTCTGCTATATTTCGCCTGTGGAGCATCCCTCTTGATGGTCCAACAATAATCGGCCAGCATATTAGGATTCCATTTGCCTTGATATCTCTCTTCCATAGCTGAAATCTCCTGATGAAAGTGTTCCCCGTGCTCATCGCTCACTGTGCCAAGATTTTTCGGGACGAAATCTAGGTTTATTAAAAAAATAATCATTTAAATCCATTAATTGAAATTGAAATAAAAAAACTGTGGGTGATAGAGAAATTCCGAATACATATTTGAAAACACGATAAAAAACTGCATTAAGTGCAACTATTGGTGCTCATGAGACAAAAATCATGTTGACCAGTGTAGTTATATAGGAAAGCCATTCACTAACGTTTGTAAGATCAACTGGCAGTTTGGATAAACTTAGTGAACAAAGGGGCCGGTGGATACAGATGTTTCACAATCTCCAATTTTATAAATAAACCGAGTTGTATTTTTAATTCTGTTCTTCTTCTCTTATTACTATTAGAGTTGTTTTCTTTTGTAACCTCGCACTTAAATTTAGTCGCAGTTAATTCTTGACACAAGATTCTCACAGCTGTAAAGTCAGAGAGCGGTGCTGGTGCTTTTATAGGCCATTCAAACTTTTATTAGGCATAACGCTTTACGTTTGACAAACAGATTTTTGCTTCCAGATTTTGTTTAAGAATACGTGTAACACTTTCTCGTATCAGCTTATTACGTAATTCCCAAGAGTTTTTTACCTAACTTGACGCATCGTATCTCATAAACACAGAAAATTATCATAAGTAACGCCACGAGTGATTTCCAAATTATCGATAAATTCACGACTCACGAAGTGAGGAGTGAATTTATCTAGAGAATTTGGAAGTCAAGAGTGGCATTTGTTAGGACTATTTAACGAATAAAATTAAGCTGTTTTCTCACAAATCATTATTTAAAATATAGTTACTTTAAAATATTTATTTATTTAATGTAAACGGCGATGTTTGAAAACAAATGAGAAGCGATAGGTAGGCTTCATCTGCATCTTTTGTTCTTCACTGCAACCAGATCATACTATTTATTGCCAAAGGAACGCAATATTGTAAGAATGCTCTCTAGTGGAGAAAAAATGAAACACATCAAACTGTATATTAATTCATTTCTGATGTCGTATGATGTAAATATTACAATTATATTTTCTGGATTGTTACCTGGGAAAAAATACATTTAAGAAAGTGCAAACAGTGGTTTCTTCTTTTGGTGGTATAATCAATAGCTACAAATGTTTTTATATTAACTCCCGCATGCGGCATGTGTTGACATTCATGCACTATATATACAATCTGGTAGCTGTATTTCTCACAGGCTCAGTCACTGCAAAATAATGGTCAGACCTGTTCAGAATATTAAAAAGGAGGAGCCTTCTTTAATATGGTAATTATAACACTGATAAATATTTCGTGAAACACGACTCTGATTGGTTGTAAAACAGAAATCATTTAAACGTGATTGGTCATTGAGACCCATTTGGTGCATGAGTTAAATAGTCATAAGTAACGCCACGAGTGGTTTCCAATTTATCTAGAGAATTTGAGAATCAAGATTGGCATTTGTTAGGACTATTTAACGAATAAAATTAAGCTGTTTACTCACAAATCATTATTTAAATATAGCTATTTTAAAATATTTATATATTTAATGTAAACGGCGGTTTTTGAAAACAAATGAGACACGATTGGTACGCTTCATTTGCCAATTTTGTTCGTCACTGCAACCAGATCATATTATTTATTTGCAAAGGATCGCAATATTGTAAGAATGCACCCTAGTGGAGAAATTTATAACTAACGTATGTATAATGAATTTGTGATGTCCTGTGATGTAAATATGCCAATTATATTTTTCTGGAACGTTATATTCTGGAAAATAATTCGTTTAAGAAAGTGCAAACAATGTTTTTTTTGTAGTACAATAAATTGCTACAAATGTTTTTATATTATCTCCCGCATGCGGTATGTGTTGACATTCATGCACTATATATACAATCTGGTAGCCGTATTTCTTAGAGAGTTAGTCACTGCAAAATAATGCTATGGCCTATTCAGAATGTTAAAAAGGAGGAGCTTTCTTTAATATGTTAAACTTCGGTTGATAAATTCTATGTGAAACACGACTGTGATTGGTTGTAAATAAAACATCATTCAAATGTGACTGGTCATTGACTCCCATTTGGGGCATGAGTTAAATAGTCATAAGTTATTTTAAAATATTTATGTATTTAATGTTAACGGCGATGTTTGAAAACATCTGTATAAACATTTATTATATTTTTATTTTTTGTGAGTCCTTTTTCATATTGCGGGATTTCGAAAGTCATCGAAACTTTTCTCAGTACCCATAGATGTGTCGGAATTCATAGGGTAAGAAACACGGACATAGAGGAACCGGTAATGTTAATTTATGCACATTAGCAAACTATGAGGAAAACACAAAATCTATTTTGTAATGTGACCTTCATCTTTATTAGCATTTAAAATGCAACAGGATAGACCTGTCGACATTCAAGAAACTGTGAGATTTTTATGGCTGTTGGTAATTAACTGATATCCTGTGCCTGCAGTGAGCGGTTATAACCGGAGGTTTATGTACAGGGACCAACACTACCAATAAGAAAGTATTATACATAAAAAACTAGTAAACTTATCGTAAAGTTGTTTGTTGCAGAACGTAGATAAACTCTACAAATTATGTGGTGGCAACAATGAAATTACGTAACTAAGTTTTCTGGTAACAATGAAATTCCGTAATTTTAGGTTTTCTGGTAACAACAATGAAATTTCGCAATTTTAAGTTTTCTGGTAACAACAATGAAATTCCGTAATTTTAAGTTTTCTGGTAACAATAAAATTCCGCAATTTTAAGTTTTCTGGTAACAATGAAATTCCGTAATTTTAGGTTTTCTGGTAACAACAATGAAATTTCGCAATTTTAAGTTTTCTGGTAACAACAATGAAATTCCATAATTTTAAGTTTTCTGGTAACAATAAAATTCCGTAATTTTCAGTTTTCTGGTAACAATAAAATTCCGCAATTTTAAGTTTTCTGGTAACAATGAAATTACGTAATTTTAAGTTTTCTGGTAACAATGAAATTCCGTAATTTTAAGTTTTCTGGTAACAACAATGAAATTACGTAATTTTAAGTTTTCTGGTAACAACAATGAAATTCCGTAATTTTAAGTTTTCTGGTAACAATAATGAAATTCCGTAATTTTAAGTTTTCTGGTAACAACAATGAAATTCCGTAATTTTAAGTTTTCTGGTAACAATAATGAAATTCCGTAATTTTAAGTTTTCTGGTAACAACAATGAAATTACGTAATTTTAAGTTTTCTGGTAACAACAATGAAATTCCGTAATTTTAAGTTTTCTGGTAACAATAATGAAATTCCGTAATTTTAAGTTTTCTGGTAACAACAATGAAATTCCGTAATTTTAAGTTTTCTGGTAACAATAATGAAATTCCGTAATTTTAAGTTTTCTGGTAACAACAATGAAATTACGTAATTTTAAGTTTTCTGGTAACAACAAAGAAATTCCGTAATTTTAAGTTTTCTGGTAACAATAATGAAATTCCGTAATTTTAAGTTTTCTGGTAACAATGAAATTCCGTAATTTTAAGTTTTCTGGTAACAACAATGAAATTACGTAATTTTAAGTTTTCTGGTAACAACAAAGAAATTCCGTAATTTTAAGTTTTCTGGTAACAATAATGAAATTCCGTAATTTTAAGTGTTCTGGTAACAATGAAATTCCGTAATTTTAAGTTTTCTGGTAACAATGAAATTACGTAATTTTAAGTTTTCTGGTAACAATAATGAAATTCCGTAATTTTAAGTTTTCTGGTAACAATAATGAAATTCCGTAATTTTAAGTTTTCTGGTAACAACAATGAAATTCCGTAATTTTAAGTTTTCTGGTAACAATAATGAAATTCCGTAATTTTAAGTTTTCTGGTAACAACAATGAAATTACGTAATTTTAAGTTTTCTGGTAACAACAAAGAAATTCCGTAATTTTAAGTTTTCTGGTAACAACAATGAAATTCCGTAATTTTAAGTTTTCTGGTAACAATAATGAAATTCCGTAATTTTAAGTTTTCTGGTAACAACAATGAAATTACGTAATTTTAAGTTTTCTGGTAACAACAAAGAAATTCCGTAATTTTAAGTTTTCTGGTAACAATAATGAAATTCCGTAATTTTAAGTTTTCTGGTAACAATAAGAAATTCCGTAATTTTAAGTTTTCTGGTAACAACAATGAAATTACGTAATTTTAAGTTTTCTGGTAACAACAAAGAAATTCCGTAATTTTAAGTTTTCTGGTAACAACAATGAAATTCCGTAATTTTAAGTTTTCTGGTAACAATAATGAAATTCCGTAATTTTAAGTTTTCTGGTAACAACAATGAAATTACGTAATTTTAAGTTTTCTGGTAACAACAAAGAAATTCCGTAATTTTAAGTTTTCTGGTAACAATAATGAAATTCCGTAATTTTAAGTTTTCTGGTAACAATAATGAAATTCCGTAATTTTAAGTTTTCTGGTAACAATAATGAAATTCCGTAATTTTAAGTTTTCTGGTAACAACAATGAAATTCCGTAATTTTAAGTTTTCTGGTAACAACAATGAAATTACGTAATTTTAAGTTTTCTGGTAACAATAATGAAATTCCGTAATTTTAAGTTTTCTGGTAACAATAATGAAATTCCGTAATTTTAAGTTTTCTGGTAACAATGAAATTCCGTAATTTTAAGTTTTCTGGTAACAACAATGAAATTACGTAATTATAAGTTTTCTGGTAACAATGAAATTCCGTAATTTTAAGTTTTCTGGTAACAATGAAATTCCGTAATTTTAAGTTTTCTGGTAACAATGAAATTCCGTAATTTTAAGTTTTCTGGTAACAATAATGAAATTCCGTAATTTTAAGTTTTCTGGTAACAATAATGAAATTCCGTAATTTTAAGTTTTCTGGTAACAATAATGAAATTCCGTAATTTTAAGTTTTCTGGTAACAATGAAATTCCGTAATTTTAAGTTTTCTGGTAACAACAATGAAATTACGTAATTTTAAGTTTTCTGGTAACAACAAAGAAATTCCGTAATTTTAAGTTTTCTGGTAACAATGAAATTCCGTAATTTTAAGTTTTCTGGTAACAACAAAGAAATTCCGTAATTTTAAGTTTTCTGGTAACAACAAAGAAATTCCGTAATTTTAAGTTTTCTGGTAACAACAATGAAATTCCGTAGTTTTACGTTTTCTGGCAACAACAATGAAATTCCGTAATTTTAAGTTTTCCGGTAACAACAATGAAATTCCGTAATTTTAAGTTTTGTAATGACAACAATGGAAGTACGTACTTTCTCATGTTTATTCGACTTGTTTGCTTTGACGTCTTCCAACAAGATGGAGCTCCCCACGTTAAGGAAGGAAACCATCCTCAGAATTTTTAAGCCGTGAGAAAAAAAATCCAGTGTAACGGAGTTTTAACCAGCGAACGTCGAAACCAGAGACGCACATGTGGTAATTTACTATTTAACTCATGCCCCAAATGGGAGTCAATGACCAATCACATTTCAATGATATTTTATTTACAACCAATCACAGTTGTGTTTCGCCTCGATTTTATCAACTAAAGTGTGTGTTAATAAAGAAAGCACCTCCTATTTAACATTCTGAATAGGTCATAGCATTATTTTGCAGTGACTGACTCTCTAAGAAATACGGCTACCAGATTGTATATATAGTGCATGAATGTCAGCTGATAGTGCATGCGGGAGATAATATAAAAAAATTGTAGCAATTTATTATACCACAAAAAAAAACACTGCTTGCACATTCTTAAACGAATTATTTTCCAGGAAATGACGTTGCAGAAAAATATAATTGACATATTTACATCATAGGACATAATAAATTAATTAATACCTATAATGTTGGTTATAAATTTGTCCACTAGGGTGCATTATTACAATATTGCGATCCTTTGGCAATAAATAATATGATCCGGTTGCAGTGATGAACAAAAGAAGCAAATGAAGCGTACCAGTCGTTTCTCATTTGTTTTCAAACATCGCCGTTTACATTAAATATATAAATATTTTAAAATAACTACAGTTAAATAATGATTTGTGAGTAAACAGCTTAATTTTATTCGTTAAATAGTCCTAACAAATGCCACTCTTCATTTCCAAATTCTCTAGATAAATTTGGAAATCACTCGTGGCGTTACTTATGATAATCGCTCAAACGTGTTGAGTTTATCTATGTTTTGCAACAAACTGCTTTGTAATAAATTTGTTAGTTTCTGTTATATAACAGTTGGTAGTGCTGGTCCCGGACACCCTGTACTATATTATCATAAGTAATGTCACGAGTGAATTCCAAATCATCGATTAATTCACGAGTCACGAAAGAGAATTTGGAAATCAAGAGTGGCATTTGTTAGGACCATTTAACGAATAAAATTAAGCTGTTTAATCAAATATCATTATTTAAATATAGTTATTTTAAAATATTTATATATTTAAAGTAAACGGCGTTGTTTAAAATCAAATCAGAAATGTGACTTAATGTTTATTCACTGCAACTTGATCATATTATTTGTTACCAAACATGATTGCAATATTATTAGAATGCACCCTAGTGGTGAAAAAATGAAACGCATCAAACTGTATACTATAAACACCATTATAGGTTATTAATTGATTTTTTAGTAAACAACTCGGTAGAATCATTACTTAAAAACAATTATTGAACACACAATTATCAAATGTGTAGTTCGAAGGAATCTGTTCATTATTTGCTATATTCAACGCATTTGTTGGAGAGTCAGTCACTGCAAATTAATGCTTTGACCTGTTCAGTATATTAAAAACACAAAAGCATAAAGGCAATTCGATAAAGAGCGACGTGAAACACGACTGTCATTGGTTGTAAAACAAAATTAATTGAAATGTAATTGGCCATTATCTCCCATTAGAGCATGAGTTAAATAGCATGAACTAACAGTAATATAATGTACGGTTAAAAATTATAAAATAGTTACCTTATAGGCCCGTCTCCTCAACTTAAGTTGTTTTATAACTCTGTAGGCCTTTCGAGACTAGTCTCATCATCAGCAGATTCCCGAAAGGCCTATAGAGTTATAAAACAACTTAAGTTGAGGAGACGTAACTATTTTATAGTTTTTAACCGTACATTATATTACTGTGAACTAACACCTCAATGGAAACTACCATGAAGTTTACTAGTATCGCATGAACTAACAGCTTATTAATACCATTGAATTGTTGGCCTTCTTAATCCTCTAAAGATTTGTTGGCATGCTGTAGTAAAAAAAAAGTGAATAGGAGAGGAGATAGTGCATCTCCTTGATTATTATGCTACAAGTCCACTCAATTATCAGTTTTATTAAAATGCAGTAGCAATTTGCAAATTATTATATAACAGAAGTAATGAACACATTGTTGTCAACTTGCTGAACTGAAATTATTGTTTCTCCCACACCATCACTCCCCGACTGAGTTGAATTCTCAAATTTCATTTCCAAATGAAAATCAAACTTCTTACCATCTTTGTTATAGTTAAAAGGCAAACAGAACGTATCAAATTTAAACGTGGATTGGTTTGATTCAAATTTGCTGTTTATAGAATTAGATTTGTTTGAAATGTCAGGATCCTCGCTTGAAGTTGATGCTCCATCTAAACTTCTCCAATGGTTCAAAGTGAACCTTTCGTCTGAATTTGATCTTTTAGTATTTCTAATTATCTTAGGATCAAAGTTCAACGTAGGACTTTTTATGAACTCGTAGTTTATTGGCAAGTGTCTGGTGGTGTGACTCTGTAACGCCACTGTACATGACATAACTAATCGAGAAGTTCTGCAGTCTGCCATTTCTCTTGTAAACTCATCTTCCCAGATGTCGTTACCTTCTACTTTATTCCGCTTGTGATAAACACCCGTGCTGTTCCAATTATATCCCCAAGTATCTTCAACATCAGCAGAGAAATCTGCCAGAATTTGATGATTCTTGTGACGCTTAAAAATAGTTTCATCTCTCAAATCATTGTTACTGTTTTTGACAATATTTTTAAGTTTCCAGAATTCTCTCAAAGCGTGGTTATGGTTGATCCATCTGATATTATTCCTCAAGTAACGACAGACTGTTCTGAGCTTCATTTCAGATGTCGTGTTTTCTGTGATGATCAGCGGTGCACGCAATGTCCTAACGTCTCTAAACTCGTAAACTGCTGACAAACAAAATGGACCTTCACCACGACAATGAGTTATCTTTACTTTATAGTTACAATTTTGGCAACAATCAAGTATATCCAAAATTTTAACACCAATTGGTGTCAATTTTAGCAAATATAACGTATAGATTGATGGTTCTACGATGATTTCAAAAAAATCGTTGAAAATTTCAAGTTTTACGTACAATCCAGAGGTTATTTCAGGAAGAAGGTTTTCGTTAATTTCGCTGGCCTTTATCATGCCAAGGATGCGCTTGAATTCGTCGAGGATGTGTCCTCCTGGAAAACAGAATGCAGTGACTTCTCTGACATATCTCCAACACATTGCCCTCAGCATGTTTGCTTCTCTGTGCAGGATGGTGAGGACATTGTGAAGCAAAGCGATGTGTAGGTACTCTTGCTTCACCGCGGATGGTGGCATTGCATTGTCATATGAATGGTTTTCCACTTGGTTCAATTGTTGCTCAATTTGTGGCACGAGGTTACGCAATGCAGATCTCAGAACTGAAGAAGCAACGCGTCTCAACAGACGACACAAGGAACCAATTTTGTTTACTTCGCGGTACGACAAGTAACTCATTATTCGTTCTATCGCTATTTCTGGTAGGTCATGCATTGTGGTTCCACATTGGTTTTCATTATCTTTCTCATTAGTTCCTGGAAATTCCATATTTTCTGTTATAATTTAGTTTTTACCGTTGCTAAGTAACTCATTCACAATATGTTGTTTTCAAATGCTTGGCCTTGGCAATGAAGCCATTAGCGTTCTTGCTCTCCAATATTTCTCTATGGTGGATCCAACAGGTAATACTTCACAGGTTTGTAGATGTTCTTCGTCTTTGTTGCATAGAGGATAATTTGGATTCGTGTAGATTCCTATTTTATATAAATGTTTGGCCAAATAGTCATGTTCTGTAAGCAGTCTAAATTTTGCTACTGTAGTTTTACGTGGAATTTCTGGAATAATATCTGGCTTCTTTACTAAAATATTCACAACATTATAAAAATAGTATATTACGATGCGAGGTTGCGAAGTGTTTTTTTACAGAATCTAGGAAAATGTTTAAAAACCGAGCGATAGCGAGGTTTTTAATTCCGAGATTCTACAAAACACTTCACAAACGTGCGTTGTACGTTTTTTTTTGCGCCATGGTGTTTTCAAAATAATAAATAATAGTAAAGTAATAACTTTTGTTTGGAAATATTTGCGTTCGTTATAAAAAATTGATCGGCCGCGGTGGACTAGTGGTTATGCTCCTTGCCTCCGGTCCCGAGGGTCGCGGGTTCAAACCCGGCCGGAGTCGATGGATTTTTTAGGATGGAAAAATCCAAGGAGCAAGTCCTCCGAGAGGGACTTTAAGCCGTGGGTCCCGAGTCTGAAGATTTTCAGGCTCGTAAAAGATCCTTAAGCCTGAATGAAAAGGCCTCTAAGCAAAATTTACCGAATTTTCCCGTCCTAGTACTACCTTGGTGTCCTAGATGTCAGTATGAGGCGGAACGCTGACCACGGATCACTCAAATGACATCTATACGAAAACAAGTGTAACTAAATTAGTATGGTTCAAATTCTTTCCTGTAGGGGGAGAACGCCTAAATCTCTGTTAAGGGAAACGTGGGCTTACAAGAAGATATAAAAAATTGACTAACGTTAACAGTGTGGGCAATGTTTATTAGTTGAAACAACAGGAGGCCGTGAGACCAATTTAGTGATAAAATGGCGGCAAGTACGTATTTATTGTTTTATATTGTTTCAAATAAAGTTCAGTTCATTTAAAATGCAGTGATTTGTTTCTTATAATGTATGTTAACACTACCTTTTGGATATTTTTCTGTATATACATTGTATGTAGTATACATAGAGGGCAGTGGTTTTACTTCCCGCACGAGTGTTTGTAATATGTAATATTACAGTATAGTTATTTTATTACAGTATAGTTATTTAGGTTGGCAACCCCGAAATGTAGGAAGTTGAACTTTCAATCCTGGTCGCCATTGCTGTAAGTACGACAAAACGCACTGTCGCGTAAGAAGGTATTTACAATACCGCCAACCATTATCAAAGACTAGCATGACTCTGGGGTTTCTATGCCACCTACACAAATTCAAATAAACAAGGAAAAATAAAACACCATTTCTTGTAATCAATCATAAAGAGAGAAAAAAATCCCCTGAATCGGGAATTGAACCTCGAATCTTCAGCTTTCCATGCTGATGCTCTGACCACTGAGCTAATCCAGGCTTCATTCCCATCCAAGCATAAATCCTTCCTTTACCTTTACTCTACTGGTCCCACATTCAATGCAATGAATCATCATTCACAAATACACAATGAATGGCTTCTACATTAAGAAGACATGAAGGGACTCCACACAGCTATAGAATTATTTATTATATTAATATTAAGAAGCTAAAGTTGTTACTGTTTTAGTAGGAATATTCCACAGTACAGTGTTTGTCCTTCAACCCAAAGTGATTTGTCGCCAGAGGAAGATCTTGTCAGCGTCCAGGATTCAAAATGGGCTGTACTATCATCATTCTATGCTTTACTAGGGATTTATAGGTGTGTTAGCTTTCCGTTGCTTTCCACACCGGTAAAGCATGATGGTGACTATTTAACTCATGTCCCAATGGAGTCAATGACCAATCACGTTTCAGTGATTTCTGTTTTACAACCAATCAGAGTCGTGTTTCACGAAATATTTATCAGTGTTATATTTACCATATTAAAGAAAGCTCCTCCTTTTTAATATTCTGAGCAGGTCTGACCATTATTTTGCAGTGACTGAGCCTGTGAGAAATACGGCTACCAGATTGTGTATATAGTGCATTGATGTCAACACGTAGCGCTTGCAGGAGTTAATATAAAAACATTTGTAGCAATTGATTATACCACCAAAAAAGAAACCATTGTTTGCACTTTATTAAATTTATTTTTAACATTCCAGAAAAATATAATTGTCATATTTACATCATACGACATCAGAAATGAATTAATATACAGTTAGATGTGTTTAATTTTTTCTCCAGTAGAGAACATTCTTACAATATTGCGTTCCTTTGGCAATAAATAGTATTATCTGGTTGCACTGATAAACAAAAGAAGCAGATGAAGCGTACCTATCGTTTCTCATTTGTTTTCAAACATCGCCGTTTACATTAAATATATAAATATGTTAAAATAACTATAGTTAAATAATGATTTGTGAGTAAACAGCTTAATTTTATTCGTTAAATAGTCCTAACAAATGCCACTCTTGATTTCCAAATTCTGTAGATAAACTCACGACTCACGGAGTGAAGAGTGAATTTATCGATAATTTGGAAACCACTCGTGGCATTACTTATGATAATGATAAGGATGATGATGATGGCCGGATGATTTTCTGGGACGTTGGGCCCTAAACGTCCTGACATTTGTCTTACAGGTGAGGAAAAACTCCGAAATAACCTCACCCGTGAGCCTGTCACGAACGGGAATCGAACCCGGGTCCGCTGTGTGACAAGACTGCACGCTACCTCGAGACCACAGCGTGGACTATGCAGCTAACATTAGTGCAATTGTATATTTTGTAAGTTTTACGCTAACTAACAAATATTTAAAACCAATACACGTGACCAAATGGTTAGTGTCAATTGTTTTTGTTTCTTTAAATTTAATATATTTATTACTAACTAATGTCCGGGTTGCACTGCTCCGCCTAAATAATTGAAAATGAACGTGTTTCTTTGTTTAGTCGAATAAATAAAAGGAAAGTCAATTATGAATTTATCATCATCATCATCATCCGGTATCATGGCAGCTGCCGCCGTCTTCCGGAAACC
Source organism: Diploptera punctata (assembly GCA_030220185.1). NCBI lineage: Eukaryota > Metazoa > Arthropoda > Insecta > Blattodea > Blaberidae > Diploptera > Diploptera punctata. The sequence continues at coordinate 251,110 of JASPKZ010010684.1, read as the reverse complement.
AAACACCATTCCTCTCTATCCATCCATTGATCTTCCTCCATTCCTCTGATATTCATAGCTGCTTGTACCCCTTCTATCCAAGTTTTCTTCGGTCTTCCTCTCTTCCTCCTTTCCATTGGGATCCATTCCATAACAATTTTTGGCAATCTTTGCTCTGGCATTCGTTTGACATGACCATACCACTGCAATCTTTTCTTTTCTATGATGTCTATGATGTCCGGCTCCTTTTGTACACCCATAATTTCCCTTATTTCTTTATTTCGTATTCTATCCATTCTAGATTTTCCAGCTGATCTTCTTAAAACATCCATTTCTGTACTTAAAATTGTTTTCATTTCCCTGGTAGGAATTTGCCAGACTTCAGCACCATATGTTAAAATGCTCTGAATTATGGTTTGATATATTTGTAATTTTCTATTTTTTGTAATATTTTTGCTCCATCGTATCGTAATTATTTATAAATACCCCGTGCTGATTACCCGTCGTTGCCCGGGAATTTACTTAAACGATCATCTTGGCATAAATGAGCTGAAAGACAAAATTCGTTATTGTGAGTTATCCGTAAGAGATAAACATATGCTGTCGCGGACTTTTTTGTACATTTTTTTTTGAGATATTCAATTCTGTGTACATTAATTTGCTGCATTTGTTATGATTAGGCAGTGTTAGCCATTTAAGCGTAAAAAAGCTACTTTTTTCACGTTTTTCACTACAAAGGGCGATTTTTTTAAGGATGAAGGGGTTGGTATTAAAACTCTCTTATAGCTTAATCCTTCCCGGGAAACTCCTGAATATTTTGCAAAAAGCCCCATCACAATCGGATCAACGGTAGACAGCGCATAAATGACAGACATACATTCGTTTTCATCATCATCATCCATGCAAGTATTAGGCCGTGTGGCCTGTTACAGTCTCAAAGAGGAATTTTCCATCCAGCGCTTTTTTGGACGTCCCAGCGATCTTTTGCCTTGGAGGCAGTAGCGAAGTATGGCTTTTGGAATTCTATGAGATGACATTCTTTGAAGATAGGCTTTCCAGTTGTTCTGGTAGTTTTGTGTATGGTGAAGAATTGGTTCTACATCCAACTCTTCCATAATTTCCTCATTTCTTTTATGGTCCCACTTTGTGTAGCCTGCTGTACGGCGCATAAATATCATCTAATTTGCTGTTATTCGGCTTTCATCTCTTGTTCGTATTGTCCATGCTTCACTACCATATCTTAATACTGGTCTTGCGAGAACCTTATAAAGCTGTAATCTTGTGTTCTTCTGACATTAGTTTTTATATATAAGATATAGGTAACTATTTTATATCCAATTTGTTGTAAATATTTCAAGGAATTGTCCCAACTTCTCTAAAAATGAAGAAATTTTTCTTCATGTGAGTTCTCAATGTGATGGTAACATTTTGAAAATGTATTTCTGTCACAAAAAGGATTATTGGTTTAGGTTGGGTTTAATTTTCGGTAGAGACGGATTCTCTTCTTAGGGTCGGAAGTTGGTATACTGGATAGGAAGACACCCCAAAATCACAAAAAAAAAGTTTTTTTTTGTGTGGAAATAATTGAAAATTTATTCACTTCTTCAAGTTCCCAGCAGATTAATTTTAATTGACGGTGAAGAATAATACCACCTACATTTACTTAAATTATTTTCTTTTCTTAATCAATTCTTCTTATACTAAATATTACATTTTATCTTGAGAACTCTTATTGCTTCTATCTTTGTTGAAAGATGAATGCAGAATGACTAGTGTAATTCTTTTATAATTTTAAGAACATTATTACGTCACATGATGTTGTTTTTGAATTGTATAGGTTAATAGTTCTTTAGATGTAAGGTTTAAATTGATTTGTTAAATAAGAAAGTTAATTGTTTTAACATCCAATCAGAGTTTAGTTTACTTTCATTTAAGAATATGAAGTTATGCAGGTGTTTTTTATTTTGAAAATGTTTAATGTATTTACAAAATGTATTTCATCAATTTCGAAAATTAATTGTCTGTATCACTTTGTCCTTGAGGCAATCCTCTAATGAGGAAAGTTATATATAATAAATAATAACAGAAGGATTTATAATTTTACAACAATGACTTAAAACAATTTTCAAAAGCATTCTTTACAAAAACCATTATGTAGTACAATTTCTATAATTATTACTAAGACATTTTTATTCAACAATAACCAACAATGAATTATTTAGATCATCATCATCATCATCATCATCCAGGGATTAAGCCTGTTGGCTCGTTCCGGTTTCATGAAAGCTAGAATTGTTAAAATTGTTCAGACCATCTGCTGTGTGGGCGACCAACTTTTCTCCTTCCGTGCGGTTTATAATTTAGCAATAATTTTGGAAATCTTCCTTCTGGCATTCTATCAGTGTGTTCTTTCCAGTCGTTCCTATATTTAGTAATTCGGTCTGTGAGTTTAAAAATATTTAGTTCCTTTGTTATATCTTCATTTCTTTTCTTATTTAGATGTTTTTATTTATTTAAGTTATATTAAAATATTAAAAGTATTTTAAAAATACAAAATTATTAACTTTATTGTTCATATATATTATATTAAAATCCTGCTTTAAAAATATTAAACTGGAATATTGGTGAGGAATTAGCTTCTTTACGGAGTTGCTGCGGGACTGATTTTGTACACATTTCTTCTAAAATGTCAATATAGATATCAACACATAATTGCTTGAAGTTGATTTAATTTTCTCAGAAGACGGACGTACTGTACCTGGTCTGACGACACGTGACACATGTTTCGGGATGAAAATTACTCACCTGTGAATTATATTAATCAAGAGAGTGAATTAAACTTTGGACGCACTGAGCCAGGGTTACCAACTTCATAAATAACTACTTCCATTAACCACAAACTACTACTGCTCAAAAACAATTAGAGGAAACACTAGTTAATTAATTGAATAAGTAATTGTTTTTTTAAAGCTTGTGATGCTGAAAGTTGGACAATATGTAAATTTAATTATTAATTTATCATTGGATACAAATTTTAAAGATCCATGGCCTAAATACAGAGAAATTTACCTCAAATAAAAAATATAGAGATTTTTTTTTATTTTGGAAGGCATGGCCACTTCTAATTGGTAAGCTTCTTGATGTTGCTATAGTGATGAATGTTGATTATTGCCTTGTTTATATTGAAAGTACTCTGACAAAATGAGGCATTTAAATGAGTTTTGAAGTGGTATTCATGCACTACATCTTTTACGACAAGTGGCTAGAGAGCTTGGGGTTTCTCATTACGTGGTTGTAGTGTCGCCAGGTTACGCAACAGGCCCCGAGAGACAGGTCGGTATTGTAGAAGGACGTGGCCAGGGCCGTTTAAAATTTTAAAACCAAACCCCCAGGATGACAGATACGTTGTTCTTTGCTGCTCTTCGACAGCGTACAAAAACTGCACAAGAACCTGCCGAATGACCTTCATATGGCTTCCGGAATCCGGGTTTCAGACCAAACCATAAGGAACAGATATAAGCGAAAGAGAATATTCGTCCAAAAAGGCCCGTTAAAAAACCACGCTTAACAACTATGGGCATCAGGGCAGCAAGACGTGCGTATGCTTGAAAACCCATGGTGATTGGAACCAGAACCAGTGGGAGTCTGTGCTCTTCTCGGACGAATCCAGATATCGTCTTACACGTTGTGATGGTCGATTGAAGGTTGTGGGACGGCCAGAGAGAAAGATTTTCTGCAGAGGAGTTGTACGAGGAAAATTGATAGATTCGGAGGAGGTTCCATATGGTGTGGGCCGGAGTTATGTTACCAACCAATGTACGGGACCTTTGTACTTGTTCCCCAGAGGACTGACATGATTGTTGTCGGGTATATCGAGCACGTTCTGGAGAGCACGTAAGTGAGTACTGCTGCCATTGGAGTTGCCACTGGATTTCGGTTTTTATGCAGGATAATGCCAGGGCACATTCTGCGGCTGTCACCAGGGATTCCTGAGGAGGAATGAAATTGAGTAATGAAGTGGCCAGCGGTCAGCCCAGACCTCAAACCCTATTGAACACTTTTGGGATCTTCTAGACAGAAAGGTCAGGAACCGACATCAAGCTCCACAAACTCTGCAGCAACTTGGAGATGCGTGAAGGAGGAATGGAGAATATCTGCAAGAGGAAATCCGAATCTTATTGGGACGCATGCCACGAAAGGCTCCAACGTGTCATCGAATGTCGGGGAGGCCATTACACGATTACAACTCTATATAACGAGTGTTTAACTTTGAAAAATAAGCACAAGATTCAATTGCTTCATAGCGGAATTATTTGAAAAGTTTAATTGTCAGCGTTATTCATTTGTTTTTTGCTGACATGAGCAATAAATAAATAAATAACCACAAATAATGTACTTTATTAATTTCATGTTTGTACCTTTATCCAATTAAAAATATATTGCATATTCATAGTGTTCCTCTAATTGTTTATGAGCAGTGTAATTTGATTATAAACAATATATGTTTCTATATATTAATACGTGAAGAAAAAACTTTGTACCCCTTTTTAAGCAGATTGCACGCACGGAGGTGAAGAAGTATTTTAGTCAGTTCTTCATTATTTTCCACGTTGTGGGCGCAATTTTGAAGAAGTAATTCTTTTCCCATGTTATGACGATGTTTTGAAGCAGCTAACTCTCTTCATGCCCGATGTTGTAGTAACATTTTGAAGGAATAGTGTCCAAAATAATAAATAAGAATTACTGGTTCAGGTTGGGTTTGATTTTCGGTAGAGCTGGATTCTCTTCTCAAGGTCGAAGTTGGTACACAGGATAGGAAAACACTTTAAAAATCACTAATAACTGATTCAAGTAGAACTAGTTATAAATTTATTCATTTTGTAGGTTCCCAGCAGGTTAAGTAAATTTAAGTGGTATTATTCTTCACTGTCAATTAAATATATTATTTTCTTGTCTGAAATCAACTATTATTCTTGTATTAAATATTACATTTTATCAGGAGAGCTGTTATTGCTTCTATCCTTGATGAAAGTTATATGACTGACTAGAGTAATTCTGTTATAATTTTAAAGAACATTATTACATCACATGATTGTATATTTAAATTCTATTGGTTAATGGTCAATTAAATACCAGGTTTAAATTTGATTTGTTAAATCAGAAAGTTAATTGTTTTAACATCCAATCAGAATTTAGTATACTTTTATTTAAAAATGTGAAGTTAAGCAGGTGTTCTTATTACAGTTATAACAGAAAGCTTTATATTTCAGACAACAATGACTTAAGACACAATTTAAAAGCATTCTTTACAAAGACTGTATATAATACAATTTCTTTAATTGTTATTGAGACATTTTTATTCAACAATGAACAACAATTAATTATTTAGATGTTTTTCTTTATTTAAGTTATATTTAAATATTGAAAGAATTTTAAAATATAAAATTATTAACTTAAACTTTCATATTTATTATGATATTAAAATCCTGCTACAGAGGAGTGTGATATTGGACATAATTACAGTTCATATAGAGAAAGAGCGCAGAAAAATAAAATTTATGTATAATATGTGTTACAAATAAATTAAATTAAACAAAATAACATAAATTGTCTCTAAGGAATGTATGTGTATTCCTCATTCATTTGTTTACGTTCATACTGAAAGTGCATTGTTGTAAAAGAAAATTGTGCAGCAACAATGTGAATTGACTTACTCTCGCGTATTTATTATTAGTTGTTTAAAAAAGTGAGTCCCGCGCCGTAGCCGAGCGATTAAGGTAGGAAGCCTTGGCGCAGAGCTACGGGACTTGCGCTGGTTCGAGTCTCCGTGGGGGAAGACATTTTCTCATGGTATTTCGGCCAGTATGGGACCGGTGCCTACCCAGCATCGCGACGCATTTGGGTAGCTACAATAAGTAGCGGCTCCAGGTTGAGAAAACCAGCTATAACGGCTGGGGGACTCGACATGCTGACCACATGTCACCCCTACACTGGCTGATTATCATCTACCTCTGTGATTGACACATGTGGATGTGAGGCCAGCAGCCGGCTGGTAGGCTAAGGGCCTTGTAGGTCTGTCGCGCCAGGAGTTTTAAAAAAGTGAGTATATTTTATTATTTAAATTTAAATTAAACCCTGTCTAATCTTGGTTTCAGTAATTCATTACATATTTGTTTTATATTTACATATTCGCACCTACTTCCATTATGCGTCGACATATAACAGTGACGGGTCGGAGTGAGAGACAAAGAAGAAGGGATATATATTCCCGTACACATAATAATAGGCCAAATGTAAATTTAAATAGTATACAAATGCCAAATGACGCGTTATTGTTTTTTTAAATATGGCTTAGCCAAGCTATGCCACATATTTTCTATCGTTCGGATTTTTTAAAGTAAATCGAAAATTAATGCATGATTTAGAACTTATTTATAGGTTATGAGACTTGTACATGAAAATAGATTATTTTAAGTCTAGTATGGGGGATATTTTGATGCACTCGAAAATCGGGAAAAATGCACGAATTTTTCGAAAAATGGCTTAAAAAATCGAAAATTTTGTATTTGCGACAAACTTAAAAATTTGATGAATTGTGGTCGCTGGGCGACCGCTAATTATTATTATGGCTAGTATTTTTATGATATTTTTTGTTAAGAGTAATATGTTTCTTATATATGACTCGGTCTTTCCATATCATGTTTGCCTTCATTGCCAAATGTCACAAAATATAGTTATAACATCTAAATATACAAGCGTTACTGCTATAAAGTAAATATTCTCTTAAAACATTTGCTTACCTGTTATGGTGGCCACTAGATGTCAGTTGGAACGACTTCCCTATACCTCTTGTGTGAATTGAGAATATATAAGAAAAATGTATGTTTGTGTTGGATAGAGCGCTAAACGTACAGAGTTTAGAGGCTCGTGTTCAAATACCGACTCAAGGATTTATTTTAATTTTAATATCATATATATGTTACAGTAAATGCGATTAATCCGGGGATTATATATATTTGGCGGTTATTATACATAATCGCCACAAAATTTGGTAAATGTGATAAATTTTCAAGAATTTATCACATTTACCGCCATTAATGGTGATTATGCATAATTACCGGTTATTATATATAATCACCAGTTTATTACTTTTACCGTTCTGTTCTGTTCTACTGACCCAATCAGTCATGATATGTATCACGTTTACCATTACGAGTTGGAAATTATGCAAACAAACCGGTTAATTTGATAAATTTTAAAAAATTGATCATATTTACCGGTATTAATGGTGATTAGCAGCTTGTATTCTGGCAGATTGTTGTGTTGTCACTGTCCAAGTTTCGGATCCATAAGTAATAATAGGAACTGCCATTGTCTTGTATAATTTCATTATAGAATCTTTGCTGGCTTTGTTTTTCAAAATTCTTTTTAGTGTTCCTGTTATATAATTAAACCTATTTAGTTTGTTAACAATTCCCTAGTAAAGCTGCAATCATAGCACTTTCATGCTATGCTTGCAGTGAAGGACCTGCCTTCGGGCAGAATTACTATGGATGGATATATATATAATTACGTTGTGTATGATATTTCGCAATCCAGGAAGCCATATCTTACCACCTTTTCTAACTAACTAACTAACGCACTGGCTCTATTGAACCCGTAGGTTCGTGGCCGCGCGGACGTAAGCTCTCCAGACATCCCTACCGTGAGCTAATGTTTTCCAATCATCCCCTGTGTAATCTACTTCCCTCAAATCATAGTTAAATTTATTCTCCCGCCTCATTCTTGGTCTACCAACTGGGCGTTTTCCCTGTGGGTTTGCTACAAGAAACTTCCATGCACGTCTTTCATTCCCATTCGTGCCACATGTCCTGCCCATCGCAATCTACGAGACATAACTTTTCTCATTATATCTGGCTTCCTATAGAGACCATGTAGTTCATTGTTATGCAGTCTTCTCTCTATTCATCTCTCTTTGGTCCAAACATTTTCCTAAGAACTTTATTCTCAAATACGCATAATATCCTTTCCTCCCTTAAAGTGTCTTGTTTCACATCCATGTAATATAACTGGTAGAATAATAGTTTTATATATTTTCATTTTTACGTTTTTTGAAAGGAGTTGGGACATGAAGAGTCTCTGTAATACATAATAGCACGCATTTCCAGAATTGAACTATGTTTAATTTTTTTGTGCATCTCATTTCTGTTTGTGATTATTGTTCCTAGGTATTTGAATTCAGCCACTTCCTCAAAATTTCCCTCATTTTTCATTTCCATTATATAATGTATTTCTGTGTGTGACCTACCACCTGTTATATTGGTTTATTTTCTAATATTATCTTGGTCCGAACTGCATGAGCGCTTTTGAAAGCCATTGTTTTCTGATGGTATTTCCATGTTGTATCATTTAGTTTATATATGTAATTCGTCTTTTGTTTTTTGCTATTATCTTGTATCCCAGGTATTTAAAATTCCTCATGTGTTCTATTATAACATTCCGCAATTGGATTTTTACTCTTAGTGGCTCAGACCCTCGAAAATATAAAACTTTTGTTTTAGTTGATACCGTGTCTTAATATTCAAGTTTGAAGAAGTAAATTGTTGTTCCACGTTGTGGTGACATTTTGAAGCAGTAATTCTCTTCATGCCCGATGTTGTAGTAACATTTTGAAGGATTGGTGCCCCAAAAATAATTACTGGTTCAGGTTAGGTTTAATTTTCGGTAGAGCCGGATTCTCTTATTAAGGTCGGTAGTTGGTACACTGGATAGGAAAACACTTTAAAATCACTAAAAACTGTTTCTTGTAGAAATAATTGCACATTTATTCACTTCTTAAATTCCCAGCAGATTAAGTAAATGTAGGTGGTATTATTCTTCACCGTCAATTAAAATTAAATTATTTTCTTTTCTTGGATCAATTATTCTTCTTGTATTAAATATTACATTTTATCAGGAGATCTCTTCTTGCTTCTGTCTTTGTTGAAAGTTGTATGCAGAATGGCTACTGTAATTCTTTTATAAATTTAAAGAACATTATTACATCACATGATGTTATATTTAAATTCTATTGGTTAATAGTTCTTTAAATATAAGGTTTAAATTTGATTTGTTAAATACGAAAGTTAATTGTTTTAACATCCAATCAGAGTTTAGTTTACTTTCAATTAAGAATATGAAGTTAAGCAGGTGTTCTTTTTGCATTTATAAAAGAAGGATTTATAATTTTTACAACAATGACTTAAACAATTTTTAAAATCATTATTTACAGAAACTGTTATGTAATACGATTTCTTTAATTGTTACTGAGACATTTTTATTCAACAATGACCAACAATGAATTATTTAGATGTTTTTCTTTATTTAAGTTATATTTAAATATTAAAAAAAATTACTTACTTACTCGCTGGCACTATAGAACCCGTAGGTTCAAGGGCGCGCGGACATAACCTCTCCATACATCCCTATCCCGAGCTATTGCTTTCCAATCATTCCCTGTATAATCTACTTCCCTCAAATCATAGTTAATGTTATTCTCCCACCTCATTCTTGGTCTACCAACTGGGCGTTTTCCCTCTGGCTTTCCTACAAGAAGCTTCCATGCAAGTCTTTCATTCCCCATACGTGCAACATGTCCTGACCTCGCAGTCTACGAGACTTAACTGTTCTTATTATATCTGGCTTCCTATAAAGACCATGTAGTTCATTGTTGAAGCAGTCTTCTCCATTCACCTGTCTGTTCATCTCTCTTTGGTCCAAAAATTTTCCTAAGTACTTTATTCTCAAATACTCGTGATCTCCTTTCCTCCCTTAAAGTAAGAGTCCATGTTTCACATCCATATAATATAACTGGTAGAATAATAGTTTTATATATTTTCAGTTTAACGTTTTTTGAAAGGAGTCGGGACATCAAGAGTCTTTGTAATGCATAATAGCACGCATTTCCAGAATTGAGCCTATGTTTAATTTCTTTGTGCATCTCATTCCTATTTGTGATTATTGTTCGTAGGTATTTGAATTCAGCCACTTCCTCAAAATTTCCCTCATTTGTCATTAGCTGTCCATTTCCATTATATAATGTATTTCTACGTGTGACTATATATTTAGTTTTATTGATTTTTACTTCCAGTCCTAAGAATTTTAAAATACAAAATTATTAACTTTAACTTTTATATTCATTATAATATTAAAATTATGCTTTAAGTTTGGCGCCCAGAGACAGCCGGGCACGAACGCCCGCTCTAGGAATGGTAGATGCTCATCCGATCAATAGGATAGGGGTGAGAGGCAACTGTGGGAGGCCACACCACCTCCAGTGTTCGGTAGGTCGGCGGGCTTCAGTACCGGCGCGGCGTGTACATCACCCAGCTCTCTCCTCAATCTAAAAGTGTAATAAATTCATTTTACGATCTTGTTAAAATTCTTGACTAGCCGTGTAGTGTGTCAGTTATTAATATCAGTGAATAGTGACGCAACTTGTTGATAAGACACTGTTTTTAGCCCTTAAATTGGCGATACAATATTTTCTCATTCCATTTATTTAAATATTTCATATCTTTTTATAAATATTATTCTCTGAGAGTAGTTAATAATAATAATAATAATAATAATAATAATAATAATAATAAGAAGAAGAATTAATCGTTGTCTAAGTCAAAAAATTAATTTATACAAGTGCATGTTTCAATCTCCTTGTGTGAGATCATTTCAAGACATTTGACATGGTTGTTTGTAATACATAGTTACCATCGCTAAGAAAATTGATGGGTCTAGTGAGAGAGGGAGCTATGCTACTTTGAGAAGAAATGGAAATAAATTGGGTTTTATAAAGCATTATATTACGAAATTATTTGTACAATAAAGGGGTAACTTTTTTCTTCTTTAACTTACTTACGTAAACTATTCGAAAGGAAAAAAATACAAATTTTAATATAAACAGCACTGATTATTTCAATTTCTTCTCAAAGTGGCATAGCTCCCTCTCTCACTAGACCCCTCAATTTTTTTTGCAAATTTAAATTAATCTCAACAAGGAATCATTTGAAAATTAAATTAATGTTTTTATTACCTCACCTCATATCCTTTTTCTTCTAGACTGCAGTTTCGGAGCTTATCTCCATCATCAGTAGCCTCTGGTCGACCGGTGTTATGTCAGAAGTAAGAAGAAAACCGCCAACAAACGACATAACACCGGTCGATCAGAGGCTACTGATGATGGAGATAAGCTACGAAACTGCAGTCTAGAAGAAAAAGGATATGAGGTGAGGTAATGAAAACATTAATTTAATTCTTAAATTAAACCTCATAGTGTTCTTTCCCCGTGAAAGTTAAATACGGCATTTGGTGGATGGGAATTACAATGTATATAGAGAAATATTTGCGTTTAGATCGGTACTTGCTCAGGTAGCTGAGTTGGTAGAGCACTTGGTCTAGAGAACCAAGGGTCCCGGGTTCAAGTCCCAGTCTGAGCGTATAATTTTTCTCTTCAAATATGATTTATCCATCATTGAGATGTACGAAATCAATAATAAAAAAATAAATAAATAAAAAAAATAAATAAATAAATACGGAATGTTTTACACCATTCACTGAAATAGTTTCGTTTATTCAATACTTTATTTTGTTCTTTTTTTATATAGTTCATTTCTGCTATTAATCTTTTTTGGTAATTATTTGCTTTGTGTACAATTTTTATGTTATCCCATTTCATTTGATAATTTTGATTTATTCTATGTTCACTGATTACTGAAAATTGTCTTTATGTATTATAAGCAACCATGTCAGATGTCTCACACAAGGAGATTGAAACGTTGAGTTAAACAAATAAATGTTTTGACTGCAATAACGGTTAATTCTTGCTGTTATAATTTATTTGAATGTTTCGGACCGCAAGGAAAACAAAATAATATAAAACCTAAGTTATTATCGTACATTATTGCGTAATGTGACATAAATGTAAGTAGAAATGACTCGTTTGTGTTTATATTGTTGTGTAAACAATATTGAACGAATGAAATGAATGTAACTTATAAGATAGATCGCTAATTTAAGGGTTGAAAGAAATTGTAGGTTTCTGGAAGAGTTATCTGATTTGGAAGGGGGACTACTGTAATCTGATTTACCAATCAGGAACTGGGATTGCGTTGACGTCATTGGTTTTGTAGTTTGGATGCGACCCTGTGTAATGGTGCTTGTTTGGGGGTGGAGTGGAAGGGGCAGCATGTTACAGGTGGGTGTGTACCTGCGATATGTTATAAATACGGCTCCCAAGTTGACGACGGCCTTTAAAAATACCCAAAGATATCCTACAAAATACCTAAAAAAGTACGTAAAAACTCTTGCAATTCATAACGAGTGGATAAAGACAACCTCTCTGCCTTCAGCCTCTTCTCGATGTAATTTTCACAAAGTGGCAACATCTTAGAAAATTTATAGTTGAAATACAATAGTTCAGGTGGTCAGTAGGCGGTGGTTAAAAATAATGTGATATTTTGTGAAGGTGCAATAGTTTCTCACAGAACAAAGTGTTTGGAATGTAAAAAGTCTTTAGAAAGTAAAACTAGATAGTGTTTTTAAAAGAAGTTGGAATTGAGACTAGACTCTGTGTATTCTTAAATTATACAAATGATATAAATGTAGTCAAAAGAATGCGAAGTTGCATAAAAAGCCCTTAAGACCTAAACAAGGCAAAAAAAAAAAGACCAATAAACAAAAAAAATTGAAAAAGGACAAATAAAACCCACCATTTTCTGGCCTACAAGTATGTATGTATATATTATGTTGGACCTCATCTTCACACATAAAATAAAAAATAAGGCTTTTCCTCAACTTTGGAGCCTTAGTTATTGTATTGTAAGCCTATGTTTTCCCTTAACATAGATTTAGGCGCTCTCCCCCTACAGGGATGAATTTGAACCATACTAATTTAGTTACACTTGTTTTCGTATAGATGTCATTTTGAGTGGTACGTGGTCAGCGTTCCGCCTCATACTGACATCTAGGAAACCAAGGTAGTACTAGGACGGGAAAATTCGGTAAATTTTGCTTAGAGGCCTTTTCATTCAGGCTTAAAGATTTTTTACGAGCCTGAAAATCTTCAGTCTCGGGACCCACGGCTTAAAGTCCCTCCCGGAGGACTTGCTCCTTGGATTTTTCCGTCCTAAAAAATCCATCGACCCCGGCCGGGTTTGAACCCACGACCCTCCGGACCAGAGGCAAGGAACATAACCACTGGTCCACCGCGGCCGACGAGCTTTTGTTATAAATGTTATATATAAAAATCAAGGTTTGTTTGTTCGTATTCTATGCGCGGCCATACCGTTGATCCGATTTTGATGTGTTTTTTTGCAAAATGTTCAGGAGATTCCCCGGACGAACATAGGCTACAAGGGAGTTGTGATACTCAACTCCTACACCCTTAAAAATCACCCTTTGTAGTGGAAAACGTGAAATGAAGTCCCTATTTTGACGCTAAAATGGCTTACGCTGCCTAAACCATAACAAATACACCAAATTAATGTACACAGAATTGAACATCTAAAAAAAAGCTCTATAAAAAAAGTCCGCGACAGCATATGTTTATCTCTTACGGATAACTCACAAAAACAATTTTTGTCTTTGATTGATGCCAAGAAGATCGAGACAAATACGTAGATTCCTCTTCAACTCACAATAACGAATTTTCATTGTGTCATCCTCCCATCTGATCTTCGGTCTTCCTACAGCTCTGCCTCCTATAGGTTTCCATTTGTAGAGTTTCTTGACCAGTCTCTGATCATCCATTCTTATCAAATGTCCAAGCCAACCAATTCTGAGAGATCTTATATGGTTTACTATGTTCTGATTTTTGATTAATTTGTTTAGTTCGTTATTTGTTTTGATTCTCCAACAGTTATCAGTTCCTCTATTTGGTCCAAATATTCTTCTTAAAAATTTTCTTTAAAAAAATAATAATTTCTGTTTTATTGTTTCTTTTAGGACCCAAGTTTCACAAGCATATGTAACTACTGGTCTAATGAGTGTTTTGTATAACCTTATTTTTGCAGTTTTTTTATATTAATTTGCTTTTAAATAAGGTTCTATTTGCAAAATAAGCTTTATTCCCATTTACCAATCTTTCTTTAATTTCCTCTTCTAATGTATTATGTCCATTTACTTTGGTACCTAAGTATTTGAATGGTTCCACTGTGTTAATTTGTATGTCATCAATTTGTAGATTTTCAGATTTTCTATTGTGAGTTTATTACATTAATTATCCTTATTTCAGTTCTTGTAGGGGCTGTAGGAAACCATAAGTTCGACTAAAAAATTCCTATTTGATGGATTTTTTCTATATGTACCACTAATTGAGTTATTGCTTAAAGCAGGATTTTAATATCATAATAAATATGAAAGTTAAAGTTAATAATTTTATATTTTAAAATTCTTTTAATATTTAAATATAACTTAAATAAAGAAAAACAACTAAATAATTCATTGTGTTCATTGTTGAATAAAAATGTCTCAGTAACAATTAAAGAAATTGTATTACATAAGTCTTTCTTAATAATGCTTTTAAAACTGTTTTAAGTCATTGTTGTCAGAATTATAAAGCTTTCTGTTATAACTGTAATAAGAACACCTGCTTTACTTCATATTTTTAAATGAAAGTATACTAAACTCTGATTGGATGTTAAAACAATTAACTTTTTGATTTAACAAATCAAATTTAAACCTAGTATTTAAAATACCATTAACCAATAGAATTTAAAATATAACATCATGTGATGTAATAATGTTCTTTAAAATTATAAAAGAATTACCTAGTCATTCTGCATACAACTTTCAACAAAGATAGAAGCAATAACAGCTCTCCTGATAAAATGTAATATTTAATACAAGAAGAATAGTTGATTCAAGAAAAGAAAATAATTTATTTTAATTGACGGTGAAGAATAATACCACCTACATTTACTTAATCTACTGGGAACTTTACAAAGTGAATAAATGTGAAATTATTTCTACAAGAAACAATTTTTTATGATTGTGAAGTGTTTTCCTATCCAGTGTACCAACTTCCGACCCTAAGAATAGAATCCAGCTCTACCGAAAATTAAACCCAACCTGAACCAGTAATTCTTTTTGGGACACCAATCCTTCAAAATGTTACATCGGGCATGAAGAGAGTTAGCTGCTTCAAAATATCAGCACAACATGGGAAAAGAATTACTTCTTCATAATTCACAAACCTTTTTTTTTTTTAATTTGACTGTACATGATGAGAATGAAGAATTACACAATGTGAAGGTCTCAGGGAAGTGGAAGTGCCAGTATCTTCACAGCCGCGGACGTGTGCAAATAGAAAACATTCCCAAGACAAGTTTCTGTTTTAACACAATGCAACATCTTTATAAAACACTCGCAAATGCAGTATCTGGAATTAACCACTCAAAGTACATCGTGACAAGGTAAAATTTAACATAATTATCTATCTATCTATCTTCGGGTTTTTACAGCTGCTGCCGTTCCCGTGTCAAACCTCCAAAGCCTACGATCTTGGGCATCTTCAATGGTTAGCCCTCTTGCTTGCATTAATGTCTTCATGTTTTCCTTCCATGTTAATTTTGGTCTCCCTCTTTTCTTCTTTCTGGTCGGATGCCATTGATATAGTTGCTTTGGCCATCGCTCATCTTCCATTCTTAAAACCATTGCACAGGAAATATTTTATTTCACAAAAGTCCAAAAAGTTATAACCCTAGTGTCCATATCATATAAGTTGGATTCCTTCAATCTCTTGTACAATATAATTTTCTACATTCATTATTTCTCTTATTGTATTATTTTTTTATTTTATCTAATTTTGATATTCTTGTCGATCTTCTTAAAAAGTACATTTCTGTGATATTTAGTATATAATAATTACACAAACACTTTTTTTTATATTCTGATGATTCTGGCACGGATTTTGGAAAAAAATGAAATTATTGTATTGTCACGGGTCCTTTACAAGTGTACAAAGTTTCAAGTCGATCCAATGATTTTAAGTGGTTGAAAATCGTGTTGAAAGATTCCGTTACATAATTACACAGACACTTTTTTTTTTTTTTTTTTTTTGATTTTCTGATGATTCTGGTCAGGATTTTAAGGGAAAAAAATCGAATTATTGTATTCACATTGGTCCTTTACAAGTATACAAAGTTTTAAGTCGATCCAATGATTATAAGTGGGTGAAAATCGCGTTGAAAAATTACGCTACATAGATAGATACAGGTCAAGCTAATATAAAGCGTGTAAAAATCAATGTTTGTTTGTTTGTCTGTTCATATTCTGTGCGCGGCCATACCGTTGATCAGATTGTGATGCGGAGTTTTTGCAAAATGTTCAGGAGATTCCCGGGATGAACATAGGCTATAAGACAGTTATGATACTCAACTCCTACACCCTTAAAAATCGCCATTTGTACTGGAAAACGTGGACAAAAGTAGCTCTTTGGACGCTTAAATTTCTTATGCTGCCTAAACTATAACAAATTCACAAAATTAATGTACACAGAATTGAATATCTCAAAAAGCTCTACAAAAAAGTCTGCGACAGCATATGTTTAATCTCTAACGGACAACTCACAATAACCATTTTTGTCTTTCATTGATGCCAAGAAGATCGAGACAAGTACGTAGATTCCTGTGCAAGCATAGCAGCACATGGCGGATATTCTTTTACGGATAAATCACAATAACGAATTTTGTCTTTTAGCTCATTTATGCCAAGAAGATCGAGATAAGTAGATTTCCGGGCAACACCGGGTAATCAGCACGGGGAATTTTAAATAAGTACGATATAGGCCTACATTTATAATTATTTTTCATTTCACTTATTCAACTAATCATAAGAAGTACTTTAATTTTCGCCTTTCAACTCATTTATGCCAAGAAGATCGGGATGAGTGGTTTCCTGGACAACGCTGGGTAAACAGCACGGGGTATCTAAAAATAATTACGATATAAATTTTTCCCTCTACTTGTTTAACTAAACATAAAGCACGTTAACTTTCGTATTTCAGCTCATTTATGTCAAGAAGATCGGGATAAGTAGATTTCCAGGGCAACGCCGGGTAATCAGCACGGGATCATCTAAAAAATTTAAATTGATAATTATTTTTCCCCTTTACTTATTCAACTAAACAAAAAAGCACATTAATTTTCATTTATTTAGGCGTTAGCAGCGGACGCCGGGTATTAGCCAGTGGTAGATAGTTTTCCCTCTCCCTTTAACTACAACTTTGTAATGTATATATTCTAAATATATTATTCGTGTATCTGAACTGCACCGACCACAAGCACTTGTCAGTACTGGGTACAACATTTTTTCTGACTATTTAACTCATGCCCCAAATGGGAGTCAATGACCAATCACATTTCAATGATTTTGGATTTACAACCAATCACAGTCGTGTTTCGCCTAAAATTTACCAACTAAAGTTTATCATAATAAAGCAAGCACCTCCTTTTTAACATTCTGAATAGGTCATAGCATTATTTTGTAGTGACTGATTCCTCTAAGAAATTACGGCTACCAGATTGTATATATAGTGCATGTATGTCAACACATAGCGCTTGCAGGAGTTAATATAAAAAACATTTGTAGCAATTGATTATACAACCAGAAAAAAAAGAAACCACTGTTTGCACTTTCTTAAATGTATTATTTTCCAGGTAATGACGGTCCAGAAAAATATAATTCGCAATATTTAGATCATAAAACATCAGAATTAATTTAATACCTATACCGTTGGTTATAAATTTCTGCACTAGGGTGCATTCTTGCAACATTGCGATCCTTTGGCAATAAATAATAATATGATTTGGTTGCAGTGATGAACAAAAGAAGCAAATGAAGCGTACCTATCGTTTCTCATTTGTTTTCAAACATCTCCGTTTACATTAAATATATAAATATTTTAAAATAACTATATTTAAATAATGATTTGTGAGTGAACAGCTTAATTTTATTCGTTAAATAGTCCTAACAAATGCAACTCTTGATTTCCAAATTCTCTAGATAAATTCACTCCTCACTTCGTGAGTCCTGAATGTATCGATAATTTGGAAATCACTCGTGGCATTACTTATGACCATTTAACTCATGTCGCAAATGGTAGTCAATGACCAATCACGTTTCAATGAATTCTGTTTTACACCAATGACAGTCGTGTTTCACCTCGCTCTTTATCGATTTCTCTTTATCAGCTCCTGCTTTTGTGATAAACAAAAGCTCCTCCTTTTTAATATTCTGAACAGGTTAGACCATTATTTTTCTCCAACAAATACTTGCTGGTTGAGTGGAAGAGAGGGCCTTATGGCCTTAACTCTGCCAGAATAAATAAAGTATTATTATTATTATTATTATTATTATTATTATTATTATTATTACATTGAATATAGCAAATAATGATTAGATTCAGTGATTTTACTGAGTTGTTTATTCAAAATATAAATGATTAACCTATAATGTTGATTATAATAGTTTGATGTGTTTCATTATTTCTCCACTAGAGTGCATTCTTACAATGTTGCGATCGTATTTGGCAATACATAATATGATCGAGTTGCAGTGAATATACATAACCTCACATTTCTAATTTGTTTTCAAACATCGCCGTTTACATTAAATATATAAATATTTTAAAATAACTATAGTTAAATAATGATTTGTGAGTAAACAGCTTAATTTTATTCGTTAAATAGTCCTAACAAATGCCACTCTTGATTTCCAAATTCTCATATGTAATGCCACGAGTGATTTCCAAATTATCGATAAATTCACGACTCAGGAAGTGAGGAGTGAATTTATCTAGAGAATTTGGAAATCACTCGGGGCATTTGTTAGGACTATTTAACGAATAAAATTAAGCTGTTTACTCACAAATCATTATTTAACTATAGTTATTTTAAAATATTTTATATATTTAATGTAAACGGCGATGTTTGGAAAACAAATGAGAAACGATAGGTACGCTTCATCTGCTTCTTTTGTTTATCACTGCAACCAGAATCATACTATTTATTGCCAAAGGAACGCAATATTGTAAGAATGCTCTCTAGTGGAGAAAAAGTGAAACGCATCAAACAATATATTAATTCATTTCTGATGTCGTATGATGTAAATATGACAATTATATTTTTTCTGGATTGTTTCCTGGGAAAAAATACATTTAAGAAAGTGCAAACAGTGGTTTCTTTTTTTGGTGGTATAATCAATTGCAAACAAATGTTTTTATATAAACTCCCGCATGCGGCATGTGTTGACATTCATGCACTATATATACAATCTGGTAGCCGTATTTCTCACAGGCTCAGTTACTGCAAAATAATGGTCAGACCTGTTCAGAATATTAAAAAGGAGGAGCCTTGTTTAATATGGCAATTATAACACTGATAAATATTTCGTGAAACACGACTCTGATTGGTTGTAAAACAGAAATCATTGAAACGTGATTGGCCATTGAGTCCCATTTGGGACATGAGTTAAATAGTCTAGACTATTTAACTCATGCCACAAATGCTAGTCAATGACCAATCACGTTTCAATGAATGTTGTTTTACAACCAATGACAGTCGTGTTTCACTTCACTCTTTATCGATTTCTCTTTATCTACTCCTGCTTTTGTGATAAAGAAAGCTTCTCCTTTTTAATGTTCTGAACAGGTCAAAGCATTATTTTTCTCCAACAAATACATTGAATATAGCAAATAATGAAAAGATTCCTTGATTTTACTGAGTTGTTTACTAAAAAACATAATGAATAACCCGTAATGTTGATTATGATATATAGTTTGACGTGTTTCATTATTTCTCCACTTGGGTGCACTCTTACAATATTGCGATCTTATTTGGCAATAAATAATATGATCAAGCAGCAGTGAATGAACATAACCTCACATTTCTGACTTGTTTTCAAATGTTGCCGTTTACATTAAATATATAAATATTTTAAAATAACTATAGTTTAACAATGATTTGTGAGTAAACAGCTTAATTTTATTCGTTAAATAGCCCTAACAAATGCCACTCTTGATTTCCAAATTCTGTAGATAAATTCACTCCTCACTTCGTGAGTCGTGAATTTATCGATAATTTGGAAATCACTCGTGGCATTACTTATGATAAATTCACTCCTCACTTGGTGAGTCGTGAATTTATCGATAATTTGGAAATTACTTGTGGCATTTTTTCTGATTATTATAAACAATATGCATATATTTTATGTCTGACATTTGTTTGATAGCGGGTATGCTTGTTAGCTTACACGTAAATTTCTTTTGTTTCGCAAGTTTTAATGAAGATAAAGAAATTATCATTTTTACCACTTATGTAACAACACTGTGACATGTACTTATTAATGTACGTTGCATTTTCCAGTAGGTGTGACGCTTGTATCAATTGTCCTTGTTTTCTCTTACTGATTACATTTTCAAGTGTCAGCTACATCCTTGTAAAAATCATGGCTGTGGTCTTGTGACAACTTTGTTTCTCAACTGTTTGATTCCGGTTGTATTACATCTCCTAGTCAAGGGTTTTTTAAAGACTGCGATCGGCAGGGCATGTGGCATGGACGAGGAAAGAAAGAGGAGTGTGGAAACTCGTAAGAAAACTAGAGGGAAAGCCCCAGTAGACAGGCCAAGAATGAGGTGGAGAATAAAGTTACTCGAATAACAGAATTAGAGGTAGCACAGAGGGGGCAGCCATCAAATCTTTAGAGGATGAAGAAGGCCTACAACTCAATGGTATTAATAAGCTGTTAGTTTATGCTGATGATGTAGTACTATTGGCCGATAGCGAGGAGATACTAAAGGACAACACGCACACACTATTGAGTAACACTAAGAAATTGGGGCTGGAACTAAATATCAATAAAACTAAATATATGGTCATACATAGAAATTACATTATATAATGGAAATGGACAGCTAATGACAAATGAGGGAAATTTTGAGGAAGTGGCTGAATTCAAATACCTAGGAACAATAATCACAAATAGGAATGAGATGCACAAAGAAATTAAACATAGGCTCAATTCTGGGAATGTGTGCTATTATGCATTGCAGAGACTCTTGATGTCCCAACTCCTTTCAAAAAATGTTAAACTGAAAATATATAAAACTATTATTCTACCAGTTATATTATATGGATGCGAAACATGGACTCTTACTTTAAGGGAGGAAAGGAGATTACAAGTATTTGAGAATAAAGTACTTAGGAAAATTTTTGGACCAAAGAGAGATGAACAGACAGGTGAATGGAGAAGACTACATAACAGTGAACTACATGGTCTTTATAGGAAGCCAGATATAATAAGAACAGTTAAGTCTCATAGACTGCGATGGGCAGGACATGTTGCACGTATGGGGAATGAAAGACTTGCATGGAAGCTTCTTGTAGGAAAGCCAGAGGGAAAACGCCCAGTTGGTAGGCCAAAAATTGAGGTGGGAGAATAACATCAGTAACTATGATTTGAGGGAAGTAGATTATACAGGGAATGATTGGAAAGCATTAGGTCAAGATAGGGATGTATGGAGAGCTTATGTCCTCGCGGCCATTAACCTACGGGTTCGATAGTGCCAGTGAGTTAGTTAATTAGTTAGTTAGTTAGTTAACTCGCTGGCACTATCGAACCCGTAGGTTCATGGCCGCGAGGACATAAGCTCTCCATACATCCCTATCCTGAGCCAATGCTTTCCAATCATCCCCTGTATAATCTACTTCCCTCAAATCATAGTTAATGTTATTCTCCCACCTCATTCTTGGTCTACCAACTGGGCGTTTTCCCTCTGGTTTTCCTACAAGAATCTTCCATGCACGTCTTTCATTCCCCATTCGTGCCACATGTCCTGCCCATCGCAGTCTACGAGACTTAACTGTTCTTATTATATCTGGCTTCCTATAAAGACCATGTAGTTCACTGTTATGCAGTCTTCTCCATTCACCTGTCTGATCATCTCTCTTTGGTCCAAAAATGTTCCTAAGAACTTTATTCTCAAATACTTGTAATCTCCTTTCCTGCCTTAAAGTAAGAGTCCATGTTTCGCATCCATATAATATAACTGGTAGAATAATAGTTTTATATATTTTCAGTTTAACGTTTTTTGAAAGGAGTTGGGACATCAAAAGTCTCTGCAATACATAATAGCACGCATTTCCAGAATTGAGCCTATGTTTAATTTCTTTGTGCATCTCATTCCTATTTGTGATTATTGTTCCTAGGTATTTGAATTCAGCCACTTCCTCAAAATTTCCCTCATTTGTCATTAGCTGTCCATTTCCATTATATAATGTATTTCTACGTGTGACCATATATTTAGTTTTATTGATATTTACTTCCAGTCCATGCGTTAGAGTTAGTTATGGGAATGAGTTCCTAGAAAAGGGAATTAAGGTTTATAGTATCCTTGTGATTTATAAACACGTGTTTAAAAGTAAACAGAAATGATAATAATGTTAACAGTGGAGCCTGATGTATGTTTTCCCGGAAAATGGAGCAGCAGCTAGGACCTGGTGGGCGGACGTTGATGTGGTAATGCAGATTCCTGTTTAAAATGATAAACAAAGGAAATAAATATTTGCGAAGAGATCATTAAACATCTTGGAGTATCAACTTCACTTGTTGTCAAGTGTTTTGTGTCGCTATCATCTGTTTCCGCTAATGTCGTACATCACTGCAACTTTATGCCTTCTTGGTCTTCCTTGGGGTCTCCTGCCTACAGGTGAATATTTCCAGCTATTTTGGGTATCAAGATGTTGTATCCATTTTTCTGCAAGATATAACTTTAGGAGAGCTGTAATTTTCAATTTTTTATGTATATCTTCACTTCTATACATCTTCCAAGCTAAGTTCCAGTTGTAATGTAAACAAACCATGGTTTTACCTTTAAACGTGTTCGTTGTCTAACACTTGAAATAAAGGAAATAATATAATATCCATCCATCCATAGTAATGCTGCCCGAAGGCAAGTCCTTCACTGCAATCATAGCATTTCCATGCTATGCTTTGCAGCTTTACTAGGGAATTGTAGGTGTGGTAGCTTCCCGTTGCTTTCTACACCGGTGAAGGATGATGATGATGATGGCCATATGATTTCGGGGACCGTTTGGGCCTTAAAGTTTTCCTGACATTTGTCTTACAGGTGAGAAAAAACCCCGATAAAAACCTCACCCAGAAAAACTGCCCCGACCGGGGATCGAACTCGGGCCCGCTGAGTGACAAGGCAGCACGCTACCTCGAGACCACAGCATATATATATATATATATATATATATATATAACACTTGTCTTTTTAAATTATGTGGGAGAATCTTAAAATATATTATTACAATTTTAATATATATTAAATAAGTATTGTTACATTTTCACGCATGCGCAATACAGAATGGTTTGGGATTTATATTGTTTCAAAATGGCCGCATTCTACATAATTTTTTAAATATTGGAAAGGAAACCACCTCAAAAAACGCCGTTTTTGCGCGATAGTGCGTTCTGTCATACTTAAGCAGGGTTGCCAACCTAAATAACTATACTGCAATATTACATATTACTGCCCTCGTGTGGGAAGTAAAACCACTATCCTTTATGTATACTACGTAGTGTTAATATAGATTGCACCAAACAAATCGCTGCATTTTAAATGAACTGAACTTTATTTGAAACAATATAAAACATAAATACGTACTTGCCACCATTTTATAACTAAATTGTTCTCAAGGCCTCCTCTAATTTCAGCTAATAAACATTGCCCACACTGTTAGTGTTAGTCAATTGTTTATAATGAACGCAAATATTTCCAACAAAGATGTTATTATTTTACTATTATTTATTATTTTGAAAACCCCATCGCGCAAGAAATAATGTCCAACGTACGTTTGTGAAGTGTTTTACTGAATCTCGGAAATTAAAAACCTTGGTACCGCTCGGTTGTTAAACATTTCCTCGCTTCTGTAAAAACCACTTCCCAACTTCGCATCGTAATATACTATAAATGTATTGTATATTATTCTTAAGGTTTGGTTAAATTCCCATCTTTTTTAATTTTGTTATTAACAACGTAAATAGTTGAAATGTTGTACTTGTTCTAGGCATTGGTTATTGTGTATTATCTTTATTCTCCTGTAACATATGTTGTGTTCTTCTTCTTCTTCACTTTACAGACTAGGTAAATTACCTGTTCCGCCTCACAGTTTTTCTATCCATCTTTTCGCTAGCGTTCCTACATTCCTTGAACCTGTTGGCTTGTAGTTAGGATTAAATGCTGCTTTTGGTAATGTTGTTACATTAATTCTTTCTGCATGTCTAAACCATTCATCTCTGTATTCTTTGATTTTAACATTCATTTGATATATATATTTAACTGTCTTATATATTCATTCTTTATCCGATTCAATCTTGTGCAGCATTTTGTTCTTCTAAGGAAGTTAATTTATATTCTTTGTATTTTACTTAGTAATTTTTTCGTCATTACCCAAGTTTCGCTCCCATAAAGTAATGCAGGAACTGCCAATGTTTTATAAAACTTCAATCTACTATCTAATCTTGTTTTGTTCTTTAATGTTCCATGTATAATTCCGCAAAAATAGTAATTTATAATAAAATTTTAGAGCAGGTGAACAGTTTTAAATATCTAGGTTTCAATTTATCACATGTTAAAATTGAAGATATTAATGACAAAATAAATAAATTTAATGTAATGTGTGGCACTATTAAAAGAACTGTTAAAAACACAAGAAAAGAAACAAAAATTAAATTTTATAAAGTAATGGCTGTTCCTGTATTGATGTATGGATCAGAATGTTGGGCGATCACTAAAAGACAAGAACAAAGATTGGAAGCAGCTGAGATGAGATTTTTAAGAAATATAGCAGGATATACTCTGCTGGATAAGAAAAGAAATGAAGATATAAGAAAGGAACTAAATATTTTCAAACTTACAGACCGAATAATTAAATATAGGAACGACTGGAAAGAACATATTGATAGAATGCCAGAAGGAAGATTTCCAAAATTATTGCTAAATTATAAACCGCACGGAAGGAGAAATGTTGGTCGCCCACACAGAAGATGGTCTGAACAATTTTAACAATTCTAGTTTTCATGAAACCGGAA
Source organism: Diploptera punctata (assembly GCA_030220185.1). Taxonomy (NCBI): domain Eukaryota; kingdom Metazoa; phylum Arthropoda; class Insecta; order Blattodea; family Blaberidae; genus Diploptera; species Diploptera punctata. The sequence goes on along the minus strand of JASPKZ010010684.1, from coordinate 226,003 downwards.
CGAGCCAACAGGCTTAATCCCTGGATGATGATGATGATGATGATGATATATAATTCCACATATCATTTGAAATCTTGACAGTTTTAAATTTATGTCTCTTTGAGTCTTTGTGTTTATAGTAAAATTACAACCCAAATAATTAACATTTTTTTTTTACTGGACAAATTAATGAATTTAGAAATTGCTGGGAAAGTTGTCAGAGCATTAGATAGTTTTTTTTACAAATATTCATATTGCATTGTCTATTATTTTTAGGGAAGTAAAACTTTTAGATAGCTTTTGTCAGTGTTTTTAAAATGGAACACTGAATGCAGTAGGGAAGTTAGCTTATTTCCTGTTTTACAAGCTACCAACCTAAATATTACCAAGATATTAGTCTCCACAATATTTTTAATTAAGTCCATCAACAAATGAAACAAGCAAAACTTGTTCTGTTATCATAAGTAATGCCACGAGTGATTTCCAATTTATCTAGAGAATTTGGAAATCAAGAGTGGCAGTTGTTAGGACTATTTAACGAATAAAATTAAGCTGTTTACTCACAAATCATTATTTAAATATAGTTATTTTAAAATATTTATATATTTAATATAAACGGCGATGTTTGAAAATAAATAAGAAATGTTTGGATATGTTTATTCACTGCAACAAGATCATATTATTTATTGCCAAATAGGTTCGCAATCAGCGATAACCCACTGCAATTGTGTAAGAATGCACCCTAGTGAAGAAAAAATGAAAAACATCAAACTTTTCATTATAACCAACATTATAGGTTATTATTTTTTAGTAAACAACTCAGTAAAATCATTATTTAAAAAGACAATTATTGAACACACAATTATCAAAATGTATAGTTTTAATGGATGTTCATTATTTGGTATATTCAACGTATTTGTTGGAGAGTTAGACACTGAGAATAATGCTCTGACGTGTTCAGAATATTAAAAAGGAGGAGCTTTCTTTATTTTGGTAAACAGAATTCGATAAATAACTGAAAGAGGACTGTCATTGGTTGTAAAACAAATTTAATTGAAACTGCCAATGTTTTATAAAACTTCAATCTAGTATCTCTTCTTGTTTTGTTCTTTAATGTGTATATGTCCTGTTATTAAGAACTATTTTAAGATTCATAGACGGTAATTTTTGTTAGAATAACCAAACAAATTAAATGGGGATTGGCTGGAAGAAACTTTGTGCTTTAACGCACTTGGCTGTAGAATAGAGTTCAACTGACTGCGTCACACATGAACTGTTCTCACTTGAATTAATGTGCGTGTAATTGTCACACAAGAAAAGTATTGTGACGCACGATGCATGTGACTGCTCTTTTGTGCAACTAATCAGTTAAGATTCACACATTTTCCTTCTGAATAATTCCACATTTCACAAACATGCTTTACATTCCAATTTTAGACACGTAAAATATATATCTTTCATGATCGACTGCTAAAGGCTATCCACGCTTAGGGTCGAATCTTTGAACGCATTAGACCGTAAAAGGCGTTCTCTGCTGAGAAAGTTTTATCCTAATACATTTTGCTTACTCAGAAATCTATTCATGCGATAATAATTCGTAAGCTACCTGACGAGGTAACTTAAGATCATAGCTTAAAATAGAAACTTATCGTGAGAATCCCGAAGGGAACCGATGGTAACCGATGTAGTTTGAAACCTTGCTGCTTTATCCAAGATGTCGGACCTTGAAGGCTTCGATCATATTTTCGGTATACGCGGAGAAGAGGAATTTGATAGAGTCTACCAAAGAATTCAACTGGAAGAACAGGAGAATCGGCGTAATATTGCGCGACGCAGACGTCGTCGTATACGGTTTTATTTGCGGGACGCAAGCGTAAATGCGTTCCTCTAGCAGACGAAAATAACGGAAGTGGTTTTATCGCTTAGAATTCTGGGTAATTTCTTGCCAGTATTATGAAAACGACGACTTTCATGCATGACCAGTTAGTGGGTAGCTAATTCGATCTTTGCACTTGCTCACGGAAAGTCAGCTCACCGGTGATTGGAAGTAATTTGAGTAGAGACTAATGTATTTGCATGCGACCCTATATGCCGCATGCAAATACATTAGTCTCTGGTGAGTTGAGTTTTCCGTGAGCACTTGCAAAGTTCGAATTAGCGAGTCGCTGACCGGTCATGCATGAAAGTAGTTTTTTTTCGTAATATTGGCAAGAAATTACCCAGAATTCTAAGCGATAAAACCACTTCCGTTATTTTCGTCTGCTAGAGGAACGCATTTACGCTTGCGTCCCGCAAATAAAACCGTATACGACGACGTCTGCGTCGCGCGATATTACGCCGATTCTCCTGTTCTTCCAGTTGAATTCTTTGTTAAGACTCTATCATATTCCTCTTCTCCGCGTATACCGAAAACACGATCGAAGTCTTCAAGGTCCGACATGTTGGATAAAGCAGCAAGGTTTCAAGGTACATCGGTTCCCATCGGGTTGATCACGATTCGTTCTCTGCAAAGTCACCTCGCCAGGTAGCTTAGGAATTTCGACAATTATCGCATGAACAGATTTTTGAGTAAGCAAAACGTCTTTGGATGCAACTTTCTCAGCAGAGAAGGACTTTTACCGTCTAATGCGTTCATAGATACGACCCTTAAAGCTCTCCTGATCAAAACAAAATCATGTGATCTACTCCCTTTTCATTGGTTATGGACACCGACGAAAAATGTAGAAGCAATAAGTTAAGTAAAGTGATCCCACTACAGGCCGCGGGAGGCCCTTGGGGCAGTAGGAGGTTAAGGCTCCCACTTTTTCTAGACAATCGGCACTTGATGTCAGCCGGGTTGTCAGCACCGCGTGACGGCGGCCTTTACCCCCAGAACAAGAGTCTGGTACTCATTTTCGTTAGAGGTGGAGTCGATCCCAGGGCCATAGTGCTGCCAGAAGGTTTGGGTCAGTTTAAAAATCCTGATCCCACCGGGACTTGAACCCTCGACCTTCTGGCTTGCAGCGCAGTGACTTAACCACTACGCTACGGCGTGAAGTACGCGAAAAATAAGTTCATTTCATTAAATTATGGTTCCCTCTTTAGGCAGGTCTATGAACTTCCATATCAAATCCTTTTCCCCAGGTATTTCAAAATTCATAAATAAGTTTGGCCTGTATTATTCTTACCTCATATAGTTGTTTCTATTATACATATGTTTGAAAGCATGTTTGTTCCATATTCAGTGCAGACTATTGGACAAGTCTGCATCAAGTGAAGATGAGGTAAACATGCCTTGAAACATATGTCAAGGCTGTCCGGTCTTAAAGTGATCTTCATCAAAACAAAACCATGTGACCTGCTCGCTTTTCATTGGTTATGGATACCGACGCACGTTGTAGAAGCAGTAAGTACACGAAAAAGTACCGGTAGTTCCCTTCATTAAATTAAAAATATGTCCTCTGAATATACTTGTTATTCTTCGTGAATGAAAATAATAATATTCAAAACATAGAAAATAATCTAAAATATACCTAATCAATAATTACAACTTGATATAGTTTATTTATTGCATATGGATGATGCATTTGAGTCATGTTTCAGTCGATTCTGATGCAACAAAATGACTGAAAGTGTCGAGTCTTCTATTGCTGTGTCGCCATCTATATTTTAAAAACACAAGTCTGGCGAACCTTTGAATACTGGTGAAAAAAACAGTTATTTTAAATGTATTTCACAAGTTCAGTGAAAAATGTCACCAGCTTTCTTGTAGTCTATTCGATTCAACGACCACATGTCTTATATACATACATCACATGTCATTGTAACAGTATTTGTGGCGCGAATGGCGGAAGGATACAGTTGGCGTTTATGTTAGGATCACTCTAACAAGTTAGAGTGGATAAGGTTTTTTTAGCAACGTAACTCGATACATACAATTTAATTAAAGAAATAAATATATTATTCGTAAAGCAACAAAACTAGAAAATAAATTCTAACTTTCTGAGCAATCGCTTTGTCTACGCAGTTCCTGAACGACAGACGTTATTACCTCAATGGTGATAAAAACTGATACGTGGGCCATGGTTAATAAAATTATGTTTTTAACTCTCGGCCCAAATGGGAGTCAATGACCAATCACATTGCAATGAATTTTGTTTTATAACCAATGAGAGTCTTGTTTCACCTCGCTATTTATCGAAATCTGTTTACCAAAATATAGAAAGCTCCTCCTTTTTAACATTCTGAATAGGTCAGAATATAAGCTGCTGAAATGAAATTCCTCAGACCAATAGCAGGATATCAAACAACAGACAAAAAACACAACACAGAAATAAGACAACTAAAAGTAGAGGAATTAAACACAACAATAGTGAAATACAGAACAAACTGGAAAGAAAACTTGGCAAGGATGACTGAGAATAGAATACCAAAAGCAGCATACAGCTATTCACCACGAGGAAGAAGAAGTTTGGGAAGACCAAAGAAAAGATGGAAACAGCAGCAATTTGGAGGCGGAACAGGCTAGTAAATAAGTCTAAACCGTGACGAAGAAGAAGAAGATTAGATCAGAACATTATTTTGCAGTGACTGACTCTCCAACAAATACGTTGAATATAGCAAATAATGAACAGATTTCTTCGAACTACACATTTGATAACTGTGTGTTCAATAATTGTGTTTTTAAATAATGATTTTATTGAGTTGTTTACTAAACAAGAATTAATAACCTATAACGTTGGTTATAATATACAGTTTGATGCGTTTCATTATTTCTCCACTGGGGTGCATTCTTACAATATTGCGGTCCTATTTGCCAATAACTAATATGACTAAGTTGCAGTGAATGAACAAATGAAACATAACCAAACATTTCTGATTTGTTTTCAAACATAGCTGTTTACATTAAATATATACATATTTTAAAATACCGGTAACTATATTTATATAATGATTTGTGAGTAAACAGCTTAATTTTATTCGTTAAATAGTCCTAACAAAATGCCACTCTTGATTTCCAAATTCTCTAGATAAATTCACTCGTGACGTTACTTACGAATACTTACCTCAATCGTGATAAAAACTGATTCTTGAAAACTTGGGTATTGAGCTATGGTTAATAAAATTATTTTTTAAGATAAGTTTTGTGTGTTTCATTGTTGATGGACATAATTAAAAATATAGTGGAGACTAATATCCTGGTAATATATAGGTTGGTAGCTTGTAAAACAGGAAATAAGCTAACTTCCCTACTGCATTCAGTGTTCCATTTTAAAAACACTGACAAAAGCTATGTAAAAGTTTTACTTCCCTAAAAATAATAGACAATGCAATAGGAATTTGCAAAAAAAAGTATCTAAGCTCTGACAACTTTGTTCCATTCACAAGTTTAACGAATTATAAAGGAATGTAAATAACAAAGATAGCAGCTTTACTAGGGAATTGTGTAGGTGTGGTAGCTTCCTGTTGCTTTCCACACTGGTGAAGGATGATGATGATGATAATGATAAGGATGATGATGGAGATGATGGCTATATGATTTCGGGGACCGTTTGGGCCTTTAAGTTTTCCTGACATTTGTCTTACAGGTGAGAAAAACCCCGATAAAAACCCCACCCAGAAAAACTGCCCCGACCGGGGATCAAACCCGGGCCCGCTTCGTGACAAGGCAGCACGCTACCTCGAGACCACAGCGGTGGACTCTAACAAAGTTATATATATATATATATATTATATACATCTCCCGACTCAAGCATTCATTTTTATTTTTATATAGGCTAAAACAAGCTAATACCCGGTGTCTGCTGCTGCGCCTAAATAAATGAAAATTAATGTGTTTTTATATGTAGTTGAATAAGTAAAATGAAAAATAATTATAGATTTATGTTTTTTAGATACCCCTTGCTGATTACCCGGGTTTGCCCGGGAATCTACTCATCCCGATCTTCTTGGCATAAATGAGCTGAAAGACAAAAATTAATGTACTTCTTATGATTAGTTGAATAAGTAAAATGAAAAATAACTATAAATGTATATCGTAATTATTTTAAGATTCCCTGTGCTGATTACCCGGTGTTGCCCGGGAATCTACTTATCTCGATTTTCTTGGCATAAATGAGTTAAAAGACAAAATTCATTATTGTGGGGTTTCCGTAAAACAATACCTGCCATGTGCTGCTATGCTTGCACAGGAATCTACGTACTTGTCTCGATCTTCTTGGCATCAATGAAAGACAAAAATGGTTATTGTGAGTTATCCGTAAGAGATAAACATATGCTGTCGCGGACTTTTTTGTAGAGTTTTTTGAGATATTCAATTCTGTGTACATTAATTTTGTGTATTTGTTATGGTTTAGGCAGCGTAAGCCATTTAAGCGTCAAAAGAGCTACTTTTTTCACGTTTTCCACTACAAAGGGCGATATTAAAGGGTGTAGGAGTTGATTATCACAACTCTCTTATAGCCTATGTTCAACCCGGGAATCTCCTGAACATTTTGCAAAAAGCCCCATCACAATTGGATCAACGGTATGGCCGCGCATAAAGTACGAACAAACAAACAAGCAAACATTCATTTTTATATATTAGATATTCGATACTAGTAATTCAACAAGGGTCAACAAGTACGGACCTAATGCATTCTGCTGATGATGGGACTAGTCCCGAAAGGCCTACAGAGTTTTAAAATAACTTAAGTTGAGGAGACGGACCTACAAGCTAACTATTTTATAGTTTTTAACCGTACATTATATTACTATATTATCATCATCATCCGGTATGATGGCAGCTGCCGCCGTCTTCCGGAAACCAAACGCCATTCCTCTCTGTCCATCCATTGATCTTCCCCCATTCCTCTAATATTCATAGCTGCTTGTACCCCTTCTATCCAAGTTTTCTTCGGTCTTCCTCTCTTGTGATCCCACAACAGGCCTCAGGAGGCCCTTGGGGTAGTAGGAGGTTAAGGCTCCCACTTGTTCTAGACAATCGACACTTGATGTCAGCCGGGTGGTCAGCCCTGCGTGACGACCGCCTTTACCCCCAGAACAAGCGTCTGGTACTCATTTCCGTTAGAGGTTGAGTCGACCCCAGGGCCATAGTGCCGCCAGAGGGTTTGGGTCAGTTTAAAAATCCTGACCCCAACGGGACTTGAACCCTCGACCCTCCGGCTTGTAGCTTAGTGCCTTAACCACTACGCTACGGCGTGCCTAGTGCAAAAGTGGAAAGAAAAATACCAAAGGGAAGATTTAATCTTAAGTGGCATGAAATGCTTTTAAAGCTCTGAATAAAATGAATTGGTCTGGACTAAGCCTTGATAGAGAAGTTTAGCAAGAACTTCAGAAGGTTGTGATGACATCCCGGAGTTGAGCCCGGAACTCTTGGGATACTAGTCAAAGATGCTAATCGAGTCAGTTTCATAGATACTTTAGAATATTTTGTTCTTAGGAACCCGGTCTATAATACTTCTGTGTATCTTGTGGTGTAAATATTTCCTCCCTTTTGTCAGCACTTTCTCTCTGTTGAAGAAATATTTACATTCTCCAAGAATATCTCACTTTATAACTTACCTTTATTACATGCGTTTGTTTAGTGCAAGGCTATTTTCTACAACCTGTGACGCGACTATTTTAATATCTTCATAAACTCCTGTCAAATTTTATTCTTAGGGTTTCAATTTTCAAATTATTTCCCACCATTTACAATGATTTTTACACGTTTTCTAACGATTATTTCAATATATTTATCATAAGTAATGCCACGAGTTATTTCCAATTTATCTAGATAATTTGGAAATCAAGAGTGGCATTTGTTAGGACTATTTAACGAATAAAATTAAGCTGTTTACTCACAAATCATTATTTAACTATAGTTACCGGTGTTTTAAAATATTTAAATAGTTAATGTAAACGGCGATGTTTGAAAACAAATTAGAAATATGAGGTTATGTATATTTACTGCAACTTGATCATATTATTTATTGCCAAATAGGAGCACAATATTGTAAGAATGCACTCTAGTGGAGAAATAATGAAACACATCAAACTATTATAGTCAACATTATAGGTTAATCATTTATATTTTGAATAAACAACTCAGTAAAATCACTGAATCTATTCATTATTTGCTATATTCATTGTATTTGTTGGAGAAAAATAATGCTTTGACCTGTTCAGAATATTAAAAAGGAGGAGCTTTCTTTATCACAAAAGCAGGAGCTGATAAAGAGAAATCGATAAAGAGCGAGGTGAAACACGAATGTCATTGGTGTAAAAAAAATCATTGAAAGGTGATTGGTCATTGACTACCATTTGCGACATGAGTTAAATAGTCTATGATATTTAACTATATACGTAGCATGAAGACGTGCCAGCCATATTGATTTTAACGACTATTCTATGCAACAATAAAGACGCGTTTCAGTGCAGCCAACATAGAGAATGTACTAATTAATTGTACACTTATACTTTAAAATTATGGGCGCTGCATTTTTTCACAGGTTAGAGTGCTTAAATTGCGTTAGGTTGCCCTGTTTTACTTCGGAGATGGGTTGTCTTGCAGGACTAACGAACCCCATCATGCGAAACACTAGATTTCACTTGATATGTTACGCAGATGATGTTCTCCTTTCAGAATCTGAAGATAATTTACAAAGATATTTGCAAATGAGATGCGATTTATGCGCAGGCTACACAAAGTGGGACCATAAAACAAATGAGGAAACTATGGAAGAGTTGGATGTAGAACCCATTCTTCACCATATACAAAACTACCAGAACAACTGGAAAGCCCATCTTCAACGAATGCCGTCTCATAGAATTCCAAAAGCCATACTTCACTACTGCCCCCAAGGCAAAAGATCGCTGGGACGTCCGAAAAAGGCTCAATTCTGGAAATGCGTGCTATTATGCATTGCAGAGACTCTTGACTTCCCAACTCCTTTCAAAAAACGTTAAACTGAAAATATATAAAACTGTTATTCTACCAGTTATATTATATGGGTGCGAAATATGGACTCTTACTTTAAGGGAGGAAAGAAGATTACAAGTATTTGAGAATAAAGTTGTTAGGAAAATGTTTGTACCAAAGAGAGATGAACAGACAGGTGAATGGAGAAGACTACATAATAGTGAACTACATGATCTTTATAGGAAGCCAGAAGTAGTAAGAAGAGTTAAATATTGTAGACTGCGATGGGCAGGACATGTGGCACGAATGGAAAATGAAAACAGGAACATGGAAGCTTCTTTTAGGAAAACCAGAAGGTAAACGCCCAGCAGGCAGGCCAAGAATGAGGTGGGAGAATAACATTATCCATGATGTGAAGCAAGTAGATTATACAGAAGATGATTGGAAAACGTTATATCAGGAAAAGGATGTATGGAGAGCTTATGTCCACACTCTTCGATGGTGCCAGTGAGTTAGACAAATGTTAATCCGGTAGGGAAATACATGTCAATAACCATTCAGTGCACGTAAATATATTTTTGTGAGAAGGGACAATCGGACGTCAGTGATTGGTTTTAAATCGCCCATTAGAAGGAAGTTGAACGCATTAATCAAACTGGGCGCTGATTTCCAGTCACAAGACGTACCTGGGAAGCTTCAATTACAGCCTCTTCTAAAACTCAAATTTATGAGGCAATAAATTTATTGTGCATTAAAACTAAAACTTGCGGTTATGGCGAATACAACCAACACACATGACGCAATAATACACACTGTTCATGAAGCTGCAGGGTGTTTCAAAAGTTCCTTTACAACATTTGACGTGTGTGTATGTACCCCGTACGCCCCGCGTGGTAAAATGGATACTCCATAGCGGAAGTTTGTTAACCAATCTAATTCATTTTTGCATTATTTTATTTTATTACTTTTTATTACGAATATTCCACAATGCAGTGTTTCTCCTTCAACCCAAAGTGATTTGTCGCCAGAGGTTCCTGTCTGAAGCATCTTCTTCCCTCAAATCTGTAGCTTCCATACTTCTTCTCACTCCATAACATATGGCCATCATCATCATCCATCATCATCTCCTTCACCGGTGTGGAAAGCAACGGGAAGCTACCACACCTACAATTCCCTAGTAAAGCTGCAAAAATAGCATGGAAATGCTATGATTGCAGTGAAGGACCTGCCTTCGGGCAGAATTACTATGCATGGATAGATCTCCAACGTTCTCTAGGTCTGCCTCTTGCACTTCTTAGCTTTCCAATTAAGGATCTTCTTTGGTATTCTCTCTCTTCTTCATTCTTATGAGGTGTCCATACCATTTCAAACGTTTTTCTTCTATTTTTTTTCTAATAGGCCTATGTTTTTTCAACTTGCATATTTTCCCTTATTGCGCTGTTTCTGACTTTATCCCTTCTTGAAATTCTTGTCGATCGCCTCCGAAAATCCATTTCTACTGCTAACAGCTTGTTGGACTGTTTTCTACTTACTGTCCAGGTTTCGGACCCATATAAAAAAATGCTTTGTAACAGAACTTGAAATATGGTTTTCTTTATAGGCCTACAGTAAAACTTGCTCAAAGCGGAATCGCATGGGACCAATTTTCTTCCGCATTGGACAAAATTCCGCATTATAAAACTAAAACTTATTAGTAATCTTAGATGATAGAGTACTGTAAAGTTGTTTTTACGTAATTGGATTAATTGTAGTTCCGCTACCGTTGAAAAATGAATATAGTACGTATGAGCGACTTCGACGGTAACGCGCGGAAAAAACAGTCCCGTTTCGTCAGCGTTAAAAACGAATCTTAGGCGCGTGTCCTGAAATTAAAATATACAGTTTCGGTTTACGCTCACTAACTACACTTTCATCCACATCCTTTGATTCCCCTCAAATTTAATTCCACACTACACCCTCAGGGCTCCTCATCTAGGGGATATGTGGATGGCGACCACAAGGTGCCCAAGCTGAGCAAAACATTTCTTCCACTTACTTGTGTTTTGCACTCTTTTAACTTTACTATCTAACCTCTCTTGGTTAACTCCTGTTTTTTCGAGCCCGACGCTATTAGGGCATCCGAGGGCTAGGGAGTCTTTCCTTTCTTCCATTTCTTCTTTCCTTTATTTTCTTTTCTTCTCCAGAAAAGCCTGACCAGAGGCTATAAGATGGCAACCCCATCACTGTTTTGCCTTCCTTTGGCCAGCAACCAGTCGAAGGAACTATTATTATGCTTTCAAGTCTTATATAAGAATTTCCCGGAAGGACGCTGGAGGGAAAATTTTCTATAGGATCGTAACAGGCCTTGGCCTAATACTTGGAAGAAGAAGAAGAAGATCCTTCTTCTTGTAAGCCCATGTTTCCCTTAACAGAGATTTAGGCGCTCTCCTCCTACAGGGAAGAATTTGAATCATACTAATTTAGTTACACTTGTTTTCGTGTAGATGTCATTTGAGTGGTCCGTGGTCTAAATATTTAAAATTTTTAACATTACTTATTCTTCCTAAATTACATTTTAGCTCATCTGTTGTGTCTATTTAGTTATAATACATGTTTTTGTTTAAAATATTAAACAAGTTAAACTAATGTATCTTACATGATACGTTGTCAGTTTAAGGGCCAATCACATCGTGTGCTATACATTGAGACAAATCAAACATGGCGGTTGCTAGAGTCAATTTTTAATTTCAAGTAAACCCCCACTTAGTTGATTTTTTAAGAGTTCCGTTCTCGGTTTTATTTTAATAGCATATACTGAGTTTCGTTTTGTAAAACATCAAAATTGCAATCACTAGAGAGATGCTGATGATGTAGTATTGTTGGCCGATAGCGAGGAGATACCAAAGGCCAACCACAACACGCACACACTATTGAGTAACACTAAGAAATTGGGACTGGACGTAAGTACCAATAAAACTAAATATTTGGTCACACGTAGAAATACATTATATAATGGAAATGGACAGCTAATGACAAATGAGGGAAATTTTGAAGAAGTGGCTGAATTCAAATACCTAGGAACAATAATCACAAATAGGAATGAGATGCACAAAGAAATTAAACATAGGCTCAATTCTGGAAATGCGTGTTTATTATGCATTGCAGAGACTCTTGATGTCCCAACTCCTTTCAAAAAACGTTAAACTGAAAATATATAAAACTGTTATTCTACCAGTTATATTATATGGATGCGAAACATGGACTCTTACTTTAAGGGAGGAAAGGAGATTACAAGTATTTGAGAATAAAGTTATTAGGATTTTTTTTGCATCAAACAGAGATGAATAGACAGGTGAATGGAGAAGACTACATAACAATGAACTACATGGTCTTTATAGGAATCCAGATATAATAAGAACAGTTAAGTCTCATAGACTGCGATGGGCAGGACATCTGTGACGAATGGGAAATGAAAGATGTGCATGGAAGCTTGTTATAGAAAAACCAGAGGGAAAACGCCCAGTTGGTAGACCAAGAGGTGGGGGAATAACAAGTACCACGATTTGAGGGAAGTAGATTATACAGGGAATTATTGGAACACATAACTAACCTCATTATAGGAATGTATGGAGAGCTTATGTACGCGCGGCCATGAACCTACGGGTTCGATAGTGCCAGTGAGTTAGTTATAGCGTTAACTCCCACAAACACGCACACAAACACACACACACACAGACAGACACACATATGCATGCACTGTTCGAAGGGTCGTATCTATGAACGTATTAGACCGTAAAAGTCGTTCTCTGCTGAGAAAGTTGCATCCAAAGACGTTTTTGCGTACTCAAAAGTCTGTTCATGCGATAATAATTCCTAAGCTACCTGGCGAGGTGACTGCAGAGAACGAATTCTGAGCAGCCCGATGGGAACCGATGGTAACCGATGCACTTTGAAACCTTGCTGCTTTATCCAAGATGTCGGACCTTGAAGACTTCGATGTTTTCAGTATACGCGGAGAAGAGAAATTTGATAGTCTACCAAAGAATTCAACTGGAAGAACAGGAGAATTGGCGTAATATTGCACGATGCAGACGTCGTATACGGTTTTATTTGCGGGACGCAAGCGTATATACGTTACTCTAGCAGACGAAAATAACGGAAGTGGCTTTATCGCTGAGAATTCTGGGTAATTTGTTGCCAATATTATGACAAAAACTACTTTCATGCATGACCAGTCAGCGACTCGCTAATTCGAACTTTGCACGTTCTCACGGAAAACTCAGCTCACCAGAGACTAATGTATTTGCATGCGGCCCGAAGTCTGGAGTTTTCTTTCTACTTGTAAACACAGTCATTTGCGCTTCAATAGCGAAGTCGTTTTGAGATCAACACTCCCCTCTCAGATAGAGGCTTTGAAAATAGCGACATTCCTTAAGAAATGTAGTGTTTATTCCATTTGTATGCATTCTTCAACGTTCCAAACATCGCGTGTTGTTTACTAGCGCCGTGTCTGCATGTATCCACAACATATGCCCTTGTATTATCAAAACAGTCTACAAACACTGACGTCATTTACCACAAAATTCTCTTAAAATGATCTAAAAGTGTAAAAAAATGACCTACCGTAATGAAAATTATAACTAATTAATAATTATTCATTTATTAATTAGAAATTGTCCACAAGTTAACATGATTTTTGTCTCATAGACTCTTTTAACTTTACTATCTAACCTCTCTTGGTTAACTCTTGTTTTTTTCGACCCCAACGCTGTTAGGGTATCCGAGGGCTAGTGAGTCTTTCCTTTCTTCCATTTCTTCTTTCCTTTATTTTCTTTTCTTCTCCAGAAAAGCCTGACCAGAGGCTATAAGATGGCAGCCCCATCACTGGTCTTGCCTTCCTTTGGCCAGCAACCAATCGAAGGGACTATTATTATGCTTTCAAGTCTTATACGAGAATTTCCCAGAAGAATCAAACTTATGACGACCAAAGCAAATATCTCTGGGCCGTCCTATGAAACGATGGTGGGAAAATTTTCTATAGGATCGTAACAGGCCTTGGCCTAATACTTGGAAGGAAGAAGAAAAGAAGAGTACCAATAGTTGTACTTTATGCAGTTTTTTATCGTGTTTTCAAATATATGTTCGCCTAATTGACCAGCTTTTGACCCAAAGATGCCCAAGTGACCGAAAGTAGCTCAAGTGGCGGAAAGTGACTCAAGTGGCTCGAGAGCAAAAAGTGGTCGAAGTGGAGACTTTAAAAGTTGACCTTATTCAAGTTTTTAAACTGACCCAAACCCTCTGGTGGCACTATGGCCCTGGGGTGTATCGTCTGCATATTGTGCGATTCGGGTATTATTGTGTGTTGGGATGTCTGCTGTGTATATGTTGTACAAAATTGGTGCTGATACAGAGCCTTATGGTACGCCTGCTTTAATAGGGAAGCTTTCAGATGTTACTGTATCGTATTTTACATAGAATGATCTTTTGGTGAGGTATGAATGTATTAAGTGTGTGTAAGAATCTGGAATGTTGGCTGTGATTAGTTTCTTAATAAGTCCCGTATGCCACACGGAGTCGTAGGCTTTTTCTATTTCGAAAAATACTGCAGTAGTGTGCGTGTCCGTCTTTCAAATAATCTCTCCATGCAGTGGTAAGTAGCTGCGAGGAAACACCTTGAAGTGGGTTGCAGCCCGTTTTCATGGAGGGTTTATTATTCGGGGTTTCCTCCCTAGACCGATTGCCTTCACCCAGCTCCAGAGATGAACCTGCCCTGTTTTACTTCGGAGATGGGTTGTCTTGCAGGACTAACGAACCCCATCATGCGAAACACTAGATTTCACTTGATATGTTACGCAGATGATGTTCTCCTTTCAGAATTTGAAGATAATTTACAAAGATATTTGCAAATGAGATGCGATTTATGCGCAGGCTACACAAAGTGGGACCATAAAACAAATGAGGCAACTATGTAAGAGTTGGATGTAGAACCCATTCTTCACCATATACAAACTACCAGAAGAACTGGAAAGCCCATCTTCAACGAATGCCGTCTCATAGAATTCCAAAAGGCATTCTTCGCTACTGCCCCCAAGGCAAAAGATCACTGGGACGTCCAAAAAAGCGCTGGATGGAAAATTCCTCTTTGAGACCGTAACAGGCCACACGGCCTAATACTTGCATGGATGATGATGATGATGACGATTTGCATCAATTTAATATATCCATCCATCCATAGTAATTCTGCCCGAGGGCATGTCTTTCACTGCAATCATGGCATTTTCATGTTTTCATGCTATGCTCTGCAGCTTTAGTAGGGAATTATTAGGTGTGGTAGCTTCCCATTGCTTTCCATATCAGTGAAAGGTGATGATGATGATGGCCGGATGATTTTCGGGGACCATTGGGCCCTAGGCTTCCTGACATTTGTCTTACAGGTGAGGAAAAACCCCGAAAAAACCTCACCCAGACAAGGCTTCACACTACTATGTACACATATTTCCTTTATTTTGAGTGTTATACAAAGAACTACTTTTCATACACGCTTGAAGGTAAAACAATTTTTCTACCAATGAAAATGCATTCACGCATGTGGTTTGTTTACATTACAACTGGAACTTTGCTCGGTAGAGGTATAGGGGAAAGAGAGCGGTCGAGAAAAAAAAATATATATTGGTTTTTTAGCATTATTTTGTACAATGTATGATGAGCTGGCCCATAGCATCAACCCCCAACCTGGAGGACCAGACACTTTTTCTGGAGTCCACCATAGATCAGTTGCTTTCACTGCAGCTAAGAGTCTGATCCACCCTTTATTGCCTCATCCCCCGTCTGCACCATACCATAGGTCTCCTTCTCTGCTGCGTCCGTCGTTGGGTCTTCACCGTAACCCTGGCTAGGGACCCTTACAAGGTACTATCAGCCGGGCCAGCTGAACCTAGGTTTTTTAACGAGGTGTTACTCCTCTCCCTTCTCCTTTATCTCCCGGACTTGAGACCAGCAATGGTGGAGAATATTGGCAAGAATATCAAGATTAGATAAAATAAAAAATAATACAATAAGATAAATAATGAATCTAGAAAAGGATATTGTACAAGAGATTGAAGAAATCCAACTAAGATGGTATGGACATATAATGAGAAGAAGGGACACAGAAACAAACAAAGAAGTATTGAAATGGGTACCTCCTGGAAAAGGGAAACGTGGTAGACCAAAGCCACAGTGGATAAAGGGAATTCAAGACACATGAAGAAGAGAAATATGGCAGAAGCAGACACACAAGACCGGGAAATGTGGAAGAAAAAAATTGTAGATTTTCGTTGAGGATACCTGTGTAAATAACAGAAAAAATCCTGAAAAAAAATGTTACATTGCAGATTTTCGCGGATATAAGTATGATTAAGAAAGTTTTCTTGGGTTTTCCGCGTCATGGATTCAACTTCGGCCTCTGGCCACTGATTCCTGTGTGAATCAATGGCCAGTGGTCGAACTTGAATCCATGACGCGGAAAACCCAAGAAAACTTTCTTAATCATATATATATATTTTTTTTTTCTTAATATATAAAAATTATGGGTCACGTTGTTTGTCCGCGATAGAATCCTAAACTACTGAACCGATTTAATAAAATATTGCACACTGTGTGCAGTTTGATCCAACTTGAGACTTAGGGTAGTTTATAATTAAATTTATAGTCGCATTATTTTGTATTGCAAATTATTTGTTTATTATTTAACAAAGAGTTATAATCATCTGTGAGTTCCATACGATTCTAACAGATGGCGGTGTAAGGTAATTGGTTTATTATTTAACCAGGTGGCTATGCTTTTTGTTGCAACCGCGAATTTTAATTGAATTACAAATATTGATTATTTCATAATTTAAGTGTGTTCAGTGTTTACTTTATTTTCAATATTATTAATTTCGTGTGTAAGTATTAGTTTTAAGTAATCTGGCTGAAAGACAGCAACTTAATTTAAATTTAACTGGACCGAGAAGGGACATTGAACAATATGGCGAATCAGTTCTAGAGACCATGAATGATAAGATATCAAGTGAATTTCCGCAAATTGGTGTATGCCTCAAGTTGGTATCAAACTGCACACAGTGTGCAATATTTTTATTAAATCGGTTCAGTAGTTTAGGATTCCATCGCGGACAAACAACGTGACACGTAATTTATATATATGTTGTAAGAATTGTCCTAAACTATAAGATACTGTATATTCGTTATTGACAATTAGAGGAAGTGAAGAGGGGGGTTGATTAATGACTCTAGTGGCATGAATGGCGGTGACATTTGTCATTATATTGTGTAGAGATAACATCTCCATTCACGTTTAATAATGTTGAGAAAGCATGTTTGCTCCAATAACCCAGAGAGCTTCACTTCCTGCAAACACACAAAGGTCAAAGGTCACGGATCATATGTACTTCTCCAATCGAATCCACAAATAACAATCCTCTTATAGACGGCCAAGTCATTTAGATTACAGGCGCTTCGTAGATCTATTTTGCACGCATAAGAATTTAGCATATCAAACGGCGTATCAAAAGTATTTAGCAGTGCCTGTTATTACTTATGGATCCGAAACATGGACAGTGACAACACAACTATCTGCCAGGATACAAGCTGCTGAAATGAGATTCCTCAGACCAATAGCAGGATATTAAAGAACAGACAAAAACATAATAATAATAATAATAATAATAATAATAATAATACTTTATTTATTCTGGCAGAGTTAAGGCCATAAGGCCCTCTCTTCCACTCAACAAGCACAAATACAAATAAATATTCGACAAATATAGATATACACTATACGAATTATAAACATTTAAAGATACAATAAATGTAGCAATGTAAATGTCATGT
Source organism: Diploptera punctata (assembly GCA_030220185.1). Lineage (NCBI taxonomy): Eukaryota > Metazoa > Arthropoda > Insecta > Blattodea > Blaberidae > Diploptera > Diploptera punctata. Next base: position 208,293 of record JASPKZ010010684.1, on the reverse strand, counting down.
ACAAACAACATTTTATACGATAATAACAATAATAATACTTACAATAATAATAATATAATAATCCATCCATCCATAGTAATTCTGCCCGAAGGCAGGTCCTTCACTGCAATCATAGCATTTTCATGCTATGCTTGCAGCTTTACTAGGGAATTGTGTAGGTGTGGTAGCTTCCCGTTGCTTTCCACACCGGTGAAGGATGATGATGATAATGATAATGGTAAGGATGATAATGATAAGGATGATGGCCATATGATTTCGGGGACCGTTTGGGCCTTAAAGTTTTCCTGACATTTGTCTTACAGGTGAGGAAAAACCCCGATAAAAACCTCACCCAGAAAAACTGCCCCGACCGGGGATCGAACCCGGGCCCGCTGCGTGACAAGGCAGCACGCTACCTCGAGACCACAGCGGTGGACAATATAATAATAATAATAATAATAATAATAATAATAATATAATATGATACATTATACGGGAAACACCAATTAATATATATATCTTACACTGGATAATAATGAAGTCGAGTTTAGAGCAAATATAAATTTAGATTTCTTTTAAAAGATGCCAATGTCCGACACAGAAATAATAATGTATAGTGCACAATGTGCAAAGATTAGTTAATCTATATTAGTTTATCTGTCCATACAGAATCCTGTCAGAGATTGCCCTCTGTTTTTGCACTTTAGCACATGGTATCTCTCGCATAACATGCCGCATCGCTCGCACACGCATTCTGGTCCCGGGTCATGAAACTGTTTCGTTTTGCACAGTCTGTGATGGAAGCCGTGTACTGCTAGCCGGGTCACTAGGTGTCGTAGTTCGGCTTCTTCCAGTCTTCTGAGATCATGGCATCGGTGTTGTAGAAATCGGTCCAAATGGATTCTTTTTTTCAGCTGCAGCTCTCTTAGTACAGTATTATAGCTCGCTGTAGATGGCAGGAATAGTTTCAATCGGAGCTCTTCTATGAGAAATAGCTCCTTTGTCAGTTCATAGACCGTGCGGGAGGGTGCGAACTTTGACACACCCGCTGCCTTTTTCAAATACATGGATTTCACTTTTTCCAGGAGTCTAAATAACACAGAAATGAGACAACTAAAAGTAGAGGAATTAAACGCAACAATAGTGAAATGCCGAAAAACTGGAAAGAACAGTTAGCAAGGATGACTGAGAATAGAATACCAAAAGCAGCATACAGCTATTCACCACGAGGAAGAAGAAGTTTGGGAAGACCAAAGAAAAGATGGAAAACAGCAGCAATTTGGAGCCGGAACAGGCTAGTAAATAAGCCTAAACCAAGAAGAAGAAGAAGAAGACGATTTATTCACGATAATAAATGTTTACGAACTAAAGATACAGCAAAAGACAAAAGTTGCAACGCTGTTAAGATAATTATACCCACGTGGTGTTGACATGGAAACATCATTTAAAAACGCGAAGACATTATTGGTAGAGAACTGTTTTCAGTTTTTGGTGATAGGAGCGGCGTCTTAGAAGCCTCTAACGACAACTCCCCGACTCTACCTGGCAGTAACAATGCATTTTTTTGCGCGATTGTGCGTTTTGTCGTACTTACAGCAAGGCGACCATGATTGAACGTTCAACTTCATACATTTCGGGGTTGCCAACCTAAATAACTATACTGTAATATTACATATTACTAACCTCTTGTGGGAAGTAAAACCACTGCCCTCTATGTATACTACGTACAATGTATATACAAAAATATATCCAAAAGGTAGTGTTAATATACATTATACGAAACAAATCACTGCATTTTAAATGAACTGAACTTTATTTGAAACAATATAAAACAAATACGTACTTGCGGCCATGTTATCAATAATTGTTCTCAAGGCCTCCTGTTGTTTCAACTAACAAACATGGCCCACACTGTTAACGTTAGTCAATTGTTTATAATGGACACAAATTATAATGATTTGGTTTCTTCTTTTTAGACGAAAGTTAGCGTTTAATAGATTACATTGGTCAACATGATTTTTGTCTCATGAGTACCAATAGTTGTACTTAACGCAGTTTTTTTGTTGTGTTTTCAAATATGTATTCGGAATTTCTCCATCACCCACAGTTTTTTTTTATTTTGATTTCAATTAATGGATTTAAATAATTATTTTTTAATAAACGTTTTTTCGTCCATTTGTCCATTGTAAAATAAAACCAAATGAGCTAACTCAGGAGATTTCAGCTATGGAAAAGAGATACCAAGGCAAATGGAATCCTAATATGCTGGCCGATTATTGTTGGACCATCAAAAGGGATGCTTCACAGGCGAAATGTAGCAGAAAATCGTCATTTTTACTTTCTAGGTGAGTCCGAATGTTCGAATATTGTGTAGTTCGAATGTAGAAAATATTAAAGTGTTTGAAATTATAAATTCCTGTCTCTCGGAAACCTTGCGTGATGGAGAAAAACCGGTATCATATTTGAATTCAGGAGAAAAAATACTATCAGAATCACATATTTTTCTTTCTGAGACATTTTTTTTTATTTTTTTTTTATTTTTCTCAGTGTTATAAGGAATGCATTTAATGGGTAGCATGTCGAGGATTATATAGGAACTTGGGGTCGATTAAAGTTCCTAGGGACTTGGAAGTGAAGGAAATGACTTATGATTGTTGGTTACTTTGATGTCACACTGTTATCATAAGTAACGCCACGAGTGATTTCCAAATTATCGATATACTCACGAAGTGAGAAATGAATTTATCTAGAGAATTTGGAAATCAAGAGTAGCATTTGTTAGGACTATTTAACGAATAAAATTAAGCTGTTTACTCACAAATCATTATTTAACTATAGTTATTTTAAAATATTTATATATTTAATGTGAACGGCGATGTTTGAAAACAAATGAGAAACGATTGGTACGCTTCATTTGTTCATCACTGCAACCAGATCATATTATTTATTGTCAAAGGATCGCAATATTGTAAGAATGCACCCTAGTGGAGAAATTTATAACCAACGTTATAGGTTTCTGATGTCCTACGATGTAAATATGTCAATTATATTTTTCTGCAACGTCATTTCCTGGAAAATAATTGGTTTAAGAAAGTGCAAACAGTGTTTTTTTTGTGGTATAATCAATTGTTACAAATGTTTTTATATAATCTCTTTCTGCTGACATTCATGCACTATATATACAATCTGGTAGCCGTATTTCTTAGAGGGTCAGTCACTGCAAAATAATGCTATGACCTATTCAATGTTAAAAAGGAGGTGCTTTCTTTATTACGATAAACTTTACTAGTTGGTAAATTTTAGGCAAAACACGACTGTGATTGGTTGTAAATAAAACAAATCATAGAAATGGTCATTGACTCCCATTTGGGGCATGAGTTAAATAGTCAACAATATCTTGCCTGAGGTTAAGTTTAACAGAGCTGTTTGTTCACTTGTTATTCACACATCTGTTTTTAAAACTTCTCTGATTATATCCTTACGAAATAAACTACATATTTTTCATGATTTAATGGTCTCTACAGGATCATATTATTATTGTAATTAAATTTAGTTCAATTCTATTAATTAATTAATTAAATTTATATCTACTTTAGGAACCATTTATTCACAATTATTCACTTCTGTCAAGTAATGTCTAATTTGGGTTTTTAATTTAAACTTTCCACTGAATTATTGCAATTATTGGAATGTTGTTGTCCCGCGCCGTAGCCGAGTGGTTAAAGTAGGAAGCCTTGGCGCAGAGCTACGGGACTTGCGCTGGTTCGAGTCTCCATGGGGGAAGAAATTTTCTCATGGTATTTCGGCCAGTATGGGACCGGTGCCCACCCAGCATCGTGAGGCAATTGGGTAGCTACAATAAGTAGCGGCTCCAGGTTGAGGAACCAGCTATAACGGCTGGGGGACTCGACATGCTAACCACATGTCACCCCTACACTGGCTGTTGATCATCTACCTCTGTGATTGACACATGTGGATGTGAAGGGCCAGCAGCCGGCTGGTAAAAGGGCAACCGCTGAAAAGTGGAAAGACCCTCAATCGGAATCGGGAATGTTGTCGCTAACAGCTTAGTCTCGTTGTGACACAAATATTTCCAACAAAGATATTATTTTAATATTATTTATTATTTTGAAAACACCATCGCGCAAAAAATAATGTACAACACATGTTTGTGAAGTGTTTTACAGAATCTCGGAAATTAAAAACCTCGCTATCGGTCGGTTTTAAATAATTTTCTCACTCGAGTAAAAACCACTTATCAAACCACTTCCCTATTGTTAAATTGGGGAAAATTAGTTTCTGATGCCAGTTTATTTAAAAGTGTCGGGCTGCAGAGAAAATAAAATCTTGCATAACAGTAAGTTCTACCCCAGTGAAACCGTTGTCCGCGTTTCCTGATGGTTGTATTTTTATGGTGAAATACATTGAGTGGATTGCACACGGCCCCGCCTTTCTAACATTTTATTGTTTCCATAACAACCATAACAACTGAAAATCTGCAGTTGATAATTACAAAAACAAAAGTTTTAATTATGACCTGGTTTCATAACAATTTTCTGTGGATTTTCAGTTGTTTTTTAGTTGTTATGGAAACAATAAAAGATTGGAAAACCGGGCCCGTGGCTTACACTTCGCCCATTCACTCCCACGACCAACGCACTTTTTTTTCGTCTGACTTATCGCTTTCTACCTGTCTGGCAAGTTTTAAGGGAGGAAAGGAGATTGCGAGTATTTAACAATAAAGTTCTTAGGACAAATTTTGGACCAAAGAGAGATGCACAGACAGGTGAATGGAGAAGATTTACGTGAGCCACATTATCTTTATACGAAGTCAGATATAATAAGACTCGCGCGCCGTAGCCGAGTGGTTAAGGCAGGAAGCCTCTTGCGCTGGTTCGAGTCCTCATGGGGGAAGAAACTTTATCATGGAATTTCGGCCAGTATAACGGCTGATGGACCCAATATGCTGATCACATGTCACCCCTACACTGGCTAGATGATCATCTACCTCTGCGATTAACAAATGTGGATGTGTTGCCAGCAGCCGACTGGTAGGCCAAGGGCCTTCTAGGCTTGTCGCGCTTGGAGTTAGATAAATTAAGAACAGTTACGTCTCGTAGACTGCATGGGCAGGACATGTGGCACGAATGGGAATGAAAGGGAGGGCAAAGAAACTCGTAGGAAAACCAGAGTGAAAGCGTCCAGTAGGTAGACCAAGAATGAGGTGGGAGAATAACATTAAACATTATTTGACGGCAGTATATTGTACAGCGGATATTCCTAAAGATTTCAGGATAGGGATGTATGGAGAGCGCGGCCATGAACCTATGGATTCGATACTATCAGTTAGTTAGTTTGTTAGGACTTGTTTCTTTGGTTTTTCCATTAAAAAACAAGAAAAGAAAGACAATCCCCATCCAGGTTTGAATGCGTGACCCTCGCAATAAATGGTAACTCATGCATGACGAGAGAACTTCAACCTAAATTCCAGACCTTAGGGGACCACAGGAATATTTCACTTTAGCGACAATTTCCTGTTATTTGACCGGAATCGAATCCTGGACCTCATGAACCGTACTCAGAAACTCTGCCCACTAGACCACGAGGCTACGAAATTACGACCTCCGAACTTTGTGACGAATCAATTGCTTGCTCCACTTGTCGATAATTTTTTTAGATCAATTTATTTGACAAATAAAACTGAAGTTGTTTTGGGAGGCAAATGTGTAACTTGGCATCCGTATCAGATAGTTCCCCACCCAAATGGACGTGATTATCTAAAAAGCTTTCCAACATCAGTAAATCTCATTTTCGCAGACAGTTGGCTTGAACCAAGCACTGGAACTATAGTTCAGGAGGCGCCATGCCTACTTGTAAAGGAAAAAAATAGTGTGAACTCTAGTTTCAATCCCTCCTAGATAATAATAATAATAATAATAAAATAATAATAATACAGTTAAGTCTCGTAGACTGCGATGGGCCGGACATGTGGCACGAATGGTGAATGAAAGACGTGCATGGAAGCTTCTTGTAGGAAAACCAGAGGGAAAACGCCCAGTTGGTAGACCAAGAATGAGGTGGGAGAATAACATTAAGTATGATTTAAGGGAAGTAGATTATACAGGGGATGATTGGAAAGCATTATCTCAGGATAGGGATATATGGAGAGCTTATGTCCGCGCGGCCATGAACCTACGGGTTCGATAGTGCCAGTAAGTAAGTAATAATAACTCAGTGGCACTATTGAACCCTTAGGTTTATGGCCAAGTGGACATGAGCTCTCCATACATCCGTATCCTGAGGAAATGTTTTCCAACCTTCCCCTGTATAATCTTCATCCCTCAAATCATGGTAAATGTTATTCTTCTACCTCGTTCTTGGTCTGCCAACTTGAAGTTTTCCCTCTGGTTGTCCTACAAGAAGCTTCCATGCATCTCTTTCATTCCCCATTCGTGCCACATGTCCTGCCCATCGCAGTCTGCGAGAATTAACTGTTATTATATCTGGCTTCCTATAAAGACCATGTAGTTCATTGTTATGTAGTCTTCTCCATTCACCTGTCTGTTCATCTCTCTTTGGTCCAAATATTTTCCTGAGAACTTTACTCAAATACTTGTAATCTCCTTTCCTCCCTTAAAGTAAGAGTCCATGTTTCACATCCATATAATATAACTGGTAGAATAACAGTTTTATATATTTTCAGTTTTAACGTTTTTGAAAGGAGTTGGGACATCAAGAGTCTCTGCAATGCATAATAGCACGCATTTCCAGAATTGAGCCTATGTTTAATTTCTTTGTGCATCTCATTCCTGATTGTGATTATTGTTCCTAGGTATTTGAATTCACAACCAATTCCTCAAAATTTCCCTCATTAAAGGTATCATCATTAATAATGATAATAATGATAATAATAATAATAATATTAATAATAATAATAATAATAATAATAATAATAATAATAATAATAATAGTGTTCTTATTGTTCATAATTTGTAGGATTTTCATCCTGTTTATTTCCAAAATCACTCCTCGGAGGAAGACGTACTGGATGTGCATTCACTGTCTATCCATCTCTTGGCTGGTCTTCCTCTTGTTCTTCTTCCGTCTATAGGTCTATCTACTTTAGCTCTTTTTGCAAGTCTACTGTTTTCCATTCTTTCTATAAGACATTTCCAATATTTTCGTCTATCTATAATAGATTTGGTTATGTCTTGAATATGACATTTGTCCCTAATTTGTGTGTTGTGTATTTTATCAAATAATGTTTTCTCCTGAGTAATAGTAATAATAATAATCTAGAAAATATATTATGTGCGGCGATAAGAGATGCTGTAATTCCATTGGAGGGGTGAGAGATAGTGAAATTTAAGAATAATTCTGAGTTTACAATATTAATGTCGGTATCATAATTTTCGTAAGTAATGCCACGAGTGATGATTTCCAAATTATCGATAAATTCACGACTCACGAAGTGAGGAGTGAATTTATCTAGAGAATTTGGAAATCAAGAGTGGCATTTGTTAGGACTATTTAACGAATAAAATTAAGCTGTTTACTCACAAATCATTATTTAACTATAGTTATTTTAAAATATTTATATATTTAATGTAAACGGCGATGTTTGAAAACAAATGGGAAACGATAGGTACGCTTCTACTGCTTCTTTTGTTTATCACTGCAACCAGATCATACTATTTATTGCCAAAGGAACGCAATATTGTAAGGAGGAGCTTTCTTTAATATGGTAATTATAACACTGATAAATATTTGGTGAAACACGACTCTGATTGGTTGTAAAACAGAAATCATTGAAACGTGATTGGTCATTGACTCCCATTTGGGGCATGAGTTAAATAGTCTGTGTAGTTAACCTGACAATTTAACTCACGCCCCAAATGGGAGTCAATGACCAATCACATTTCAACGATTTTTTTATTTACAACCAATCACAGTTGTGTTTCGCCCAGGGTTAGTTTAATATTGTTTAGTAATTTATTATCAAAATGTAAAATCTTATAACGCTGGAATATTAACTGCGCTATCTAATCGTATTGGTGATGTGGCTTCATCAATAGCTATTGCTTGGATACTAAATTTTGGTAGATGAAATTTTGTTTATTATTTGGATTGCAGAATTTAGCAACTAAAGTTTATCATAATAAAGAAAGCACCTCCTTTTTAACATTCTGCATAGGTCATAACATTATTTTGCAGTGACTGACTCTCTAAGAGATACGGCTACCAAATTGTATATATAGTGCATGGATGTCAACACGTAGCGCATGCGGGAGTTAATATAAAAACATTTGTAGCAATTGATTATACCACCAAAAAAAGAAACCACGTTTTCACTTTCTTAAATGTATTTTTTCCCAGGTAATAACGTTCCAGAAAAATATAATTGTCATATTTACATCATAGGACATCAAAAATGAATTAATATACAGTTTGATGTGTTTAATTTTTTCTCCACTAGTGTGCATTCTTACAATATTGCGTTCCTTTGGCAATAAATAGTATGATCTGGTTGCAGTGATAAACAAAGAAGCAGTAGAAGCGTACCTATCGTTTCTCATTTGTTTTCAAACATCGCCGTTTACATTAAATATATAAATATTTTAAAATAACTATAGTTAAATAATGATTTGTGAGTAAACAGCTTAATTTTATTCGTTAAATAGTCCTAACAAATGCCACTTTTGATTTCCAAATTCTCTAGACTATTTAACTCATGCCCCAAATGGGAGTCAATGACCAATCACATTTCAATGATTTCTATTTTACAACCATTCAGAGTCGTGTTTCACCAAATATTTATCAGTGTTATAATTACCATATTAAAGAAAGCTCCTCCTTACAATATTGCGTTCCTTTGGCAATAAATACTATGATCTGTTTGCAGTGATAAACAAAAGAAGCAGTAGAAGCGTACCTATCGTTTCTCATTTGTTTTCAAACATCGCCGTTTACATTAAATATATAACTATTTTAAAATAACTATAGTTAAATAATGATTTGTGAGTAAACAGCTTAATGTTATTCGTTAAATAGTCCTAACAAATGCCACTCTTGATTTCCAAATTCTCTAGATAAATTCACTCCTCACTTCGTGAGTCGTGAATTTATCGATAATTTGGAAATCACTCGTGGCATTACTTATGATAAATTCACGACTCACGAAGTGAGAATTTGGAAATCACTCGTGGTATTACTTGTGATAAAACCAGATCAAATAAATGTCCCTGCAAGGCCGGCTGAGGGATGACTATAAACACGCTGTAGAGCCACAAGATGTGTGGGTGGTTTGATTGCCCTCGCCAGGCATCGGCCGGGTCTTGTTAGCGCATGTGCAGTAACTACCGCCAAAATTTCGACCCTGGAGGTCAAGGACTGTGTGAAATAGAAGCATTTTATTCTATTTCCCTGTCTTCTAGTTTCCTTCTTTTATCGTTGATGTATCCCATCTCCCCAAGCAAAATGTAAAGTGGTTTGATTCCATCGATATGCGTAATACTGCGCAGTCAGTCAATACTCAGTAACAACAGTTGGGCAACTTCTTCTTTCTCTCAGTTTTAGTTAATTCCGAACGAATGAACTGTTGAGGTTGTTCAAATTAACTAACTAACTCACTGGCACTCCCTCCATGGTATCTTTATCTTGTCGTGGTGGAGTGGCTTGCGTGCTTAAATGATCCTGAGAGCTATGCCGGCGGTAGCATTGCTGCCGATAGGGTTACCCATGCCGGACTGGTCGAAGGTGATAAGCCAGACGAAAAAAGTACCTTGGTCGAAAGAGTGACGATCCTTCACCGTAAAAATACAACCGTCAAGAAATCCGGACATGGGTTCAACTGGGGTAAAATTTTCCGGAGGTCAAATAGTCCCCCATTCGGATCTCCGGGCGGGCCTACTTCAGGGAACCCATGCCAAAGGCTCAAACACAGGGACATGTTCCTAGGAACATGGAATGTTAGGACTTTAGACCAAGAATGAGGTGGGAGAATAACATTAACTATGATTTTAGGGAAGTAGATTATACAGGGAATGATTGGAAAGCATTAGCTTAGGATAGGTATGTATGGAGAGCTTATGTCCGCGCGGCCATGAACCTACGGGTTCGATAGCGCCAGTGAGTAAGTAAGTAAGTAACTCACTGGCACTATGGAACCCATAGGTTCATGGCCACTCGGGCATAAGCTCTCCATAGATCCCTATTCTGAGATAACGTTTTCCAATCATTCCCTGTACAATATACTTCCCTCAAATCATAGTTAATGTTATTCTCCCACCTCATTCTTGGTCTACCAACTGGGCGTTTTCCATCTGGTTTTCCTACAAGAAGTTTCCATGGTCCTGTACCATTCCACAATCGTGCCACATGTCCTGCCCATCGTAGTCTACGAGACTTAACTGTTCTTATTATATCTGGCTTCCTATAAAGACCATGTAGTTCACTGTTATGTAGTCTTCTCCATTCACCTGTCTGTTCACCTCTCTTTGGTCCAAAACTTTTCGTAAGAACTTTATTCTCAAATACTTGTAATCTCCTTTCCTCCCTTAAAGTAAGAGTCCATGTTTCACGCCCATATAATATAACTGCTTCCTTTAAGAGAAATTGGGATGCGTTCCTGTAGTGCATAATAGCATGCGTTTCCAGAATTGAGTCCCTGCGTTTGAGCCTTTGCCAAGGATTTCTTATAGTACTCTCCGCTCGGAGAACACAAAGGCGGACTATTTTATCTTCGGAAATTTTACCCCAGTGAAACCCGTGTCCGCGTTTCTTGACGGTTGAAATTTTACGGTGAAAGATCGTGACTCTTTCGACCAAAGCACTTTTTTCGTCTGGCTTATCGCCTTGGACCTGTCCGGCATGGGTAATTTTTTCGGCAGAAATGTTTCCTTCTCGATACATTTAAGGACATAAGCCACTCCATCAAAACAATATAGAGTTCTTCACGTCTAGAAAATAGCATTGTTCTTATGGAGCCGTTGTTTCTAGTAAGCGTGTCCTTTTATTTGAGATTGGGTTAAATATAGCTTTTTTTTTTTAGATATTCAATTCTGTGAACATTTATTTGATGTATTTGTTATGTTTAGGCAGTGTAAGCCATAGAGAAACTTCGAATAGAGGGGAAACTGAGTACAGTGACATCTAAAAAATTCGGTCGTTTACGGTGAACTACAATGAGCAAACTACAATGGTAGCGCTGTTTCGTAGTAACAGAATATGTAACTAAATAAAACAAATGCAAGGCACACGGCGTGTTCACCGGTGTTCACTCGGGATTATGGGAAGTTAGCCGTTTTGTAAATTTAAATTTTTAACTGCTATCCTTTCGTTCTTATGTAGACGGTGCTGTAAATTATCGAAAGTTAAAATCATTACTTAGATTTTATTTTACTCTAATTTGTAATTAATTTCAAGCTTGTCTACATTTTTAATGTGAATCTAAACCTACTAGAAGTGATAAAATTCTAAGATTTGTTAGGTTAGGAAGAGTGATGTTAGTGTACAGCCATTTCTAATAAACATTTTAAAAATGTGACTTTATAATGGATTTCAGATGTCCGACATGGCTAAGGTTCTTTAATAAATATTGTATAAAATATGTATGTGAGAATAAGGGGGTAGGTCAATTGTACATATTTATTAAAAGAGCTCATAATGCACGTTTTTAAATTTTAATAAACGAAAATAAATTAACATGTCTTATTTATTTACATTCTCCCCTTCTGTTAAAATTAAAGAAAATCTCTAGTTCTGAGAGACAGGGTATACATAATTCCAGAATTTAAGATTAATTAATACGTTATTTATTCCCATAAAAGTTAAATTCCATGATTATTCACCAGATGGCGTTATATAATTATAATTCATAATTTTACCACCAGGCGGTGCTGAATTTCATATTAGTACCAGAAAAAAATCGAAAAAAATTAGATGTAGTTAGTTGTTCTACACTAGCGCCGCTTATGGCATGTACGCGAAACTTGTCTACTTTCTTCTCTGGTACTCTGTGGTGTAAGCCATTTAAGCGTCCAAAAAGCTACTTTTTCACGTTTTTCACCAGAAAGGGTGATACTTAAGGGTGAAGGGATTGAGTATCACAACTCCCTTATAGCCTATGTTCATCCCGGGAATCTCCTGAACATTTTGCAAAAAGTACCATCACAATCGGATGAACAGTGTGGCAGCGCATAAAGTACGAACAAGCAAACATTCATTTTTATATAATAGATTTATGAATCAGTTTGTTTTCATTGCAATTTTTTAAAACATGTTTTCTGCCAACGCCTTCACAATACTGTAGGTTACACGCATTGCAGCTGTGCTAAACAAGTTGCCGCTAAGTGCGGCTAAAACTTCTGTTTCGTTATTTTATTTCTAACTCATTCAAGATTATTATTGATTTCGTACATCTCAATGATGGATAAATCATATTTGAAGAGAAAAATTATACGCTGGTCTGAGCGTATAATTTTTCTCTTCAAATATTCAAGATTATTTCACAAACCTGAAAATCTTCAAACTCGGGACCCACGGCTTAAAGTCCCTCCTCGGAGGACTTGTTCCTTTGATTTTTTCGCTCTAAAAAATCCACTGACCCCGGCCGGGTTTGAACCTGCGATCCTCGGAACTAGAGACAAAACATAATCACTAGACCACCGCGACCGACTATTAATGTAGAAGTAGGAATCTGTTGTTACGCGCCATAGCCGAGCGATTAAGAGATCATGCCTTGGCGCAGAGCACTGGTTCATGAACCATAACGCCAAAGGTGTCTTTATGGAAAAGTAAGGATGGAAGGGGATTTTATCAACATTTCCATGGGGGAAGAAATTTTCTCATGGAATTCCGGCCAGTATGGGACTGGTGCACACCCTGTATCATGAGAAATTAGGATAGCTACTAGTGGTTCCGGGGGCACGCAATAGCGTAGTTACGCTACAAACCGGAAGATCGATGGTTCGAATCCCGGTGGGGTCAGGATTTTTAAAAGTGGCCCAGACTTTCTGGTGGCAACATGGTCCTAGGGTCGACTCAGCCTCTAACGTAAATGAGTACCAGACTCTTGTTCTGGAGGTAAAGGCGGCCGTCACGCAGGATTGACATCAAGTGCAGATTGTCTAGATAAAGTGGGAGCCTTAACCTCCTACTACCTCAAGGGTCTCCTATGGCCTGTGAGGATTACTTTATTTGTTTACAAATGGTTTCTAGGATAGCCATCGTGAGATTGGAAAGAGTGAGTGTGTTAGGTTGGTAGAACTGAGTGCAGGATAACATCGACTTAAAATCAACATGGCCATGAAAACGTACTATATCCAAAAAAAAGGATATGTGGAATCTTGTAGAGAATTCCTATGAATGTCAGGTTAACAAACTGTTGGATCTTGTACGGTTTCTCTTCTAATCTAACTTGGTTACTTGTCACCATCTAACTGGATTAGAAACACGAGACAAAGACATGGAGTGTTTTTTGAATCTCACTCTAAACTATTTTATTGCCTAATTCCCATGAAACATTTAAAAGAAAAAAATTACAAATATTCATTTATTGTAGATACCAAAAATAACTAACTCACTGGCACTATCGAATTCATAGTTTCATGGTCGAGCGGACATAAGCTCTCCATACATCCCTATCCTGAGCTGTTTTCCAATCATCCCCTGTATAATCTACTGCCCTCAAATCATAGTTAATGTTATTCTCCCACCTCATTCTTGGTCTACCAACTAGGAGTTTTTGCTATCGTTTTACTACAAGGTTTCCGTGCCCCAGTTTTAAAATATCGCTCTAGCACGACATGTCACCACTAATAGCACGACATGTCACCACTAATAGCACGACATGTCACCACTAATAGCACGACATGTCACCACTAATAGCACGACATGTCACCACTAATAGCACGACATGTCACCACTAATAGCACGACATGTCACCACTAATAGCACGACATGTCACCACTAATAGCACGACATGTCACCACTAATAGCACGACATGTCACCACTAATAGCACGACATGTCACCACTAATAGCACGACATGTCACCACTAATAGCACGACATGTCACCACTAATAGCACGACATGTCACCACTAATAGCACGACATGTCACCACTAATAGCACGACATGTCACCACTAATAGCACGACATGTCACCACTAATAGCACGACATGTCACCACTAATAGCACGACATGTCACCACTAATAGCACGACATGTCACCACTAATAGCACGACATGTCACCACTAATAGCACGACATGTCACCACTAATAGCACGACATGTCACCACTAATAGCACGACATGTCACCACTAATAGCACGACATGTCACCACTAATAGCACGACATGTCACCACTAATAGCACGACATGTCACCACTAATAGCACGACATGTCACCACTAATAGCACGACATGTCACCACTAATAGCACGACATGTCACCACTAATAGCACGACATGTCACCACTAATAGCACGACATGTCACCACTAATAGCACGACATGTCACCACTAATAGCACGACATGTCACCACTAATAGCACGACATGTCACCACTAATAGCACGACATGTCACCACTAATAGCACGACATGTCACCACTAATAGCACGACATGTCACCACTAATAGCACGACATGTCACCACTAATAGCACGACATGTCACCACTAATAGCACGACATGTCACCACTAATAAATAATTACTAATATTTTTGAAACAATAAATTTATTAATATATTAGCTTCAAATTCTTTTCAATTTGTTTTTATTTTTCGTGAAGAATCTAGATAAATGGCATTAAAATTTAAAAAAAATAATATTTGAAGAGAAAAATTATACGCTCAGACCGGGACTTGAACCCTGGACCCTTGGTTCTCTAGACCAACTGAGCTACCTGAGCAAGTACCGATCTAAACGCAAATCTTTCTCTATATACATTGTAATTCCCATCCACCAAATGCTGTGAAGCCATGCTTCTATCTTGCAAATGGCGGCTCCTTTATTAAGAAGACATATTTGGGAATTATACATTACAGCCAGTACGGCTTTTTCCAAGTTTTTTAAATCAGCTAATTCCGGGCATTAGAATCGAAAGCCAAAATTAAAAAAAATTATATTGTTGTCGCCATGTTTATTTTTTCGCAACGAAACGGCGTATATAATATTTACTTACTTACTTACTTACTCACTGGCACTATCGAACCCGTAGGTTCATGGCCGTACGGACATAAGCTCTCCATACATCCCTATCCTGAGCTAATGCTTTCCAATCATTCCCTGTATAATCTACTTCCCTCAAATCATAGTTAATGTTGTTCTCCCACCTCATTCTTGGTCTACCAACTGGGCGTTTTCGCATAATATTTGAATAAGAAAATTGAGATCAAATTTGTTAATATGACAAAAATTTCGAATTACCAAGAAAATTGGATAGTTTAACGTAAGCAGCTCTTGCGAGATTGACTTTTAAGTAATTTGAAACAAAAACAGTATGATCTTATCCCCTTTTTAATTATCATCATCTTCTTCACTTCAAGGTTTAGGTGGTTCGCCTGTTCCAAATTCACAATGATTCCTTCCATCTCTTCCTAGGTCTTCCTACATCCCTTAGGTTTATAATGATATGCTATCTTGTTTCTTCCATTCTCTGAACATGCTGCTACCAGCCGACGCGGTGTTGTTGAATTCTATCATTTATTGAATATATTTCTAAATCACTTCTTATTTCTTCATTTCTTATGTGGTCCAATTTTGTGCATCCTTTGGTCCTTCTTAGAAAAGTCATTTCTGCACTTGTATTCTGCTGGAACTGCTCTTATTTGTTACCCAGGACTCACTACCGCATAAAAGTACCGGTACCGCCATTGTTTTGTACAACTTCAATCTTGTATCCTTCCTTGTTTTATGTTTTAGTGTTCTATAAATGGTGCCACATATCATTTGAAATGTTGATAATTTATTGTCTGTATCATTTCTTGTTCCACATCCAGAAGACAATTCACAACCTGGATAATTAAAATCTAATTCATAATAATTATTGAAAAGATTATAAAGTTTTGTTGTTAATTTTATCTCTAATTTAGTTTCATTTTTTCATACTTTCTTCTAACCAAAAACTATACATCCCTCACATTATGCAACAACAATTTATCCAGTACAGGTACTCATTTTACTACAAATCAGAAAATATTGAAATAGAAGGGAAAGAAAATCACACTGGCAGCAAAAAATATAATGAAAAATGACTAGAGATTGTGTAATATTTTATTTTAGCACTCTTAGAGTGATCTTAACATAAACAGACGCCAATTGCATCCTTCTGCCATTCACACCACAATTTCAAATGATATGTGGCACCGTTCATAGAACACTAAAACACAAAACAAGGAAGGATACAAGATTGAAGTTGTACAAAACAATGGCGGTACCGGTACTTTTATACGGTAGTGAGTCCTGGGTGACAAATAAGAGGAGTTCAATTAATTTATGTGGACACGTTATGTTTGTTGCAGAAATGCCGTGGAGGCCACACCTGAGCTGAGGTAGCCAGTGTTCCAGCTGCTGCACCATGCTGATAAAGGAATATCACATCCCTCTACCGCTCACGGTTGAGGAATATCGGATTGCTCAGCTCTACATGATTGCTGTAAGTAAATTTATCTTAGATTCGTAACTGTAGGGATTTCATTTTCAAGGTCAAGTCACAGTAGCTCCCACTGATCTCTCAAACTCTGTATAGCTGTGCAGTAGTGCTAGTATATCAAAGCAACTCTGCAAGATCATGTGACTGTTATGTGGGGAGTTATGTTATAAGGAATGTGAGGTTGCCAGCAGATATTATTAGATCGTCCATCATCATCTTCAAGGCGCTCCCTGGTGCACTATATGCTGCAGGTGCAGGTCGTCTTTCCAACGACGTTTTGGTCTTCCTACATTTCTTCGGCCTAGAGGCCTATAATGAAGCAGCTGTTTTGATAAACGATTATTTGACATTCTCTGTATGTGTTCAAACCAATTACGTTTATTTGTGTGTATTCTCTCGTTTATATTATATATTTGTAATTCATCTCTGATATCTTGACTTCTCTTTTGATCTCTTAGAGATACACCTGCAACTGATCTGAGAAATCTCATTTTGTCTCAATTTTATTTTTATCAGAGATCGTTAAAGGCCAAGTCTCAGACCCGTATGTTAACGTTGGAACGGCTACTGTTTTGTAAAATTTTAATTGAGTTTCCCTTGTGGTCTTATTTCTGAAATATCTTCTTATTGAACCACATATCTGTTGAAATTTACCTAATTTCTGCTTCATGTCCAAATTTTGCTGGTACGATATCATGCATCCCAGATAATTGAAACAAGTTACTTGTTCAATTACATTTGCTCCAATTACAACTTTTGTCCTATATGCCCTTGAAACCTCTGATCTTCTTCTTCTTCCTCTACGCATGAAAGCTGGCAGCTTGTTGTGTGTTCATTCACTGCAGGTCCGGGGTATGGTGACGTCCTTCCATCGTAGTTGTGATCTTCCTAAAGGCCTTTTCTGCTGAGGTGTCCAGTCACGTACTTTCTTCACTAATCTACTGTTCTCCATTCTATCTATGTGATCGTTCCAATTTAGTCTTCTGTCATTTATCCAGAGGTTTCAATTTCACATGCTTCTGTAATAAGAGTTGCGAATTTTCTCTCTCAGCGATTTTCCTACGATTTTCCTTAAAACTTTAATTTCAGTTGTTTCATTGATTTGTTTTGGTTTTTTTAGTTTCTGTTCGGCATTCACAACCATATGTTAGAAGTGGTCTTATGACAGATTTGTAAATTCTTACTTTCAAATATGGGTAATAACATTATGGGGTTCTTAATTCATGAATGAATGAACCAGTTCTTATCTTACCTCATAGTTTATGTTTTCTTAAACACGGGAACTGCAATTTTCAAAAGGAACATCCCTCCCATTTTCAACCGACATTATGACTACCAGATTTTTGTTGGAATCTCCATCTATAATGTTGCCATCTGCTGTTGATTTGATCAGGTACTGTTCATTGCAGCAGATAGTTTGCTGGAGAGTCATAAAATTGAAAAATAGGCCAAACTTATAAAACATTCAGAAGAACAAATTTAGATCCATGAATTTCAAAATTCCCGATGAACAAGACCTGATCTCAAAGTTCATCAAATCAACACCAGATGGCAACGTTATAGATGGAGATTCCAGCGAAAATCCGGTAGTCATAATGTCGGTTGAAAATGAGAGGGATGTTTCTCTTAAAAACTGCAGTTCCCGAGTTGAAGAATACATAAACTATGACGTGAGATAAGAAATGACTCATTTTCGATGTTTTTATTATTAATTTCATACATCTCAATGATGGATAAATCATATTTAAAGAGAAAAATTATACGCTCAGACCGGGACTTGAACCCGGGACCCTTGGTTTTTCTAGTCCAAGTGCTCTACCATTTGAGCTACCTGAGCAAGTACCGATCTAAACGCAAATCTTTCTCTATATACGTTGTAATTCCCGCCCACCAAATGCTTTGAAGCCTTTGCTTCTATCTTTGCAAATGGCGGCTCCTATATTAAGAAGACATATTTGGGAATTATATTTGGTGGGCGGGAATTACAACGTATATAGAGAAAGATTTGCGTTTAGATCGGTACTTGCTCAGGTAGCTCAAATGGTAGAGCACTTGGACTAGAAAACCAAGGGTCCCGGGTTCAAGTCCCGGTCTGAGCGTATAATTTTTCTCTTTAAATATGAATGACTCATTTATTCATCTTACTTTTGTATCTATTCTTTAATTTTTATTTTTCCAAACAGTATTGTTTAAACATCCCAATATTTTGTTTGCGTTATTTGATTGATGGAGGATTTCATCTGTTATTCTGCTGCTGCTATTAATTTCTATTCTTGAATATTTGAATTTCATGACCTGTTCTGTACTTTTCCCTTCTATTTCTAATTTAACATGGTGTGGGTCCTTCAACATTGCCATTGATTTGGTTTTGTTTATGAGAATTTCATGTTATATTTTGTTGAAACCTCTGGTGAATATAAAATATTTTTAACCAGACTACACTACTGGTACTATCGAACCTGCGACGTTCATGACAATGCAGACCATAGGTTCTACATTAATTCCTCACCTGAGGTATCATTTTCTAATCATTCCCTTACAATTCACCTCCTTATTATCTATCTTATACCAAAAATCTGGTCTATTGTACATCTACTTCTTCTAAATCCACGTTGTCAATATAGGGAGTAAGACTGGATACTAATATATTTGTTAGAATTTTGTACAAAGTTGAAAGTAAAGATGTGCCCCTGTAGTTGCAATCAGTTCTATCTCCTCTCTTATAAATAATCAATTTTTCCATTCATTTGGAACAGACTCTTTCTCTCAAATCATACCAAGCAACCGGCATATCTTGTCCATAAATTTTTCTCCCCCTGATTTTATCAGTTCTGCTGGGATCCCATCTCAAGGTAATGCTTTATACATCTTTAACTTTTCTATCGCCATTTCGACTTGTAACCCACTTGGTTCTGTGATTAATATTTGTGCTGTCTCTAAATCACCCTCTTCAGTATCCTGTTCTACATGCACTTTTAATCATCATCATCATCATCATCATCATCACTCCAGGGATTAGGCAATTGCTCGTTCCGACTTGATAATGCATCAGCCCAACGTCTTCTAGGTCTTCCAACATCACGTCTTCCTCTTACTTGATAATTTCTTGCTAACAATGGATATCTCTCCTTACTCATTCCATCCATATGATCAATCCATTTCTGTATGTAATTCGTGACCTTATCCAATAAAGGCTGTACTTTCAATTCTTCTCTTATATCCTCATTTCTTATTCTATCAAGTCTTGTACATCCCTTAACTTGTCTTAGGAACCTCATCTCTGCCGTCTGTATTCTATCGTTCTGTTTTTTCATTGGAGCCCAAATTTCACATCCATACAATATTGTGGGAACCGCCATAACATTATACATTTTTATCTTGGTTTCTTTTCTAATTTTATTTTTGAATGTTTTCTGTATTGTTCCACACATCGTCTGAAATTTATTTATTTTGGAGTCAATATCTCTTTCCACATTGTAGCCAACATCACAGCCCAAATATTTGAAACTAGACACCTGTTCTATACTTTGATTTTGTGAAGTGTTTTGCAGAATGTTGGAAATTAAAAACCTTGCTATCGCTAGGTTTTAATTCATTTCCTCAGTTCTGTAAAAATCACTTTGGAACCTCGCATTGTTATATACTAATATACCATTGTGTTACAGAAAAAGAGTAGAGAAGAAAGTAAAGGAGCTGGTAGTGGTGTAGAAATTTTAGTAAATGAACCTTACGATGATGGACCTGGTGGACAAGGACAATATACGCACAAAATTTACCATGTTGGAAGCCATTTACCAGGTAATGTAACCTCATACTGACAAATGTGTACCTCTGATTCTAAATTATTTGACTTTATTACAATATCAGGTTTTTATCGGGGTTTTTCCTCACCTGTAAGACAAATGTCAGGAAGCTTAGGGCCCAACGGTCCCCAAAAATCATCTGGCCATCATCATCATCCTTATCATTATCATCCTTCAATGGTGTGGAAAGCAACGGGAAGCTATCACACCTACAATTGTGTAGTAAAACTACAAAGCATAGCATGAAAATGCTATTATTGCAGTGAAAGCTCTGCCCACGGGCAGAATTACTATGGATGGATGGATGGATTACAATATCATCATCATGAACAAATCCATTTTAGGTCATGTGATGGTAAACCTAATGAAGATAGTCTTGATCTTTCCATCGATGTTTTGGTCTTCCTTGGTCCCTATGTCCAGCTGGAGTATATTGGAATGGTAATTTTGGAAGTCTATCTCTTTCCATTCTTCTCGGATGATTTTTTCCACTCCTGTTGGTATCTTTGTATATCTTGATTTAAACTTGGTGCTCCAAGTTTTTCTCTGACGATAGCGTTCCTTCAATTAATCCTCATTTTAATCTCTCCTCCTATTGGAAACACATACAGACAATTTGAATGTAAAATAACATGCTTATAAATAAATATTAAGAATTTAATACAGAATTGAGTGAAAAAGTGATCTATCTCTATAGAGTGGAAAAAAGATCTAACACATATTTGACTAAAAATGCTATAATAAGAAATAGAAAATACATATTGAACACTGATTCAATTAGAAAAATGTCTAACTGAATCAGTTTTCAGTATTTATTTTCCATTTAATGTTATTTTGTTACATTCTTTGTGTCTTTCTCAATTTCTCTAGGATTCTGATTAGAATTGATGGAACTGTGATGGAATGAATTTACACATGTGCAATGATTGTTTTTTTTACACTGCTATTAATGACTTGACTGACTGCTTCCGCCATTTTGTTACATATAGATCACTATTTGCTTGAAAGCCAACTTTTAAAAATAAATAAAACAGATCTGGAAGAGAATATAGATAGTTTTATATGCACCATGCTTACGTTCAATTTATTTTCAATATCCGCCGTTATGACCATATTTCGGAACACTTCAATAACCTCTCTTGGCTCCGTCTTACTGACAGACGTAAATTGCACTCTCCCCTTTCACTACTTTTCAAGCTTCTGAATTCCTATACTTCTAGATTTCTTACCACAATATTGACACTAGGTCACAAGATAACAGTCTTCTATCAATTCCTCTTCATAGCACTTCCTCTTATTCTACTTCCTTCACAGTAGCCTCTGCCCGCTCCTGGAATTTCCTTCCTCAAGATATCAGGGGTTGCCGCACACTTGGTACCTTTAAGTCACGCTTATACAGTTACCTGTTGTCTAATAATTAATTTTTCTCTATTTATTTAAATTTATACTATGTCATTAATAATTTTTTCTCGTTTTTTTATATATCTTGTACGTATTATACATTATATTCGTTAAATCTAGAGTAAATCAAAATACATTATAAATAAATATTAATTGTATTGTATTTATAACATGTAATTGTTTATGTTTACTGTAATTTAGATGTAAAACTATTTTTTTTGTATTTTTTAAAACCTGGTTGAGTGGCAGACAAGGTCTTAAGGCCTTAACTCTGCCAGGTAAAATAAAGCTATTATTATTATATTCTCCAGATAGTTCACTAATCCACTAAAAACTCAATTTTCAAATTTTTGTGGTTTAGATCTTCTTTCAGGGCAACTATTGATATATAAATGTGCCCGAGCAGAAAACAGAATGTGGTTGAGAACTTGTTATTTACTTGTACAGGATGGTTTAAAAGTTTACTTCCTAAATCAGCACTGACGGTTGAAGAGGAGGCGTGGAATGCTTATCCGTACACTAAAACACGTTACACTTGCCCTTTTGTGGAAAAATTTTCTCTTGAGATAGAAACATATTATTACGCTGACAACGGACATCAAGAGAATGTGTTTGGGCTGTCGGGCAGCGATCTCAGGAACAGAGTTACTGGTAAGTTACTTAAATCCTCCATATTTGTTTACTTAAATTCTAAGTTAAGTTAATACATGTGTATGTTGAAGTAATCCTACACAGGACTATTTCACCTCTGGATAATTTTACCCAGTGGAACCCATGTTTGCATTTCTTGATGGTTATGTTTTTTCGGTGAAAGATCATCGCTCTTTTGACAAAAGTTTTTTTTATTTAACTTTCACAGGGGAAAAAACACTATGAGGTTTAATTTAAGAATTAAATTAATATTTTTATTACCTCACCTCATATCCTTTTTCTTCTAGACTGCAGTTTCAGAGCTTATCTCCATCATCAGTAGCTTCTCATCGACCGGTGTTATGTTCATCGGTCCATTGCTAGAAGGAAGAAGAAAACTGCCAAGAAACGACATAACACCGGTTGATGAGAGGCTACTGACGATGGAAATGTAATTATTAATGAGTTGGTTATTTTTCTTGTTTTTTATGCAGACTAGATTTCATCGCTTTTGTGTGACATTGTCGATGCATTCTAACTGTTGTTTTACAGTTGTCTACCCTGTAGGTTGATTTCTGCTCCCTCTTCTGGCTGATGGATGAACTTACAAATCAATATTTCTTTCTCTTTTTCCTGGTGAAAGAGAAAAAAAAATTGATTTGGAAGTTCATCGGTCAGCCAGCAGAAGGAGCAGAAATCAACTTGCAGGATGGACAACCACAAGGCTACAGTTGTAATGCATCGAGTATGTTGCAGAGAAGTGACAAAACTGGTCTGCATAAAAAATCAAGAAAAATAACCAATTCATTAATAATTAAACATCATACTGTTATTTCCTAAATATATTTTTAAAAATTATGAATTTTTGTTGTAAATAAAATGTGTGTTTTTGCACTGTTATATAAATGATATATTTCAGATCTGATTGACGTAGTAAAAGATCAGCTTTATGGAGCTGATTATGTGCGTGAAGAAGATCCAAAAATATATGTTTCTCAGAAAACTGGCCGAGGACCTTTGTCTGAAACATGGCTGGACGATTACTGGAACGAATGCAAGGTATAAAACTTAAAGTTCTGCTTTTATTAATACAATGAATGTTGCGTTTTTATTCCAATTTGAACGGTGAGTTGCAAGAACTTATTTAAGGGCCGTAGCCGAGCGGTTAAGGTAGGAAGCCTTGGCACAAAGTTACGGGACTTGTGCTGGTTCGAGTCTCCATGGGGGAAGAAATTTTCTCATGGTATTTTGGCCAGTATGGGACCGGTGCCCATCCAGCATCGTGAGGAAATTGGGTAGCTACAATAAGTGGCGGCTCCAGATTGAGGAACCAGCTATAACCACATGTCACCCCTACACTGGCTGTTGATCATCTACCTCTGTGATTGACACATGTGGATGTGTAGGGCCAGCAGCCGGCTGGTAAAAGGGCAACCGCTGCAAAGTGGAAAGACCCTCATTCGGATCGGATCGGGTGAAAAACTTGATAATCCAGAAAATTGAAGACTTGAATGCGATTTAACACTACTTTATAGCCAGTAAATTAAATTAAAATACTTGATACCTCACCTCTTATCTAGTTTCATAATTATACAGGGTGTCCCATTCAAACCTCACCTCCCACATTTTAATTAATCATAACTCTCAAAGTATGCGGAATTATGAAACGAGGTTGGCATTAAAAGAAAGAGAAACTCAAAGAATTTTTGTTTTCATTGTTGCAGTTAATTCATCTGTCACATGTTGGACAATAATGACATAAAACAAAATGGCGGCTCCTCAGCAACGAGCACAAATTGTTTTGGGGTATGTAAAAGACTGTGTGTTTGCGACTCCAGTACACGATCTTCGTGATTTACAAACCCATATCCTTGACACAATTGCAAAAGTATCAATGGATGTTGTTGTTTTTATTATTAATTTAACACATCTCATTGAAGGATAAATTTAATTTGAAGAGAAAAAATTTAGCCCAGACCGGGACCCGAACCCAAGACCTTTGGTTTACCATACCAGTGCTCTTCGAACTGAGCTACCGGGGCAAGCTCCAATCTAGATGCAAATTTTTCTCTTATATATGTTGTAATTCCCTCGCACCAAATGCTTGAAGCTGTGGCTTCATCTTTGCAAATGGTGGCTTCTTAGTTAAGAAGACTTTATTGGGAATTTAAACACTACTTTATAAAGCTAGTAGGGCTTCTGTTGATGTTTTTATTATTAATTTAACACTTCTCGTTGAAGGATAAATTATATTTGAAGAGAAAAATAAAAGTATATGGTGTGCGGGAATTACAATGTATATAAGAGAAAAAATTTGTGTCTAGATTGGAGCTTGCCCCAGTAGCTGAGTTGGAAGATCATTGGTACGGTAAAGCAAAGGTCCCAGATTCGGGTCCCGGTCTGGCCAAAAATGTTTCTCTTCAAATTACTAATGGACATGTTGAACAGAACATGGCACGAAATCGAATACAGACTTGATATTGTTTGTGCTACTAATGGTGCACATATAGAGGTGTTTTAGTGTGTGGCAATGAAAATTCTTTGAGTTTCTGTTTCGTGTAATACCGGCCTCATTTGTTTCTGTTTCGTGTAATACCGGCCTCATTTCATAATGCTACATACTTTATTAGTTATGATTAATTAAAATTAGGGAGGTTTGAATGGGACACCCTGTACTGCAGTTTCAAAGCCTGGGCAGCTTCATCTTCAGTAATTTCTCGTTGACTGATGTTATGCAAATCAGAACTACTTTTCTTCCCTCTGTTGGTGAACCGATAAACGTCCAGATCCTATTAGAATTTACGGGAATTTCAAAGTTCATAAGTTTTTTCTTGTTTTTTTTTAATGTGGATCTTTTTCCCAAACCGTGAGTTCTTTTTGTTTTTCTATTTGTTTAATTAGACTGGCTTTTGGTTCAATTAGAAGTTTTTTCCTAAGAAGTTCAATTTATTTTCAATGTTTTTATTTTAAATTTATCACTTCTCACTGAATGACAAATTATATTTGAAGAGAAAAATTAATTTTTCTTTCTAAAATAGAAAAATGTATGCCTAAGGGCCGCATGCAAATACATTAGTCTTTGGTGAGCTGAGTTTTCCATGAGCACGTGCAAAGTTTGAATTAGCAAGTCGCTGACTGGTCATGCATGAAAGAAGTTTTTCCGTAATATTGACAAGAAATTATCCAGAATTCTCAGCGATAAAACCACTTCCGTTATTTTTGTCTGCTAGAGTAAAGCATTTACGCTTGCGTCCCACAAATAATACCATATATGACGACGTGTGCATTGTGCAATATTATGCCGATTCTCCTGTTCTTCCAGTTGAATTCTTTGGTAGACTCTATCAAATTCCTCTTCTCCGCGTATCCTGAAAACATGATCGAAGTCTTCAAGTTCCGACATCTTGGATAAAGCAGCAAGGTTTTAAAAGTACATCGGTTACCATCGGGTTGCTCACGATTCGTTCTCTGCAAAGTCACCTCGCCAGGTAGCTTAGGAATGTTGACATTCTTATCGCATGAACAGATTTTTGAGTACGCAAGAACATTTTTGGATGCAACTTTCTCAGCAGAGTACAACTTTTACGGTCTAATGCATTCATAGATACGACCCTAAATCCCAATTCAGGTGTACATTTTTTTTAATTGAACTGTTGTAGGGAAAATCACTATGAGGTTTAATTTAAAATTTAAAATAAAATGTTTTACACCTCATCACATATCCTGTCCTCTAATTATACCAGTTTCAAAACCTAGGTGGTTTCATCTTCAGTAATTTGATGACCGATGTTCTGTTGTCCAGGAGAACTGCTTCTTATTTCCAGGATGAAGAATATCAGTCAACAAGAAATTACTGAAGATGAAACCACCTAGGTTTTGAAACCAGTAAAATTAGAAAACTCGATATGAGGTGAGGTGTAAAGAATTTTAATTTTAATCTTAAATTTTTCTCTTCAAATATAATTTGCCATTAATTGAGAAGTTATAAATTTAAAAACAAAAACTTCAAAAATATCTATTTTGCCTACTAGATGTCTGATTGGGTCAGTATTCCGACTGCATGCAATCTGTAGGGAAATAAGCATACCTAATGGTGAAATCAAATGTTTCTTACCTCTCCTTATACAAATCTTTTAAGTAGATTGCGATTTCGAGACCATAACGGTCTCATCTTCAATACTATTTTGGCCACTGATGTTATGTCGATCGGAAGAAACTCTTCTTCTACCCTCACGATCTACTTAGAAGATTTATATGAGGAGAGGTAGGAAACATTTGATTTTACCATAAATTAAACCTCATAGTAATTAATTCCTGTAAAAGTTAAATTAAGCATACCTAACTTATATTTAAAGGGAAAAATATATGCTCAGACTGTGGTTTGAACCCAATACCTTACACAATCTAGACAAATGATCTACCAACTGAGCTACTTAAGAAACTCCAATCTAAATGCAAATCTTTCTCTTATATACACTGTTAATTCCCATTATGTTATTGCCCTGTTATCTTATTCCCCTGTTATATTATTCAAATATAATTTATCCATCATTGAGATGTATGAAATGAATAATAAAAACGTAAGAAACAACTAAATTAGCTTGGTTTAGAAACTCCTAAGAAGGGAAAGGCTCAAAGGGTCATGAACCATTAAGTAAGTAAATAAGCATATGTGGTGGTCATTCATCAAATTGTAAGATTTATGGATAAATTCTCAGTTAAGTAGCGGCCCGTTAAATGTGTTGATAGCAACTCCTAAAATGATGAATAAATAATGAAAGATAAGCTATTTATAGATCTGTTTTTCATGCAGTCCACCCTTGTTTGGATCAATATGCTGTCGTAAATAATTTATATTGAATTTCTAGGGTAAGAAAATGCCTCTTGCTAATGGAAAATCCATAATGTGCGCATATAAACTGTGCAGAGTGGAGTTCCGATACTGGGGGATGCAAACAAAGTTGGAAAAATTCATTCATGATGTGGGTAAGTTTTTACATTTCATATCTCATATATATTTTCATGTATGTTCAATTTTGTAATAATTTTATCACCTCACCTCTGTCTTCTATTTAGACTGGTTTTTATAACAACATTCATTCCATCTTCAGTATTTTCACGACCTTTGTTGTGTCGTGGTGATGCACAGCTTCTTCCTTGATCTGTTGGTGGACCAATGAATCTCCAAATCAAATCACATTCCCCAGGAATTTCAAAACTTGTTTAACCTTTTCACTGCTGAGATATTTCCAGCCTTTAAAACCCTCCTTGCTCAATGCAGGGAGAAATATGGAAAAAGTTTATTTAGGTTCCTAAGAGATGGCAGTATATGCCTGCTTAGTTTGAAAGCAATGCAATACGTATTATATAACTAGCAGGCATTTGGAGTTGAGAATGGATATACACACCCATAGCACAGCAAGCATTTTCTTTGCCTATGCATATACCCGTTCGTAGCAGTGTAAAGGTTAATTTCGTCTTGTTTTTCTTTTTTTTTAATGTTGATTTTTTTCCCAAACCGTGAGTTCTTTAGGTTTTTATATTTCTTTTATTAATTTAGCCTTTCTTTGAATTTGATGTTTTTTCTGCGGTGGACTAGTGGTTATGCTCCTTGCCTCTGGTCCCGAGGGTTGCAGGTTTAAACCCGGCCGGGGTTGATGGATTTTTTAGGATGGAAAAATCCTAGGAGCAAGTCCTCCGGGAGGGACTTCAAGCCATGGGTCCCGAGTCTGAAGATTTTCAGGCTCATAAAAGATCCTTGAGCCTGAATGAAAAGGCCTCTAAGCAAAATTTACCGAATTTTCCCATCCTAGTACTACCTTGGTTTCCTAGATGTCAGTATGAGGCAGAACACTGACCACGGACCACTCAAGTGACATCTATACGAAAACAAGTGTAACTAAATTAGTATGGTTCAAATCCTTCCCTGTAGGGGGAGAGCGCCTAAATCTCTGTTAAGGAAACATGGACTTACAAGAGAAGAAGAAGATGTTTTTCTGACCAAGCATGAATGCTGCTGCTGATTTTTTTTACTTCCGATTTCTTACATTCCTAAAATGTTTTTATTTTCTTCTTCCATTTCTCATTTTTATTTATTTGAGGCTAAAGATGTTTTTTCAGTGCCAATTCTATGTTGAACTTTTTAATTTCTTTTTTAATTTGGTGGTGCTTCAATGGATGGAGGTGAATTTCTTGAATTTTTTGTTTTCTTCTTTTTCTTTTAGAAGTGTATTTTGATTGATTAATTTTTGTCTTTTTATTTCTTGTTAAATTCAGATTTTAAAATATAATTTGTAGATTGATTCTGAATATTCAGCAATTTTAAAGCATCATTTATTCCTTCATAGTTAAATATGGGAAATAACATTATGAGGTTCTTAATTCATAAATTAATGAGTCATTTTTTAACATCTTACCTCATATTTTTTGTTTCTTCAAACACGGGAACTAGTTTTCAAGGAAGGATCTCTCTCATTTTCAACTGACATTATGACTACCGGATTTTCGTTGGAATCTCCATCAATAACATTGCCATCTGGTGTTGATTTGATGAACTTTGAGATGAGGTCATGTTCATCAGGATTTCAAAGTTCATCAAATCAACACCAGATGGCAACGTTATTGATGAAGATTCCAACGAAAATCTGGTAGTCATAATGTCGGTTGAAAATGAGAGAGATCCTTCTCTTGAAAACTAGTTCCCGTGTTTAAAGAAACATAAAATATGAGGTAAGATGTTAAAAAAGACTCATTAATTTACATCATTTATTTGTTTGTGATATGAAAATTTAAAAATTAAACGTCATAGTGATATTTCCTATAATAGTTCAATATTTGTGTTTACTGACTGCAGCATTAAGAAAGACGATGCTTCGAGCACATCGACAGGCGTGGGCGTGGCAAGATGAATGGCATGGGCTGACGATGGACGACATCCGACAAATTGAAAGACAAACTCAGGAAGCGCTGAAACAAAAGATGGGAGTGGGTGAAAGTGAGTCCCAGGACTCGTGTGATGAGCTGGATCGAGCACCGAACGGCAGCACGGCAGGCGCTGTGACAACTCCTCAAGACTCTTCAGTGGCTAAAACACTTCAAGCGACTCTGGGAAGCATCGAAAAGACGGAGCAGGAGATGCCGAGCCCTCCTGTCATTAAGAAGTCTGACGTTGTGCCAACCATTAACACTGACGGTGACATCAGCCCGGAAGATTCACCTACTGAACTTATTCTAAGGTATGTTTGTATTTTTTAATTTTTATATGAGTTTAATATTTAAAAATAAATATATCTTCACACATAGAAATACATTACATAATGGAAATGGACAGCTAATGACAAATGAGGGAAATTTTGAGGAAGTGGCTGAATTCAAATACCTAGAAACAATAATCACAAATAGGAATGAGATGCACAAAGAAATTAAACATAGGCTCAATTATGGAAATGCGTGCTATTATGCATTGCAGAGACTCTTGACGTCCCAACTCCTTTCAAAAAACGTTAAACTGAAAATATATCTTCTTCTTCTTCTTCTTCTTCCTTCCAAGTATTAGGCCAAGGCCTGTTACGATCCTATAGAAAATTTTCCCTCCAGCGTTTTGATCCTTCCGGGAAATTCTCGTATAAGACTTGAAAGCATAATAATAGTCCCTCCGATTGGTTGCTGGCCAAAGGAAGGCAAGACCAGTGATGGGGCTGCCATCTTATAGCCTCTGGTCAGGCTTTTCTGGAGAAGAAAAGAAAATAAAGGAAAGAAGAAATGGAAGAAAGGAAAGACTCCCTAGCCCTCGGATGCCCTAATAGCATCGGAGTCGAAAAAAACAAGAGTTAACCAAGAGAGGTTAGATAGTAAAGTTAAAAGAGTGCAAAACACAAGTAAGTGGAAGAAATGTTTTGCTCAGCTTGGGCACCTTGTGGTCGCCATCCACATATCCCCTAGATGAGGACCCCTGAGGGAATAAAACTATTATTCTACCAGTTATAATTATATGGATGTGAAACATGGACTCTTACTTCAAGGGAGGAAAGGAGATTACGAATATTTGAGAATAAAGTTCTTAGAAAAATTTTTGGGTCAAAGAGAGATGAACAGACAGGTGAATGGAGAAGACTGCATAACAGTGAACTACATGGTCTTTATAGGAAGCCAGATATAATAAGAACAGTTAAGTCTCATAGACTGCGATGGACAGGACATGTGGCATGAATGGGGAATGAAAGACGTGCATGGAAGCTTCTTGTAGGAAAACCAGAGGGAAAACGCCCAGTTGGTAGATCAAGAATGAGGTGGGAGAATAACATTAACTATGATTTGAGGGAAGTAGATTATACAGGGAATGATTGGAAAACATTAGCTCAGGATACAAGCATGGCCATGAACCTATGGGTTCGATGGAGCCAGTGAGTTAGTTAATTAGCTTATGTTCATATCTATGAACAGTAATAAGGAAATAAGATTGAAAACACATTGTAATTAGATTGCAATTGTTAATTAGAAAGCAGAAATTAGGAAACGTTAGCAATGATTGATGCATATTTTATCTTCATTATCTTAGTCTTGATAAAAACTGCCAAAGGTTAGCCTTACATCTATATATTAGTTGTTTTGTGAGGAAGAAGGTGAGTTTTAAAACTTCTGTCTCAATCACAGTACATTAACATTTCTTCTTCCTTCCAAGTATTAGGCCAAGGCCTGTTACGATCCTATAGAAAATTTTCGCTCCAGCGTTCCATAGGACGGCCCAGAGATCTTCATCCTCTTGGTATATAATTATAAACAGCTTTGGCGATCCGATTTGAACTCATTCTTTCAAGATGGTGTTTCCAATTTAGTTGGTACTTATTTATTTAACTTTCACAGGGAAAGAACACTATGAGGTTTAATTTAAGAATTAAATTAATGTTTTTATTACCTCACCTCATATCCTTTTTCTTCTATACTGCAGTTTCGGAGCTTATCTCCATCATCAGTAGCCTCTAGTCGACCGGTGTTATGTCGTTTCTTTGGCGGTTTCCTTCTTACTTCTATCGGTGGACCGATGAACCTCTGGATCAGGTCAAAATTTGCGGGAGTTTCAAAATTCATGAGTTTGTCTTTTTTGGATATGGATTTTTTCCCAGTCTGGGAAAAAATCCATATCCAAAAAAAAAAAAAAGACAAACTCATGAATTTTGAAACTCCCGCAAATTTTGACCTGATCCAGAGGTTCATCGGTCCACCGATAGAAGTAAGAAGGAAACCGCCAAGAAACGGCAAAACACCGGTCGACTAAAGGCTACTGACGATGGAGATAAGCTCCGAAACTGCAGTATAGAAGAAAAAGGATATCAGGTGAGGTAATAAAAACATTAATTTAATTATTAGTTGGTACTGTTTAATATATTCCAAAATTGGCGTAGTCTTCAATTCTTTTAAGATATCGGTGTTCCTTTTCCGATCCCATCTGGTGTAACCCGCTGTTCTGCGCATGAATCTCATTTCACAAGACGTTATTCAGCTTTCATGTTGTCTTTTTAGTGTCCATGCTTCACTACCATAGGTCAACACTGGTCTAGCCAAAGTGTTATATAAACGTAATCTGGTGTTTTTTTGTACAAGGGATGGTTTCACAACTTGATTAATAATTCCTAAACTTTTATTATAACATAATTTTTTCAGGGATATCCTTTTCATCCCAGATAGAGAGATAATATCCAAGATATTTAAATTGATTAGATCTTTCTAAAATTTTATTCTGGAGACAGATTTTACATAAAAATGTGTAGGTGTTTAAGTATTCCATTTGTTAACATCATCATCATCATCATCATCATCCAGGGATTAAGCCTGTTGGCTCGTTCCGGTTTCATGAAAGCTAGAATTGTTAAAATTGTTCAGACCATCTTCTGTGTGGGCGACCAACGTTTCTCCTTCCGTGCGGTTTATAATTTAGCAATAATTTTGGAAATCTTCCTTCTGGCATTCTATCAACATGTTCTTTCCAGTCGTTCCTATATTTAATTATTCGGTCTGTAAGTTTGAAAATATTTAGTTCCTTTCTTATATCTTCATTTCTTTTCTTATCCAGCAGAGTATATCCTGCTATATTTCTTAAAAGTCACATCTCAGCTGCTTCCAATCTTTGTTCTTGTCTTTTAGTGATCGTCCAACATTCTGATCCATACATCAATACAGGAACAGCCATTACTTTATAAAATTTATTTTTTGTTTCTTTTCTTTGTTTTTAAGGGTTCTTTTAATAGTGCCACACATTAGATTCAATTTATTTATTTTGTCATTAATATCTTCAGTTTTAACATATGATAAATTGAAACCTGGATATTTAAAACTGTTCACTTGCTCTAAAATTTTTTTCTTAAGGTGTCATGTCCTTTAAATACTAAAATTTTAGTTTTATTATTTAATTTTAGGAAGTTATATTTTGAGGTTATTTTAATTATATTATTTTTGGTCTGGACATCTTACCTCAATATTAATGTTGATTTGTTCTTGGACATGTTTCAAAACAATTCTGTTTTATCGTCAGCTTTCCCAGACTGGTTTTATTTATGTTGCATTATGTTGCACCACCTGGATGTCGAATGTCCGATGGAGGGTGATCTTGTTTCGAGGTTCTTTGGCCAACCACAGGATGGAGCTGACATCGACATCCAGGTGGTGCAACATAATGCAACATAAATAAAACCAGTCTGGGAAAGCTGACGATAAAACAGAATTGTTTTGAAACATGTTCAAGAACAAATCAACATTAATATTGAGGTAAGATGTCCAGACCAAAAATAATATAATTTAGTTTTATTCTTTGAAATTTTAAAATTGTAATTGACACTTATTTTTTCCAAATTAAAAATAGCTCTTTGTAGATCATCT
The DNA here is from genome assembly GCA_030220185.1 of Diploptera punctata. NCBI lineage: Eukaryota > Metazoa > Arthropoda > Insecta > Blattodea > Blaberidae > Diploptera > Diploptera punctata. Next base: position 174,960 of record JASPKZ010010684.1, on the reverse strand, counting down.
TCTGAACTGGAAATCACTACTTGATCATCCGTTTGTTAACATAAACATTAACTGGTGTTGAACTTTTATAGCAAAAAAAATCACTCATAATCACCATCCTCTTATCGTGTCCTCCTTTCGGAAGGTTGATTCCAAATACGCCTCCAACCATCTCTATCTTCCCAGGCTTTGTTTCTTTTTAGTTCTTCCTAGTCGTATCCTCTCTCTTGTAGACTTTTCTTCACTTGGTTAATCCATCTTTCTCGTGGTCTGCCTTGTGGTTGTTTTCCTTGTATCTTGATATTTAACAGTCTTTGTGGTAGTCTTTCCTTTTCCATTCTTTTTAAATGTCCAAACCATTTTAGTCTACTTTTTTTCTATGTCTGTTGTTAATTTTTCTACATTTAATGTCTCCCTGATTTTGTTGTTCCTTATTCTCTCTCTCCTTGTTTTATGTACCATTCCACGTAAGAATTTAATTTCTGTAGCTTGGATTCTGCTCAAGTCCTTCTTTGTGTATGTCCAAGTCTCAGCTGCATGTGTTACAACTGGTTTGAAATAAATTTTGTCATTTTACTCTTGGTGGATATAAATCACCATAAGGTTTAATTTAAGATTAGAATTAAATTGTTTTATACCTCACCTCATATCCAGTCTTCTAAATATACCGGTTTCAATGGTTAGACAGCTTCATCTTCAGTAATTTCCTGTCAACTGATGTTCTATTAATAAATGAGTTGGAGAAAATGTTTTAACATCTCACCGATTAACAAATTTATCCTGGATAATCTACTGGTAACCAATAAGAAAGTTAATGTCCCAGATAGTAAAAAATCTGGAATTTACGAAATCAGTTGCAATGACTGCAATAAAGTATATATAGGAAAAACTAAAAAGAATTTAGAAATTTGTACAAAACAAACACCTTAGAAATATTAAAAATGATGAAATTGAAAAATCAGCAATTGCACCTCATAGTTTGCTAGAAAATCATAAAATCGGAAAAGACACTAAACTTTTGAAACATTTGGAGAAACCTTTAGAATTAACAATTTGGGAAAAGATATACATTCAGAAGAATAAATATAAAGCAATGAATTTCAATATCCCCGACGAGAATAATTTAATCTCCAAGTTCATAAAATCTACACCAGATGGCAGTTCAGAAGATGATGTTAACGACAAAATTTCAACAGTTCGAATTTGAGTGAAGATGGAAGTAATACTATACTTTTGAAACCGGTATCGTGAAGACACGCAACTTTGTGAGGTGAGATGTTAAAGCATTTTCTCCAACTCGTTCATAAATCATAAATATTAACTGGTATTGCTTTGTGACTAGCAGACCCAGGTTCCGGTTCTCCAGTGCATATTAGCATAATTCCTACAGCTCTGCACAAGGCAGGATGCCTTAACCCACTTAGCTACATCTAGATTTTGGAATTTATTGTTCAAGTTAGAACATTTGCTTTAAGCTAGAGAACATTCATTCAACACTTTGTTCTTGTATCATACAGATGAGGTGAAACAGGTCACCTGGAAGCCTTTGTACTTGGATTTTGTTACCTGGTGCAACATATAAAATGGTGCTATTTATGCGTAACTCAGACAACTGACCCATGAACACAGCCCTTGTTCCATTTCAGAAGTCGTATTGATTATTTTAAACATCTGGCAACTTCCATCTGTTCTATCAAACTCAAAAAGTCAATCAAACAAGAAATGCAACTAACTAACTCACTGGCACTATCGAACCCATAAATTAATGCCCACACAGATATAACCTCTCCATAAATCCCTATCCTGAGATAATGTTTTGTAATCATTCCCTATATTCGGCACCACACTATTCGAAACATGATGGCAGGAGCCTTGCGAGATTATGGATACACAGTTTATGAGGAAGTTCATTGTGTGGCCACTAATGGGAGTAACAGACGAATAGTTGTTGTTGTTGTTTTCAAATGCTGGGCCTTGGCACCGAAGCCATTAGCGTTCTTGCTCTCCAATATTTCTCTATGGTGGATCCAACAGGTAATACTTCACAGGTTTGTAGGTGTTCTTCATTCATTTCTTCGTCTTTGTTGCATAGAGGACAATTTGGATTCGTGTAGATTCCTATTTTATATAAATGTTTGGCCAAATAGTCATGTTCTGTAAGCAGTCTAAATGTTGCTTGTAGTTTTACGTGGAAATTCTGGAATAATATCTGGCTTCTTTACTAAAATATTCCATTTTTTGTCTTTGGTTTTTATTACATAGGTCTAAATTGGAGCCTTTTTTGGCAAGAAAATCAGCAGTGTCATTTCCAGCAATTCCACAATGTGCAGGTATCCATTGCAATTGAATTCTTTTCTGTAGTTTTTGGAGTTGTTGAATCATTTTGTAGCACTCTTTAATTTGTATTGACTTCATTTTGTGTGAATTTATTGCATATATTGCTGCCTTAGAATCAGAGAGTATGACAGCATTTTGAAATTTATTTATTCTGTATAGTAATTGTTGGAGTGAAATATGAATAGCCGTTACTTCCGCATCAAAATTTGTTGTGTGGTATCCTGCTGGTTGATAAAATGAAAATAATGCACATGTAATTCCTGATCCTGAGTTGTTATCAATAGTAGATCCAATAGTAGACGAATAGATATTATAGCATTTAGACCATCTTCTAAAATTGGTATGATATTAGATCCCACAATTCGTTTTGAGACTCAGAGTGGCCAACCTGAGGAAGTTGACTCTGAAAAAGAAAGCCATATATGAGCCAACAGTTGACTATTACAAAGATAAATACCAACTAGATAGTATAACTGTCACAGGATTGATGATCGGGGCAAGAGGTACTATACCAGGATTCTTAGCTAAATTTTGGAATTACTTAGATTTGGACAGGGTGTATCTTTCTAAAATTGCCATCGCTGCCATTAGAGGATCAATTACAATTTTAAGAAACCATATTTACAAAATTACTACTTTATAGTATGTATACTTCAATTAGGCCTACAATTTGAATTTTTTAAAATGTATTTACAAAATGAATTTCATCAATTCCAAAAGTTAATTGTCTGTATCACTTTGTCCTTGAGGCAATCCTCTAATGAGGAAAGTTGTATTTAATAAAATACTTTCCTCAAATCATGGATAATATTATTCTCCCACCTCATTCTTGGTCTACCAACTGGGCATTTTCACTCTGGTTTTCCTACAAGAAGTTTCCATGCATGCCTTTCATTCCCCATTTGTGCCACATGTCGTGCCCATCGCAGTCTACCAGACTTAACTGTTCTTATTATATCTGGCTTCCTATACATACCATGTAGCTCACTATTATGTAGTTTTCTCCATTCACCTGTCTGTTCATCTCTTTTTGGCCCAAAAATGTTTCTAAGAACTTATGTTGAGTTGTTTTTGACTCACCTCGTACTTCTTAACTGCCTCGCAGACCCAGGTTTCATCACTGTATTTGTGACATTCTCAATGCTGTATCACGTTCACAACTGACATCCAACGGCCTCCTGTCCTGCAGACTGACCTCCACACCATCTGATGGCTGACCGACAAACTTCCAAATCAATCCCCTCTCCTTATCACCGGGTATTTTAAAATTCATAGTTGTGTTTTTATTCTTGCATATGTACATTTTTTCCCAAATTGTGAGTTCCTTCGGTTTTTCCAATTGTTCAAGAATTTTTTCTAAGAACTTTATTCCCAAATACTCATAATCTCCTTTCCTCGCTTAAAGTAAGAGTCCATGTTTCACACCCATATAATATAACTGGTAGAATAATGATTTTATATATTTTCAGTTTAACATTTTTTGAAAGGAGTTGAGACGACAAGAAATGCAGAAATGAGGAAATCCATCAGCAAGTTGAATTTGTAATTTCATAGCATACGGCGATCGGGAATTAACAGTGTATAAGAGAAAAATTTGCGTTTAGTAGATTGGAGTGCACAGATTGTTCAGTGGAAGAGCATTGGCCTAGAAAGCCAAATGTCCTGGGTTCAAACCCCAGTCTGAGCATATAATTTTTCTCTCCAAATATAATTTGTCCTTGATTGAGAAGTATGAAATTAATAGTAAAAACAATGCTGACAACTAGCGCATGAAACTGGTCGATGTGCTGTTCTCCCACTTATTTATATTTTGAATGTACATTTGCAGGCATCCGGAAGAATCAGGAAATTTTGTTGAAAAAGACACCGAAAGTCGCAGGAAATTATGGTCTCGAAGTAATTCCAAAGCTGCGCTTCATTCTCCTAGCTCGACGTCATCTAAGAGCTTTGATCTTCAGATGGCCAATTGGAGGATGGAAAGTATCGTTCGAGATTCTGACTCGGGCAGCGAAGACGAGTTCTTTGATTGCCAAGGTATGTGTACACATTAAATTTATTATTTTTCTAGTTTATTTGTTTCTATTTGAGATGCTTGTATGTTTTGTGTGACTAAAAGTAACTTGTGCTTGCAGTTTCTAGAGCCTTGTTAATAGTTAGAAAGATTGCTAGATTAACGTAGGGTGCGAGTAACAAATACTGTTTGATAATTTAATATTTGAAGCAAGTAAACACTATGAGGATTCTTTTAATTATTATGCGTTAAGGATTTTGACTCACCTCATATTTTTTTATTTTCTTGAAAACTATAATTTCTTCACGTTTTTGTGACATTTGCAATGCTTCCCAACTGTTGAATTTGCTGTTGTTGATCCTGTAGGCTGATTTCTGTTCCCTCTGTTGGCTGACCGATGAACTTCCAAATAATTTTTTTTTCTTTTTCTCCGGGAATTTCAAAATTCAATGTTTTCTCTTTATTCTTGTGGATGTAAATTTTCTCCCAAATTGTGAGTTCCTTAGATTTTTCTAACTGTTTCAGTAATTTGGCCTTAGTTTCTATTCTGTGTTTTTCTGACCAGGGATGTGCAGCTATTGTAGATTTTTCTATTTCTCCATTTTTAACATTTAAAGGTGTTCTTTCAATCTTGTATTCAAGTTACTTTTTGTTTTTCTATGTATATTTCTTCACAATTTTTACAACCAATTTGATAAATTCCTGATTTGTTGTCTTCATCAATCTTTTCATTTTCTTCTTCTTCCTTCCAAGTATTAGGCCAAGGCCTGTTACGATCCTATAGAAAATTTTCCCTCCAGCGTTTCACCTTCCGGGAAATTCTCATATAAGACTTGAAAGCATAATAATAGGAAGGCATTCATTTTTTTTAATATAATAAAATACAATAAATTTGGGAATGTTAACATTATAAGGTTTCCTTAATGAAAATCAAATGAATCGTGATTTCTTCTTACTTCATACATCTGTGTTTTTTTAAACACAGCACCACAGTATCGGATAAAACTCTTCTCTATCGTCAGCTGTTTTCATGTCGTGTATTAAAAAAAACACATAGATCTATGAGGTAAGAAGAATTCATTATTCATTTTTGTTGGTTTTAATTAATCTATTCAGCCTGTAATCATTTTTGGTGCTAATTTAATGTTTTAGCTGAACAGTTTTTGGAACTTATTAAATACTTTTTTTTTTGCAAATGCCCCAGGTTGTCTTTCGACATTCCTGGTTTCTCTCTTGGCACTGCATATTGTAACCCACTTCTGAGGTTGGGGCGCCTGGAAGGCGGGGTTGCGATGATATGATGGGTGATGATGATAATGGTGTGCCAGGAGAGTCCCTAATCCTAAGCTTAATCTACGATGAATATGAATGATGATGATTTCGATGGCCATATGATTTCGGGGACCGTTTGGGCCTTAAAGTTTTCCTGACATTTGTCTTATAGGTGAGGAAAAACCTCACCCAGAAAAACTGTCCTGACCGGGGATTGAACCGCTGTGTGACAAGGCAGAGCGCTGCCCCGAGACCACAGCGGTGGACACCTATTAAATACTAAAGGATGGTATTTTACATTTTACAAATTTACATCCACAAGAACCCTCAGGGGTCCTCATCTAGGGGATATGTGGATGGCGACCACAAGGTGCCCAAGCTGAGCAAAACATTTCTTCCACTTACTTGTGTTTTGCACTCTTTTAACTTTAGTATCTAACCTCTCTTGGTTAATTCTTGTTTTTTTCGACCCCGAGCTATTAGGGCATCCGAGGGCTAGGAAGTCTTTCCTTTCTTCCATTTCTTCTTTCCTTTATTTTCTTTTCTTCTCCAGAAAAGCCTGACCAGAGGCTATAAGATGGCAGCCCCATCACTGGTCTTGCCTTCCTTTGGCCGGCAACCAATCGAAGGGACTATTATTATGCTTTCAAGTCTTATACGAGAATTTCCCGCAAACGCTGGAGGGAAAATTTTCTATAGGATCGTAACAGGCCTTGGCCTAATACTTGGAAGAAGAAGAAGAAGAAGACATCCACAAGAATAAGGAGAAAACGGTAAATTTTGAAATTTCTGGGGGAAAAAAAAATTGATTTAGAAGTTCATTGGTCAGCCAATAGAGGGAGCAGAAATCAACCTTACAGGATCGACAACTGGAAATTGAACAGTTGTGAAGCGTTAACAATGACAGAAAAATGTGAAGAAACTGTAATCTGCAAGAAAATAAAAAATATGAAATGAGTCAAAAATAAAGTTTGATAAATTTGAGCTCTTGGTAATCATTTACCCATCATCAACCAATGATATTCAAATAAATATTTAAAATGTAATCCTTCCTTTCGCTACTGTAGCTTGGCAGCGAATACAATGCAGTACTAATACTACATACTTCCTTCCCTCCACGGTATCTTTACCTCGTCGTGATGGAGTGGCTTGGATGCTTAAATGACCCTGAGAGCTATGCGATGGTAGCATTGCTGTCAAAAGAGTTATCCATACCAGACAGGTGACAGGTCGAAGGCGATAAGTTATATGAAAAAATATTTTTTTATTAATATTTAATTTTAGGAAGTTATATTTTGAGGTTATTTTAATTATATTATTTTTAGTCTGGACATCTTACCTCAATATTAATGTTGATTTGTTTTTTAACATGTTTCAAAACAATTCTGTTTTATCGTCAGCTTTCCCAGACAGAATTGTTTAGAAACATGTTCAAGAACAAATCAACATTAATATTGAAGTAAGATGTCCAGACTAAAAATAATATAATATTTTTTTATATTTGAAGACAAAAATTTTCACCTAGACCGAGACTCGAACCCGGGACCTTTGGCTTTCCGGGCCAAATGCTCTACCAACTGAGCTACAGAGGCGAGTTGCAATCTAGATGCAAATTTTTCTCTTATATACATTGTAATTCCCTCGTCCCAAAGCATGTATACTTACATCCCCACATGAGCTAGGGTACTCCCTTGTGGGAATTACTTAACCAAGCTAGTTTAGCTAATATTTGAAGAGAAAAATATATGCCTGGACCAGGGTTTTAGCTCTCTATGCCAGTGCTCTAACCAACTGAGCTACCTAGTCCTCTAATCTAATTGCAAATTTTTCTCTTCCATAGTGTTCTGCCCGAGGGCAGGTCTTTCACTGCAATCATAGCATTTTCATGCTATGCTTTGCAGCTTTACTAGGGAATTAATAGGTGTGGTAGCTTCCCGTTGCTTTCCACAACGGTGAAGGATGTTGATGATTGTGACGATGATGATGGTCGGATGATTTTCGGGGACCGTTGGGCCCTAAGCTTCCTGATATTTGTCTTACAGGTGAGGAAAAAACCCCGAAAATAAAACATCACCCAGGAGCCTGTCCCAACTGGGAATCGAACCTGGGCCCACTGCATGACAAGGCAGCACGCTACCTCGAGACCACACATAGTTAATTCCCGAGCATCAAATGCTACTAGCTATCGCTCGATTAGCATAGAGAGCCAAAGGTCATGGGTTCAGACCCATGTATATTTTCCTCTTCAAATATAATTTGTCTTTCAGTGAGAAATATAAAAACATTGAATAATTTTTTTATTCAATGCCCCAAGGTTATCATTTCAACATTTCTGGTGTTCTCTCCTGGCATTGGCTTAATTGTAACCCACTTCTGAAGTTGGGACGTCTAGAAGGCGGAGTTACATTACCCCGATGATTTGATGATATAATGAAGCACCAGGAGAGTTCTTAACCTAAATTCCAGACCATGGGCAACCACAGGAATAATTCCCTTTAAGGAAAAATTGCTATGGTTTGACTGGGAATCGAACCTGGGACCTCATAAACAGTAGTCACAAACACTGACCACTAGCCCATGAGGCTGGTGTTAGCTAAGCTTATTTTCCTTACACATGTCAACGAGTCGGTCTCAGAGAGACACCTGGTAGACAACTAACGTATTACTTGAGTGGGAAAGACTGATCATAATTTTTCTCAAAGATTGTAATTTAGGTGAAAACCAGAGGGAAATCACCCAGTAGGCAGGCCAAGAATGAGTTGGGAGAATAAGACTAACCAAGGTGAAATTAAATGTTTCTTACCTCTAAATCTTCTAAGTAGATCGCGATTTTGAGACCATAACGGTCTCATCTTCAGTACTTTTTTGGCGACTGATGTTATGTCGATCGGAAGAAACTTTTCTCCACCAACAGAGGGAAGAAGAAGAAGAAGAGTTTCTTCCAATCGACATAACATCAGTTGCCGAAAAAGTAGTGAAGATGAGACTGTTATGGTCTCGAAATCGCGATCTACTTAGAAGATTTATATGAGGAGAGGTAAGAAACATTTAATTTGACCATAAATTAAACCTCATAGTGATTAATTCCTATAAAAGTTAAATTAAAAGACTGGCCATGTTTTGATTGGAAAATATTAACTCGGGTTAGTGATGTTTGGAGGGCTTATGTCCACGTGGCAATGAACCCATGGGTTCAATAGTGCCAGTGAGTTAGTTAGATTCTAATTTAGGTTTGTGCTTTTTAACAAACCCAAAAATCTTCAGACTTGGAATCCATGGCTCAAAATCTCTCCTAGAGAACTTTTTCCTTTGTTTCTTACATCTTAAAATTCCACCGATTTGAACTATTGACCCTTGATCTAGAAATTCTTAACAAAGGAGAGTCTATATTTTTTTATTATATAAAACTTTCCTCATTAGACGATTGCCACAAGGACAAAGTGGCACAGTCAATTAAGTTTCAAAACTGATGAAATACATTTTGTAAATACATTTAAAACATTTCAAATTGTAATCAAAATATATTCTATAAAGTAGAAATTTTGTAAAGATGGTTTCTTAAAATTGAAATTTATCCTCTAATGGCAGCGATGGCAATTTTAGAAAGATACACTCTGTCCAAATCTAAGAAATTCCAAAATTTAGCTAAGAATCCTGGTATAGTACCTCTTGCCCCGATCATTAATCCTGTGACAGTTATACTATCTAGTTGGTATTAATCTTTGTAATAGTCAACTATTGGTTCATATTGTTTATTTTTTATTATTTCACTCACCTCATACTTCATAATTCATAGCAGACCCTGGGTTTCTTCACATATTTTGTGACATTGTCAATGCTGTGTCACGTTCACAACTGACGTCCAACGGCCTTCTATCCTGCAGACTGACCTCCGCGCCATCTGGTGGCCGACCGAAGAATTTCCAAATCAGTCCTCTCTCCTTGGAATCTACAGAAAAGAAACTCACATCGACAATTATATAAAAGCTACTGGATTTAACCATTTTTCACACAAACAGGCAGTATTTAATAGTTTAACACACAGACTTGTGAATGTCCCCATGAGCAAAGAAAATTACAATAAAGAGAAAGAACACATCATACAAATTGCTAAGGATAATGGTTTTCAAAAGAAAATGATACACAAGAAAATAAATAAATTCAAAGAACAAAAAGTCATCAATGAAAGTACTCTTCAGACAGATAAAAATATAGGCAAAAAATTCAACAAGTTCACATACCATCCTTTTGTATTTGACAAGTTTCAAAAAATTTTCAACAAATTCAACATTAAATTAGCACCGAAAAATAATTACAGCTTAGGTAATTTAATAAAAACCAACAAAAATGAAAAAGATTGAAGACTGCAAAAAAATCGGGAATTTATCAAATTAATTGTAAAGATTGTGAAAAGATATACATAGGAAAAACAAAAAGGAATCTAAATACAAGATTAAAAGAACACCTCAGAAATGTTAAAAATGGAGAAAGAAACCAAAAATCTGCAATAGCTGCACATGCCTGGTCAGAAAAACATAGAATAGAAACCAAAACAAAATTACTTAAACAATTGGAAAAACCGAAGGAACTCACAATTTGGGAAAAAATTTACATATGCAAGAATGAAAATACAACTATGAATTTTGAAATACCCGGTTATAAGGAGAGAGGAGTGATTTGGAAATTCTTCGGTCGGCCACCAGATGGCGCAGAGGTCAGTCTGCAGGATAGAAGGCCGTTGGACGTCAGTTGTGAACGTGACGCAGCATTGAGAATGTCACAAAATATGTGAAGAAACCCAGGGTCTGCTATGAATTATGAAGTATGAGGTGAGTGAAATAATAAAAAATAAACAATATTAAAAACCTCATAGTGTTATTTCCTATCTACATAACTTAATATTGGTTCATATACTCAAATGGACATAAAACAAATAAGTTCCATTATTATCAGAAATATAGGCTTATTTTAAGGGTAGTGAAAAGAAAAGATAAATTGATAGTAAGAGATAGATAGAGTTAAAAATTGTAATAGAGGAAATGGATTAGATTTAAAAGTGCATGAGCAGTGAGGATGATGTGACAAGTGCTTAAAGTATGCATAGAATATGTATGACTATACTAACAGCAGTTTTCAAGTTCCTACAATATTTAATTTTTACTTTGTTGGCCAGTGATTAAAACCTTGCAACTCCATTCAAGATTATTCAATAAGCAGGGATATCGTGTGTGTGCTGTTAAAGTCTGTAATTCCGAGAAGATTTTGCTGCCATCTATTAACACACAAAAACCATAGTCCCCCATTCGGTTCTCTGGCAGGGACTACTTCACGGAATCCATGCCAAAGAGATCATCAATGTGGATTTAGAAGAAACAGGTCTACAACAGATCAGATTTTTAGTACAAGACAGATTTTAGAAAAGAAATGAGAATATAATGGTAGCCTACTGTACATCAACTATATATTTCCTCGGCTATTAATCTCTGACCCAAAACCTCACATCTCCAGCATAACATTTTTCAGAAACTAAAAATATAATAGATTCTGGCTTAAACATTAAAAAAATCAGTCAATTATAGGGTTACTTCCTTCTCCTGAATTTTTCTCACTTATGAAGATACAAGGTTTTGATTGCCAGCTGATAATTTGTAATTATATCTAATGTAACATTTGCTTCTAATCAGATTCAATAACCTATCCATAAGAACTATTTGCAATTGTCGTTCACTGCCATTGTTATGTCATCTTTGAAGAGCCGCCTCATGCTCTCTCTGTTGATAGATTGAAGAACTTCGAAATCAAATCATTTTCCCTGGCAATTTTGAAATTCATTAATTTCTCCTTTTTGTAAAAAAAATGAAAAGGAGAATCTAGAATCAAATGATTTTTTTTTCTGTGATATCTGTCTTAAGCATAGTTTTCAAATGATAATGTTTATCATTTGGCAATAATATCTTTGATTCATGTTGGAGATGGGATTCTGACTAGTTCAGACATGTCAGTCAAGTGCACCAATATTATACATAACCTCAATTTGAAATCACACAACAATGGCAAATTTAATGATTATAGAAATTTCCTTTGAAGAAATTGAATGTGTTACCTGCTTTTTGTGTTTTAAATTTAAAATTACATATTTATTTTTTTGTTATATGTTGTGCCCATTATACCACTCCAAAATAATTTTAAAATTGTACAGATTTTATTGTTAATTATGTGATTTATGCATTGGGTATTTGGATGTGGGTTTTCTGTTACTCATAGTGTAGTATTGTTGTCAAGAAATTTGACATAATTTCCAGTAGAAAATATTGATATAAGAAGAAAAATATGAGGTGAGTGATAAAATTATACATAAATAAATAAATTGATATAAAATATTTCAATCCTCTATTTCTTACCAAATAGAAATTGATGAACTTTTGCAAAAAGTTCTTTATTTTTGTGTGGATGTGTGCTTGTGTCTACCCTTAAAATTATATCCTAAACAATATAAAAATGTAACAAAATAAACAAAATTAGGCATTTAAGATTTGATTATGAAATATTTATTTTTTCATGAGGTTGTACATTTTATCAGGCCTGTTACTTTGAAAACTGCTGATTTAGTGAATGCGATTGATAATATAAAAATTTACAAAATGGCTGATTCACTTTTGAATGCAATTTCTAGAAAAATGTTGTGCAAAAAAATGTGTGTTGATTTGATTAAAAAATAACAGTTTGATGTAGATATGATTGCTGTTGCTTTGCAGATTCTAACCATTTCAGTGAGTAATACAAACAAATTATTTGTAGTCAATGTCATCATATGTTATCTTGTTGTGTATAAGTTCCATTGTCTGTAGTATCAATTGATGAATGCAGTATGTATTCATAACCTATCAGGCAGCTTTTGCACGTAATCATAAAACAGAAGGAACTTGTGAATTAAAACTTTATAACCTTAAATTCAAAAGCAGCACATTTTCAGTGCTATATATTTTTTTTATCTCATGAAGCTCATCAGATGAAATAATACAACTTATTAACATATTTTAAAAGATTTATAAATTAAATGATGCAGTAATACAGTGTTTAAAGTCTGTGGTAATTATCCACATACAGAATGGTGCTTAACTTCAGTCTCCTGTAATCTCATTCTGGTTTTCTCTGTCCAATTTAAGGGGAGATAGTTATGAAGAGAGGTAAAAAGTATTTTGTAACCAAAAAATTAGAACCCTGATTTTAGTACTTTTTTTTTTTTTGCATCAATTAGGATGCATTTATCTTAAGAATTATATATACATATTTTTATATTTATTTTTATAAATATGTGTGTATTTTTAGATGTCTTAAATTGGTTATTTACAAGGAAAGGTCACTGAACTAATTCAGAATAATTTCAGTGAACAATTCAGATAAATAATTCAGATGTACAATTTTACAATAAGGAGAAATCTCTGAATGAATTCAGAATAGTCCCAATGAATAATTCAGATGATCGATTTCCCAATAAAGAGAGGTCACTGAACTAATTCAGATTAGTTCTAGTGAACAATTCTGATGAACAATTTTCCAATAAGGAAAAATCACTGAACTATTTCAAAATGGATATCGTGTATTAAAATTCTTAGAGGTACAACAATAAGCAGCTAGGGCACATTTTTATATATAATGAATATTTTAGTTAAAATTTAACTTCTTTTATTCCATCATTTATTGCTAAATGAGTTTTTTTTAAATTTGTTTCTAAACACATTTTTTTCTTTTTTGCTTTAAGCTTGCAGATTGTTGCATCTATTCATTCATTCTTATGTGATTGTGTCTTGGTCTTCCTGTGTTTCTCCTTCCCTTGGTATCCATTTCCTTTTCTTGTATTTCCATGTGGTTGATGTGTTTGTTCCATTTTCTAAATACATAATTATGTTAGTTCATTAATGTAAGCTGCGGTTTGCTTGATTTGTGATGTAAAAAGAAAACGAGGCAAAGAAAAGAAAGAGACTTTAAACACTGTGATTACAAGAAACAATAGAATGTCAGATAACAAGATCACATGTAGTGCATGAATATAAATGTTCCTTTCAGTAGCTGATTCTTGTTTTTTCTTCTTTTCTCTTTATTTTTATTTTTTTGTGCTCTTCACTCTTCACTCTCTGCCTCCCTTCTAATCTGTGGGTGATAGCGGGATTCGTAATCCCTGTCATCAAGGGTAGGTATCACTTACGTCTTGTTAGTGTTAAAGCAGTTAGTGTTAACATGAAGTTATTGGGGATTAACACACTCTACTGTATCCACGTTACATCAAAGAAATTGAATCATTTGTAGAATGCAGGATTTCACAGCCGGTACTCATGGTATTAGAAGATTCCGGGCTATAAGACCGTGGTCCATATCTCGTTTTTCTCCCAGACGTTTCCCTCTCAACTACGGAGGACATCTTCAGTGACGAGTTCTTCTCTGATTAGCAGCTTGGCTGTGTGTGAGCAGTAGACAGCTGGGATCTGATATTTATACTTGTGCTGGTTTTCTATTGGCTGAACGAAGTCAAATCTGATTGGATAACAAAAATGAAGGTATAAAACAGGCTAAAGCCTGGTATCACACGTTAAAATAAGTCTACTCAATAACGAAGAGACAGAACCAAACTAATCAGATGCTAGATTCACTACTATCCATTGTCATACTCAATTTTTTTTTTTTACTTTTCCTATGTATATATTTTTTTGACATTAAAAGTTTTAAAGTGATCGAATTACAGGCCTGTGGAGACACTTGGGGGTTATGGGAGGTTAAGGCCCCCACCTTTTAGACAAGCCATTCCCCAAAGTGGTCTATATTGGCCCCCAGGTGTCAACAGACATGTAAGCCTTATAAAATGTATAAAATTGGGCACATTATCTACAAGGGTTCATATCATTGTGAGTAGCACTGTCAAAAAAATAATTTGTTATTGATGAATTTCTAAAAATAGAAAAAAATTGGTATTTGGTCTATGAGACTAAAAAAGTTTGGGGAACTTTAGACAAAAGGTACAACCCCAGGTCTTGTTCCCATCAGAGGGTTTAGCCAGTTTATAAATCCTGACCTCACCGGGGCTTGAATCCCCAAACCTCCTGGCTTGTAGTATATTGCTTCAACCAACTGCATAAGCCCCCATTTTTTCACAATTCCCACATTTTGTGTATTAAATTATATAAATGCAAATGTGTGTACATTTGTGATTTATAGACTTCTGATCCACACAACCAATCTTTATGAACATTTGTATATACAGGTTTTCAGGTACGGACGGCAAGTGTTTAGTATTATTCTCAAAAACCATTAGATGTATACTCGGACCAACAGTTCTGTGCCCCTGTAGCGCTGCCATCGTTCTTCAAAAATTACACGTCACTTCTCACGTCATTCCACCGCGCTCCCCTCCCACTATGTCAAATAGAAGCCACAGTAACTGACCGAGTAGGGATGTTGCCAAACTTCCCCCGGTGTGAGGCTCTTGAATATTGTAAGGTTAATTATTACGTCTTCATATTTAATTTAAGTAGGTCTAATGACACTGATTGATTTCTACGATTAATGGATATAATTATAATAGTGGATATTTGTTGGTTAAATGGAAATTATGTGAAGGGAATCTACATATGTTGCTTTTAAAGATAAATGTTTCGTCATAAATACTTCTCCTTCACCTCATTGTCTTATTTGGTTAGATTTGGAACGTAATCTTGAAGTCCTAACAAAATTATAACATTTTAGGTATAAACACACAATCATGTACCTTCCTTCTTTCTCATCCGGGCTAGGGACCGGCTATGGCGAAGTTACTACGATTTTATTTACATATTATATAACATACTGATACTGAGTTGACAACGCTGGACTGTGAGTGCAAATAATATCCCGCAAGAAAGCTCAAAACTGTGAGTAATGGGGGGGAGAAAGAGAGAGATAGAAAATAGAGACAGGCAAGAATGCAGGGAGGGAAATGATTTACCAAGGCAGAAATGGAATTAGTGTTTAGTTTGCATTTCTTACGGGGGCACAGATCCGTTGGTCCAAGAATAGGAGTTCACCTGAAACAAAAATTTAAAAATCCCTCTAGCAGTTTCAAATGTTGATGTTGCACAACGAAACTCAGTATATGCTATTAAACTAAACCGAGGTAGACATTTTCAAAAAATGAAGTAAATCCGGTCATTAGAAGTAGGGGTTTACCTGAAATCCCTAATTAAAAACTGACTCTAGCAACCACCATGTCTGGTTTGTTGCAATGTATACCATGCAATTTAATTAACCCTTAATTTTCTTCTAACTTATTCAAGTAAAAATAAAAACACATATTTAATTTATTTAGGCGTAGCAGCACAAGCCAGGTATTCACTAGTCTTAATATATATTTGTTTTTTTTTAAATAATATGACTGTGAACCGTCGACCCTTCTGGTCCCTGAACCCAGAAGAGTCCATTACCAAATTTTGGACCTTTACTGGCCTAGAGAAAGAGAGAGAATCTACTAATATATTTAGTTGTCCTAATTGTAGCGTCCAGTTGATAAAAATGTAAGTGCTGTCTATTTTCCTTTGCCCGGGCCCATCAGAGGCAAAGATTGATTCATCTTTCTTGTGTAGATTTAATAACATATTAAACACACTGTAGTAATTTATATGACTCGTATTTAACTCAGTATAATATTTACAATCATGAAAGCTAGAAGGGAGAGGGGAGCTAATATAACCTTGAGAAAGCATAGCTAACAAGCACAGTAATTAAACATTCTTGTTTACTTAAAATAGAATTTAATATTCCAATTATTAGTCTGGTGTTGAAAAAATGAAAAAAGTGCTTAAACAGAAATAACTCTTGACCTTTACAAAACTATAAAGAAAACATGAATACATAAATAATATAAATATAAATCAATTAACCTGGTCATTACTTGAATCCAGTTTTGTGGACAATACAGAAATAATAAGAAAAATTACAATATTTACTCACACAAGCACTCGTGCATACCTTTTAGTCCAGCCGAGGGTTAGGGTCCATACCCCCGGATACCCTACCCTGGCTTACCAAAACAACACAGCTCTCCTCGAGCTGAGTGACGTCAACCAGATGATAAACAAAGGAATAGATGATGAATGACTCTGTTTACAAGTTGCTTCACATATTTGAGTGTTGCGAGGAAGAGGGGAAGTTGTGCACTTACAGACAGTGCAGAGGGAAGGGGTAGGCAGGTGAGTGGGAGTAAACGCAAAGAGGAAGGAAATTGGCACAGTTCATAAATCTCACTGCACAGGGAGGATAACAGTACATAGATGTCACGTACCGAAATTGTACTTTCGGTACAACTGATTCAATTTCTTTGAGAAAGTGTCTCATAGTGTTACTTCCTAGCAGTTTTTTTCTTTGTTTAAATTAAGTTACCTTAAGTGTAGAAACACGTTTAAGTCTTGTGTAGATCACATCACTGTGGACAGATACTGGGAGGCTAGAGAAATAATATAAAGTTGTAAATAATATAAATTTTATCAGTGTCATAGTTTTCCTTTGTTATTGATATCTATGTCCATTTTTAATGTTCATGTTTTTGCATTTTTAATCTTTGTAAGGTAAACGATGTCAAACACCTATGCATTAAACGAATAAAATGTTATCCCCAATTGCTTCATTTGGCTTTGAAAACAGGGTTGGAAATTATGTTAAAATGTAATATAGCATGTCCGATTTATCTTGACCAGCCTAAATATCTTTGTACATAAGTACAAAATGAAAATTTGTTTTATACAAAAGTTGTCCAAGTATGAGGGGGAGATAACCCTGATGGTTAGTGAACTTTGTAGCATTATTTATTAAGAAGATACAAATACTAACTTCTCTTCAATGTCAGTGTAAATTTCTTTCAATGCTTTAATTAAGCACTCCAAGAAAATTTTTCTCTTCAAATATAATTTATCCTTCAGTGAGAAGTGTTAAATTAATAATAAAAACATCAATAGAAGCCCTACTGGCTTTATAAAGTAGTGTTAAATTTCCATTAAATATCTTCTTAACAAAGAAGCTGCCATTTGCAAAGATAGAGCAAAGGTTTCAAAGCATTTGGCGTGAGGGAATTACAACATATATAAGAGAAAAATTTGCATCTAGATCGCAACTTGCCTCGGTAGCTCAGTTGGTAGAGCATTTGGCCCGGCAAGCCAAAGGTCCCGGGTTTGAATCTCGGTTTAGGCAAAAATTTTTCTCTTCAAATATAATTTATACTCCAAGACTTGATCAAAAATGTATCAGAATGTGTCAATCTAATAAATAGAAACTTATTAATGGAAACATAAAATGGGATTATTACAGTACCACCCATGTGTGTTATGAACAGTAGAACATTCATATTAAGTGCTAAACTGGTGACCATTTTCAGTGACACACGTGTCCAGCAGAGTGAATGGGGAGATTGATTTCTCCACTGTTAGCTGTTGAATGGAATTACAAACATGCACAGTACATTCTCTGGACTTGCACAATACAGTCCTGTACATTCTCTGGACTTGCACAATACAGTCCTGTACATTCTCTGGACTTGTTGGAATATGTCGATAGATAATACGTTTAATAACTCCCCAGAAAAGAAGAGTCCAATGGGGTAAAATCAAGAGATCGAGCAGTCCAATGAACTTTCCCTCCACAGTGCTATTGAAGAAAACAAAGTTAGTATTCGTATCTTCTAAATAAATAACACTACAAAGTTCACTAACCGTCAGTGTTATTTCCTCCTCATAGTTGGATAACTTTTGTATAAAACAATTTTTAATTTTGTGCTTACATACAAAGATATTTTGGGCGGTCAAGATAAATGGGACATCCTATATATTACAAGAAAATAAAGAGAATAAATAAACTTCCTGATATGAATTTTATTTAGATGATCAGGAGCTACGATAGTTTGCACATTAAAATATTTCTTATTTCTCTTTTTTGTTTATAATATTGGCAAATTATACATACTATATTAAATAGATGTACACTCTCTTTGAAATAGTATATCTCAGCAATTAGATGAAACAGAAATACAGATTTTGTATTTTTGTTGATTTTATTTTAAATTTATCACTTCTCACTGAAAGATAAACTTTATTTGAAGAGAAAATTTTATGTCTAAACTGGGATTTGAACCCAAGGTCTCTGATTCTGTACACCAGCGCTCTAATGATTTAAGCTATTAGAATTCTGATTTATACTCATACATTTTTCTCTATACCTAGGAACAATAATCACAAATAGGAATGAGATGCATAGAGAAATTAAACAGGCTCAATTCTGGAAATGCGTGCTATTATGCATTACAGAGACTTTTGATGTCCCAACTCCTTTCAAAAAACGTTAAGCTGAAAATATATAAAACTATTGTTCTACCAGTTATATTATATGGGTGCGAAACATGGACTCTTACTTTAAGGGAGGAAAGGAGATTACGAGTTTTTGAGAATTAAGTTCTTAGAAAAATCTTTGGACCAAAGAGAGATGAACAGACAGGTGAATGGAGAAGACTACATAACAATGAACTACATGGTCTTTATAGGAAGCCAGATATAATAAGAACAGTTAAGTCTCGTAGACTGTGATGGGCAGGACATGTTGCGCTATGGGGAATGAAAGATGTGCATGGAAACTTCTTGTAGGAAAGCCAGAAGGAAAACACCCAGTTGGTAGACCAAGAATGAGGTGGGAGAACAACATTAACTATGATTTGAGGGAAGTAGATTATACAGGGAATGATTGGAAAGCATTAGCTCGGGATAGGGATGTATGGAGACCTTATGTCCGCGCGGCCATGAACCTATGGGTTCGATAGTGCCAGTGAGTAAGTAAGTAAGTAAATAAGTAACTAATGTGATGTAATCTATGACTGAATCGAAAGCCTAGTAGTTATAAATCAATAGAGCACTGGTATACAAAATCAGAGATACTGAGTTCAAATCCTGATTTAGGCATATATTTTTCTCTTATAATTTAATATGTCATTTGGTAGGACATGATAAATTTAATATTCAACGTACATAGATTGATTTTGTTGAGTTGTTTCTTGACTCACCTCATACTTCTTAACTCACTCGCAGATCTAGATTTCGTCACTGTATTTGTGACATTCTCAATGCTGTTCATGTTCACAACTGAGAGAATGTCACAAATACAGTGACGAAATCTGGATCTGCGAGTGAGTTAAGAAGTATGAGGTGAGTCAAGAAACAACTCAACAAAATTAAAATAAACCTCACAGTGTTATTTCCTACCTACATAACTTAGTACATAGATTGAACTATTCTAGGAAATATCACTGTGAGGTTTAATTTAAAATAAAATTCTTTACACCTCACCTCATGTCCTGTCTTCTATTTGGACCAGTTTTGTAACCTTAGTGGTTACATCTTCAGTAGTTATATGATCGATGTTCTGTTGTCTATGAACACTGTTTCTTATTCCCTCTGTTGGTGGACCAATGAACCTCTCAATCAAATCAACTTCCCTGGGAATTTCAAAATTCATTAATTTTTCTTTCCTAGTTTTTTGAATGTGGAGGAATTCACTGTTTGGTGGAAAAAAAAAAAAAATCTATCTTCAGAAAACTAAGAAGGAAAAATTAATGAATTTTGAAATTCCCGGGGAAGTTGATTTGATTTGGAGATTCATTGTTCCACCAATAGATGGAGTAAGAAGCAGTGCTCCTGAACATCAGTCATGTAAGAACTGAAGATGTAACCACAAAGGTTACGAAACCGGTCTAATTAGAAGACAGGACATGAGGTGAGGTGGAAACAATTTTATTTTAAATATTAAAATTTTAAATTTCATACATAGATATTAACTGTGAATGAAAATTAATTTTAATTTCTGTATAAATATTTTACACAATTTATTTATTTATTTATTTATTAAACATTGTTCCAGCCCTGTTTTAGATGAATTATTTAGAAGAAATCTATTAATGTGTTTTATTAGTCAATAGCTTATATGTGTTTGTGTGGTATTTTGTAGAAACAAATACAGGGTCTACATTATAAGTTGTAACTGCACAAGTGGTGTTTTCAGTCTCTGCTATAAAGTCCCTGTTTGTCATATTCGATACGCGTGAGGCTTCCTTATTTAACTGTATATATGGACTGCATTCTGCAAAAGGTACAAGACAACTGAACTTACAAGGGAACTGTCAACGATTGCACGCCGAAACTTACCTTGGAATTTCTCCCAGAGAGCATTGTGATGTACCAAGGTCATGTCCAGAAAAAAAAGATCTGCTGCTTTTAACTGGGACTTTTAAATCCAGGGCCAAATCTCTCATTTAAACTACAGGGAAGTATTACTATTCCCAAATTGGTACATTGGATAACCCTCACTACCTGTCGTCTGCACAGGGTTCTGCCTCACTCCCCTCATACTGAAGCAGGGAATCCACCTGCCATCTGCTCTATGCTGTTATCCCTGAGGTAATTAATCCTTCTAATCAAAATAATGAAATCAATCATAAATTTAAGTTTTCAAAAAAAGTTACTTTATCTTCTACGATGGTTTGCCATTGCTGACTTTGATTTCTGTGCCTTGCAGTTAAAAAGGCAGATAATTTTTTGGACACAGTCTTAGTACTTCACAATGCTTCTCTGGGAAAAATTTCAAAGTTTGTTTCAGTGTGCAACAGTTGACAATCCCTTTTGAAAAAAATGTAATTAAACTTAAACGTCAATAAAAAAATTCACAAATAAAAATAAACATTTACTTGTTATTGAACTTTTATAGGAAAATATCACCGCGAGGTTTCATTTAAGATTAAATTAAAACACTTGATACCTCACCTCACATCCAGTCTTCTACAGAGTGATTCATAAATATGGCTATACGTTTGATCACATTTTGTGACGAAAATATTATTATTAAAGAAAATATGATGTTATCATTGGAAAGGGAATCCTTCAAATTACAACAATAGAACAAAACAAATCACTGCTCACATGCAGCTTGGCAGGTTGATTTTTTGTGGGCTAACGTCGAACGCCTCCACAATTCTCTTTGTTGTTTCTGCATCCATGCTAATGCGAGGCCTTCCAGGAGGTTTGATTTTCTGCATCCTTCCCGTTTCCAGCAGTCGTTTTCTCCACTTCCCCACAGTCGATGGCTGCAATGCTACGTTAAACTCACGTCTTGCGGCCTCAAACGTTATTGCCCATGCAGCAATTGTAATTTGCTGTTGCATATTCAACGCCATTTTGACTAATGACGTAAGTTCTACACTGTTTTGTTTTATTACATTTTTGTAATTTGAATAATTGCCTTTCCAACGGTAATTTCATATTTCCTGTAATGGTAATATTTTTATCACACAATGCAATCAAACGTATAGCCATATTTATGATTCACCCTGTAATCATACTGCAGTTTCAAACCCTTGGCAGCTTCATCTTCAGTAATATCTTGTTGACTGATGTTATGTCAATCAGAAGAACTACTACTTCTTCCCTCTGTTGGTGGACTGATAAACCTCTGGATTCAATCGGAATCTCCGGGAATTTAGAAGTTCGTAAGTTTTTCTTTCTTGTTTTTTATGTGGATTTTTTCCCAAACCGTGAGTTCTTTTTGTTTTTCTATTTGAATCCATATTAAAAAAAACAAGAAAGAAAAACTTATGAACTTTGAAATTCCCGTGGGTTCTGATTGGATCCGTACATTTATTGGTCCACCAACAGAGGTAAGAAGAAACAGTTCTCCTGATCAACATAACATCAGTCGACAAGATATTACTGAAGATGAATCTGCCAAGGCTTTGAAACTGCAGCACAATTAGAAGATTGGATATGAGGTGACATATTAACTTCTTACTTCAACTTACAGAATATCAAAAAGCTTCTATTTTATGAGAAAGTTGGTAACTCAAACATTTTTTCATTCTGAGATTTTACACATTTTTGTTGTTTGTTCTTTCTTCTTCTTCTTCTTCCTTTCAAGTATTAGGCCAAGGCCTGTTACGATCCTATAGAAAATTTTCCCTCCAGCGTTTTGATCCTTCTGTTTGTTCTTTCTGCAGAGAAATGTGCCATATAACTTATAATGTATACCTGGTGTATTTACACTCTGTGTTGTTAACACACAAAATGTATTTGGGAAATTGTTTATGTAATAATTCTTATGTGACCTAGGTAATGAACATTGTATCTGGGTGAATTTAAAAAAAAAAAATATATATATATCTTAATATATAAAAATCTCATATCACGTTGTTTGTCCGCGATGGAATCCTAAACTACTGAACCGATTTTAATAAACTTTTGCACACTGTGTGCAGTTTGATCCAACTTGAGACTTAGGGTAGTTTGTAACTAAATTTATAGTCGCATTATTTTTTATTGCAAATTATTTGTTTATTATTTAAAAAAGAGTTATAATTATCTGTGAGTTCCATACGATTCTAACAGATGGCCGTGTAAGGTAATTGGTTTATTATTTAACAAAGAGAGATCCAGATGGCTGTGCTTTTTGTTGCAACCGCGAATTTCAATTGAATTACGAATATTGATTATTTCTTAATTTAAGTGTGTTCAGTGTTTATTTTATTTTCAATATTATTAATTTCGTGTGTAAGTATTAGTTTTAAGTAATCTGGCTGAAAGACAGCAACTTAATTTATATTTTTAACGTATACCTTAGTCACAGTAACGTGTGGCCGGGACTTTTAGTATATATATATATGGAAAACCAATAGGGAAATTATGCGAATAAATATAGTATTTGTTTTTTGAAAGCATTTCATCATTCATCACCGACTTGCTTGGCCTGATGTGGCTTCACTGGAGCCCCTTTAGCTCACTCCTCATTTCAGGTTTCTTGTCAGGCATGATGTACATCACCCTAACAATATTATCTAGTAAACACCGAAAATGACATGACAAAATTTCATATATACGGGGTGAATTTTAACTGCACTGACAAACTGCAAGGACAGATTTCTGACTGGAAATAGAGGAAAAAATATCCTATGAATTAGTGTCCATAAATGCATCGTTGCCACGGTAGATGGCACTGACGAATGGCATTATTCAGTCGGCCCTGTTGCATGGCCTGCTAGATCACCGGATTTAAACTCCCTGGATTTTTACCTCTGGAGGCATCTGAAAAGCATTGTGTACGCTGAACCAGTTCCTGATGTACATACCCTTCAGCAGCTATTCAGAGAGAGGCCGGAACATGCGAAAGAGTGAGGCAATCCGTGATACGATGTGTGAATGCATGAATGCATCCTATGGAGGTCACTTTGAACGTCTGTTGTGATGTGGATGTGATTATGCTATGTATTGTGTGCCGGGACGATTTATTGTCGTTGCACACATATCATCATTTCCAGACACATGTTTGTAGGACCTTTTTTTCCTTCATTTCAAGTCTGGAATCAATCCCTGAAGTTTGTCGGTGTAATAACTATACACCCTGTGTATAATATTTGTATGTTTATTATTAACAC
Source organism: Diploptera punctata (assembly GCA_030220185.1). Taxonomy (NCBI): domain Eukaryota; kingdom Metazoa; phylum Arthropoda; class Insecta; order Blattodea; family Blaberidae; genus Diploptera; species Diploptera punctata. Next base: position 150,886 of record JASPKZ010010684.1, on the reverse strand, counting down.
TCTAGTTCCCACAATTTTTTTTCAGAACTAATCTCGGCACATAATAATCACTTTAAAAAAATATGGTCGGGTTCATTAGTCATTGAAATCAGACAATTAGGAGTGGGTGTTAACGTGAAGCAAACTTTTAAAAATCACTCTAGCGGCTGGAATTTTCCATTTTTTCCAACAAAACTCAATATATGCTATTGGAATAAAATGAAGGTGTTCTTAAAAAAATCAACAAAAACAAACAATTAGAAGTCTATGTTTATCTGAAACTTGAAATAAAAAATTGCTATAGCAGCTACCATGTTTGTTTTATCACAGTCTAACTGTATATCTAGCTAACTAACTCACTGACAGGTTCATGGCCACATGGACATAAGCTCTCCATACATCCCTATCCAGCTAATGTTTTCCACTACTTCCCTGAAATCATGGTTAATATTATTTTCCCACCTCATTGTTGGTCTGCCTACTGGGTACTTTCCCTTTGGTTTCCAGGCCTCTTTTTCATTCCCCATATGTGCCACATGTCGTACATATCAAAGTCTGTGAGAATAAACTTGTAACCCTTTATGTATCTATATTTTTAATCCCTGAAACCATTTAATCTAAAAATTATAGATTTATTTAGCCTGGTGGAGTTAAGAACATGTGGCTTTCTCTTCCACTCACCAGGACAAACATATGTTACATATAAATACAAACAATTACAATAATAGTTATAATAAACAATTATCTGTCAAATTGAATAATAATGAAAATAATGTGTAATAATACAATAAAATTAAATACAATTAAAATTATCTAAATATCCGAAATCTGAAAATAAAACTAAATATATGGTCACACATAGAAATTCATTATACAATGAAAATGGACAGCTAATGACAAATGAGGGAAATTTTGAAGAAGTGGCTGAATTCAAATACCTAGGAACAATAATCACCAATAGGAATGAGATGCACAAAGAAATTAAACATAGGCTCAATTCTGGAAATGCATGCTATTATGCATTATAGAGACTCTTGATGTCACAACTTCTTTCAAAAAATGTTAAGCTGAAAATATATAAAACTGTTATTCTACCAGTTATATTATATGGATGCGAAACATGGACTCTTACTTTAAGGGAGATTACAAGTATTTAAGAATAAAGTTCTTAGCAAAAATGTGACACCAAAGAGAGATGAACAGACAATGACCATAACAATGAACTACATGATCTTTATAGGAAGCCAGATATAATAAGAACAGTTAAGTCTTGTAGACTGTGATGGGCAGGACATGTTGCACAAATGGGAAAGATGGGTATGGAAACTCCTTGTAGGAAAACTACAGGGAAACCACCCTGTAAGTAGAACAAGAATGAGGTGGAAGAATAACATTAACTATAAATTATACAGATCTGCATGGCCATGAACCTACAGGTTTGATAGTGGCAGTGAGGTAATGTGTAAAATGTATAAAATAATATGGCTTTATGCAGTGACAATTTGTTTGATTATTTAAATAAATGCAGGGATATTTATGTTTATACAGAGGATGTTGGAGAGACTGCTTCTCTAGCAAAATGGAGTTCCTTAGATCTTCTGACTGAGGAAGACCTTGACGCTACTTCTCCTACAGTCATGATCGACAAACAAGGTAAAGTGTTTATTTTTTTCTTTCACTCACCTCATACTTCATAACTCCTACAGACCCGGGTTTCGTCACTGTATTTGTGACATTCTCAATGCTGTATCACATACACAACTGATGTCCAACGGCCTCCTCTCCTGCACACTGACCTCTGCACCATCTGATGGCTGACCGACGAACTTCCAAATCAATCCCCTCTCCTTATCACCAGGTATTTCAAAATTCATAGTTCTGTTTTCATTCTTGCATATGTAAATGTTTTCTCAAATTGTGAGTTCCTTCGGTTTTTCCAATTGTTTAAGTAATTTTGTTTTGGTTTCTATTCTATGTTTTTCTGACCAGGCACTTGCAGCTATTGCAGATTTTTCCGTTTCTCCATTTTTAACATTTCTGAGTTGTTCCTTTAATCTTGTATTTAGATTCCTTTTTGTTTTTCCAATGTATATCTTTTCACAATCTTTACAATTAATGTGATAAATTCCCGATTTTTTGCAGTCTTCAATCTTTTCATTTTTGTTGGTTTTCATTAAATTACCTAAACTGTAATCATTTTTCGGTGCTAATTTAATGTTGAATTTGTTGAAGATTTTTTGAAACTTGTCAAATACTAAAGGATGGTATGTGAACTTTTTGAATTTTTTACCAAAATCTTTATCTGTCTGAAGAATACTTTCATTAATCATATTTTGTTCCTTAAATTTATTTATTTTCTTGTGTATCATCTTCTTTTCAAAGCCATTATCCTTCGCAATTTTTATTATGTGTTTTTTCTCTTTATTGTAATTTTCTTTGCTCATGGGAACGTTCACGTTAAGAACAGTTAATTCTCGTAGACTGCGATGGGCAGGACATGTTGCACGTATGGGGAATGAAAGATTTGCATGGAAGCTTCTTGTAGGAAAGCCAGAGGGAAAACGCCCAGTTGGTAGACCAAGAATGAGGTGGGAGAATGACATTAACTATGATTTGAGGGAAGTTGATTATACAGGGAATGATTGGAAAGCATTAGCTCAGGATAGGGATGTACGGAGAACTTATGTTCGTGTGGCCATGAACCTACGGGTTCGATAGTGCCAGTGAGTTAGTTAGTTACCATGAATTTTCAAATTCCTGGCGAAAAAGAAAAAAAATTTGATTTGGAAGTTCATTGGTCAGCCAACAGAGGGTCAGAAATCAATTTCCAGGAGGGATAACCACAAAAGAAAACAGTTGTGAAGCATCGAGAATGTTGCACAGATAGCAACAAAACCGGTCTGCATAAAAAATCAAGAAATATGAGGTGTGTCAAAAATCACAACTCAAATATAATTTGTTCTGCTTGTTGATGTATCTGCGTACAATTAAATTTATTTCGGATAATCATACATTATTTTTTTCCAGCAGACAGTATTTTCTGTCAGTCATTTTTGCAACGAGTGGTTAGTGAAAGAGGAAGAACAATGGCTGCAGCAGGTAGCGTAGACGTATCATGTCCTGGGTCTCCGGTTATGACTCCTCACCATTCTATGTGTAGCACAACCGTGCTTATACTTGTGCTTCACGCCGGCAGCGTCCTTGGTAAGTTACACAGCTTGCATTTTATAACATGTATTAAAGCCCTTTGTGCTCTTACAGTAAATTTTTACATCACCTCTTAGCAACAAGAAGTTGAGCAAAAATCCTTCTTTTTTATTTTATGTCTGAAGATAAGGCCCAACACAATATATATGAATAAGAAAGTTTTCTTGGGTTTTCTGCATCATAGATTCAAGTTCGGCCTCTGGCCACTCATTCCAACGTTTTGGCATGATCCCACATGACATTATCAAGGAATGATATATATATATACACAGTGGACACCAATTAATTCAACATTCGATAATTCAAATGATTTGATAATTTGAATATAAGTACAGTCCCCTTGAAACTCCTATTTAAAATAATGCACGAGGAGAACAGGGAACCTAATATGCTCTGGGTTTATATTAAGCTCTTTAAAGAATAAATAACTACAAGAGACATATAGATTATTGATGACTCTACAAGCAGAGTTTCTCCGTGGCTGGGCCCATAATATACATGGACTTGTTTCATTACTTTAGCAGGGTCACTACTAGGCATTTATAATCCAATCTCAATATATATATATATATATATATATATATATATATATTTTGACTCATTGTAGGTCGGAAAATAGTGTTTTTTATCCTTTTTTTGGTTTATTGGTCCCTATTTAGCCTTTTTTTAACATCTTAATGGCTTTATTATTTTTTTTGGAACTTCACCTTCTTTTGACTACATTTATACCATTTGTATAATTCAAGAATCCGCAGAGTCTAGTGTCAATTCCAATTTATTTTAAAAACACTGTCTAGTTTTAATTTTTCTAAAGACTTTTCATATTACAAACACTTTTGTTCCGCAAGAAACTGCAGAACACTTACAAAATACCCCGTTATTTTTAACCAACCAACTGACTGCCTGAACTATAGTATATCAAATTCAAATTTTCTAAGAAGTTGCCACTTTGTGAAAAATTACCTCGAGCAGAGAGTGAAGGCAGCAAGGGTTTCTTTATCCACTTGTTAACAACTTTTTACGTCCATTTTCAAGCTTTTAGGTTTTTGTAGGATATTAATATTTAATTTTAGGAAGTTATATTTTGAGGTTATTTTAATTATATTATTTTTAGTCTGAACATCTTACCTCAATTGACGATTTTTATTATTAATTTAACACTTCTCATAGAAGGATAAATTATATTTGAAGAGAAAAATTTTTGCCTAGACCGGGACTCGAACCCGGGACCCTTGGCTTTCCGGGCCAAGTGCTCTACCAACTGAGCTACCGAGGCGAGTTACGATCTAGATGCAAATTTTTCTCTTATGTACGTTGTAATTCCCTCGCGCCAAATGCTTGAAACCATAGCTTCTATCTTTGCAAATGGCAGCTTCTTAGTTAAGAAGACATTTATTGGGAATTTAACACTACTTTATAGCCAGTAGGGCTTCTATTGACGATTTTTATTATTAATTTAACACTTTTCATAGAAGGATAAATTATATTTGAAGAGAAAAATTTTCGCCTAGACCAGGACTCGAACCCGGGACCCTTGGCTTTCCGGGCCAAGTGCTCTACCAACTGAGCTACCGAGGCGAGTTACGATCTAGACGCAAATTTTTCTCTTATGTACGTTGTAATTCCCTCGCCATTTGCAAAGATAGAAGCTATGGTTTCAAGCATTTGGCGCGAGGGAATTACAACGTACATAAGAGAAAAATTTGCGTCTAGATCGTAACTCGCCTCGGTAGCTCAGTTGGTAGAGCACTTGGCCCGGAAAGCCAAGGGTCCCGGGTTCGAGTCCCGGTCTAGGCGAAAATTTTTCTCTTCAAATATAATCTTACCTCAATGTTAATGTTGATTTGTTCTTGAACATGTTTCAAAACAATTCAGACTAAAAATAATATAATTTTGTAGGATATAACTCTTTTTAAAGGTGTTTTATAGATCGTCAATTTGCAAACGCTACTCATAATGCTTGTTATTATTTTGTTTGGAAGTGTATGTTTGATGTAAATGTTTTGTTTACAGATGCAAATGTAGACGTTACAGCAAAGAAATCTGACATCACAACATTTCGAGGTGCTTTTGAATCTGTAATGAGACAACATTATCCCTCGATGGTTGGTCACATAGCTGTCAGACTGGTCTCCTGCCCTTCTATATGTACCGAAGCTTTAGGAATTCTTTCCAGGTGTGTATTTGTATCTTATCTTTATATATATATATGTATATATAATTCTTCTGTACTTGTGTATGTCACTTAACTCCTCATAAACCACTGGACCAATTTTCATGATTTTTTTTTGTGTGTGTTTGAGTGGGTCCCTGGATGGTTTAGATTCATAATTGAATCCTCTAAAATCATTAGGGGTCAGATGTTTGAACGCATTAGACAGTAAAAGGCGTTCTCTGCTGAGATAGTTTCTAAGATGTTCTTTCACCCTTGTTTTCAAATTTCTTTTCGTTTTTCCAATATAAATTTTGTCACAATCCCTACATTTGATCTGATAAATTCCTGATTAGTTTTCATCTTCAAATAGATTTGTTATGTTTGAAGAGAAAAATTTTCGCCTAGACCGAGACTCGAATCTGGGACCTTTGGCTTGCCGGGCCAAATGCTCCACCAACTGAGCTTCAAATATAATTTATCCTTCAATGAGAAGTGTTAAATTAATAATAAAAACATCAATAGAAGCCCTACTGGCTTTATAAAGTAGTGTTAAATTCCCAGTAAATGTCTTCTTAACTAAGAGGCTGCAATATGCAAAGATAGAAGCAACGGTTTCAAAGCATCTGGCGCAAGGGAATTACAACGTATAAACAGAAAGATTTGCATCTAGATCGCAACTCGCCTCGGTAGCTCAGTTGCTAGAGCATTTGGCCCGGAAAGCCAAAGGTCCCGGGTTTGAGTCTCGGTCTAGGAGAAAATGTTCTCTTCAAACATGTTTTTCTCTTATACCTTGTTAATTGCTGAGTGCTAAATGCTACAATCCATTTTAATATTGTTGGATAAATAGAATCAGAGATATAAGCTACCTTTTCTCCCATTTCACAACAAACAATCCCCTTTAACATTTTATAATATGAGGATACAATTTAATAAAAGTGTTGATTGTTTCAGCTTGAGTCCGTACAGTTTTGATGTGTCTCCATCGAGTACAGACACGCCTCATGTGACTCATGACTCCATACCTATTGGTGCTATTCCGCTGTTTTCAAGCTCAACACCAGAATATCAGGACGCTGTGTCGAGGGTGATCAATGGAGCTAACACAGTGTACCAAGACTTTATCAGATCTGATGAAGGTAGTGGATTCAACGGACAGATCTGCTTTGTAGGTAAGTTCATTTGTATAATAAATGTGGGAATTTTTAACATTATGAGGTTTAATTTATAAGAATTAAATGAATCGTGATTTCTTCTTACCTCATACTTCTATGTTTTTTTAAACACAGCACTGCAGTATTGGCGACCCATTGTCACCATCGTCAGCTGTTTTCACGACTGTCAATTTTTTCTTTTGCCGGTAATTATCTAAACTGCCATCTGGTGTTCTTTTGAAGGAATTATTTTCTAAACTGCCATCTGTTGTATTTTTGAAGAACTTTGTAATCAAGCTCGGTTCGTCTGGAATCACAAAGTTCATGGTTCTAGTATGGTTTTTTTTAATATATATTTTTTCCCAAACTGTTAAATCCAAAGGTTTGGATAGATGTTTCAAAAGTTTTGCTTCTTTTTCAATTCTATGATGCTCTAATAAACTATGTGCTGCTATAGCTGATTTTTCAATTTCTCCATTCTTTATGTTTCTGGAGTGTTTTTCTTTTTACGAGTTTCCAAGTTCCTTTTTGTTTTTCCTATATGTATCCTGTTGCAATCTTTGCAATCAATTTGATAAATTCCAGATTTTTTGTTGTCTGGAAACTCATAAAAAAGAACACTTCAGAAATATAAAGAATGGAGAAATTGAAAAATCAGCTATAGCAGCACATAGTTTATTAGAGAATCATGGAATTCAAAAAGAAGCAAAACTTTTGAAACATCTATCCAAACCTTTAGATTTAACAGTTTGGGAAAAGATATATATTCAAAAAAACCATACTAGAACCATGAACTTTGAGATTCCAGACGAACCGAGCTTGATTACAAAGTTCTTCCAAAATACACCAGATGACAGTTTGGATAATTACTGGCAAAACAAAAACTTGCCAGTCGTGAAAACAGCTGAGGATGGTGACAATAGTCGCTGATACTGCAGTGCTGTGTTTAAAAAAACATAGAAGTATGAGGTGAGAAGAAATCACGATTCATTTAATTCTTATATATTATATGTGTGTGCTAGGGAGAAACAGACTTGTATGGGAGAGTGATGTCAGGTTAGTACAATGGTGCATGCACTAGAGGTCTTGGATACAATTTCCAGTTCAGACAAACATTTTTCTTAATAGTGAGCGGAGAACATATTTTTAACGACTCACCTCATATAATTTCAAATTTCTTTGATACCGGCGGTTTCAGACAATATCTTGTCCCTCCTCAGTCATGGCTTCCACTGATGATATTCTCTGGTTGTTGATTTCTCTAATGACATCACCTCTTTGCTGCCATCTTTGGTTGGGATTATAAACTTTGTAATTAAATTTTATCCACCGGAATATTGAAGTTCATAGATTGATATTTATTCTTCTGAATGAATATCTTTTCCCAAATTGTCAATTCCAACGGTTATCCAATTGTTTCAAAAGTTTTGCCTATCAGAGAAATCAACAACCAGAGAATTTCATCAGTAGAAGTCATGACTGAAGAGGGACAAGATATTGTCTGAAACCGCCAGTATCAAAGAAATTTGAAAATATATGAGGGAGTTGTTAAAAATATGTTCTCCACTCACTATTAATGATATAACCTCATAATGTTTACTTCCCGATATTAATTTAAATAAAACATTTTTCTCTTTAAAAAATGTTATTGTACAGTATGAGATGAAAGTTAACATATATTTATTGCAGGTGATGGAGTAGGCTCAATTTTAGGTTATGATGCACTTTGTCGAACTAGTCAATATCAGTCTCGTCACGACAGCGAGAACAGTATTCTGGACACAGATGGTCCGGCTGGAGATGAATGTGGGACTCATACAACTGAAGGTGGACAGAACGCGGAGGGACTTTATCCAAACAAGCATTTATCTGCCCCAGCCCCCAGGAGAAGATCCTCGTCAACAAGGTAAAGCTTATGCCATACAAATATATACCTCATTAATTTCTCATTTACAGTTGTAGTGCTATAATTATTCCAATGATTTCTTGTATGAAGATAAAAGAGATAATTAATTTGAGCTTTAACTTCTCATGATGTTTTTATTATTATTGGCCCGGAAAGCCAAGGGTCCCGGGTTCGAGTCCCGGTCTAGGCGAAAATTTTTCTCTTCAAATATAATTTAACTTCTCACCTCATAATTTGGTTGTGTTCCTGGAGAATGTGTTTCAATTAAATTAAAAAGATTGGTTAATTGTCTCACCTCATACACTATGTGTTCTTCACAGCACAGGACCACAGTGTTGTCTCATATCTTCGCTGTTTCAAGGCATGTTAGCCTCATCTTCAGAAGTTACACAAAAGTGAAAAGTGACCCAAAATTATATTTGAAAGAAAAAAAATACGCCTAGACTGGGATTTGAACCCAGGATCTTTGACTCTCTATGTCAATGCTCTTCCATCTGAGCCACCTAGGCCTCCAATCTAAACGCGTATTTTTCTCTTACACATAGTTAATTCCCTAACCCCAAATGCTACGAGCCGTTGCTACGATTTTTGCAAATGGAGGCTTCTTTATTAAGAAGACTTTTATTGGGAATTTAAACATTACTATAAAGCCAGTAGTGCTTCTTTCAATGTTAATATTATTCGTTTTTAAACACCTTAATGATGGACAAATTATATTTGAAAAGAAAAATATACGCCTAGACTGGGATTTGAACCCAGGATCTTTGACTCTCTATGTCAATGCTCTTCCATCTGAGCCACCTAGGCCTCCAATCTAAACGCGTATTTTTCTCTTACACATAGTTAATTCCCTAACCCCAAATGCTACGAGCCGTTGCTACGATTTTTGCAAATGGCGGCTTCTTTATTAAGAAGACTTTTATTGGGAATTTAAACATTACTTATAAAGCCAGTAGTGCTTCTTTCAATGTTCATATTATTCGTTTTTAAACACCTTAATGATGGACAAATTATATTTGAAAAGAGGCCTTGGTGGCTCAGATGGAAGAACATTGACATAGAAAGTCAAAGGTCCCAGTCTAGGCTTATATTTTTCTTTTCAAATATAATTTGTCCATCATTAAGGTGTTTAAAAACGAATTAATATTAACAGTGACCCAAAAGTCTGTAGATTACGATGATGTACTTGGATTGTCTAAAACAAATATTATGATTTTTTTAAAAAAATGTTGCTCATGATATGCCCCTCATTCATTCTTCATTACATGTATCCAGCTCTTTTAAAATTCATGTGAAAAAATTGATAACTCTATGTCAGTACTGTACAGAGAATACAGTAACAACAGAATCAGCTTCCTGAAGACATAGAGATTCTAAAAGAAGCAAAGAATAAAGACTTACTCAATGAGAACATAACTGCAGACATAAATCCGTTATACAACCTGTACAACACCATCAGTTCCAGTTAAAATGCAGAAGATGAAACATTGTTTTCGAAAGGCCTTCATATTAGAATAACTTGAACTACTTATATTAAATTGATGTTGGGAAGTAAACATTATGAGGTATAATCATTAAAATTAATCGGAGAACATATTGTTTAAACAACTCACCTCATAGGATTCATGCTTCCATGGATATCGCGATTTCAAACACAGTCATGTTCATCTTCAGCCATAACTCCGACTGACGAAATTCTTCGGCCGTCAACTGTTCTATTGTCGCCATCTTCAGTGCTGCCATCTATGGTTGAATTTATGAACTTCGAAATCAATGTAATTTCGTTAGGGATATCAACATTCATTGATCTATTTTTGTTTTTCTGAATGTATATTTTTTCCCAAACTGTCAATTCCAAAGATTTTTCTACTTGTTTTAAAAGTTTAGCTTCTCTTCCAATTTTATGATGTTCTAATAAATTCCTGATTTTTTGCAAAAAATTTGATAAATTCCCGATTTTTTGCAAAAAATTTGATAAAGATTGTGAAAACATATACATAGGAAAAACAAAAAGCAATCTAAATACAAGATTAAAGGAACACCTCAGAAATGTTAAAAATGGAGAAACGGAAAAATCTGCAATAGCTGCACATGCCTGGTCAGAAAAACATAGAATAGAAACCAAAACAAAATTACTTAAACAATTGGAAAAACCGAAGGAACTCACAATTTGGCAAAAAATTTACATAAGCAAGAATGAAAATACAACTATGAATTTTTAAATACCCGGTGATAAGGAGAGAGGACTGATTAGGAAATTCGTCGGTCAGCCATCAGATGGCGCGGAGGTCAGTCTGCAGGATAGAAGGCCGTTGGACGTCAGTTGTGAACGTGACACAGCATTGACAATGTCACAAATGGTGTGATGAAACCCTAGGTCTGCAAGAAGTTATGAAATATGAGGTGAGTGAAGTAATAAAAAATAAAAAATTTTAATTCCTTGTTTACGTAATATGTCAATAACAAGGTTAACCCATCAAGGTGAGTGCTCACAAGGTTGTAAGAATTAGATAGAGCAATAGACAGGAATGAAAATAGTAAAAGATCTCCTAGCCCTCGAGTACTCTAATACCATCAGAGTAAAAAAACAAGAATTAGCCAAGAGCAAAACACAAGTAAGTGGAAGCAATGTTTTGCTCAGCTTGGGCACCTTGTGGTTGCCATTCACATATCCCCTAGATTGGGACCGTTTGATATGCCCCTCATATTAACTAAACTAGTTAGAACTCCACCAAGAAGATCCTGCATATTTTTAGCACTTGATATAGTTCACAACCTGTGCTCCATAACACATAATTGCCATAACAATAGCGGACAGAATTATTGGAAAAGTTGTAGCATTACAGCTGTAATGAGTTACATTTAAAATACGTAACATTGTCTACATAAAAAGAAGCAGTGTTTCAATTTGTTTCAGTGAACATCAGTGCAAATTAGAATTTGAAGTTAGTGATTTCTTCATGTTTGGAAGCCCATTGGATTAGTGCTTGCGTACAGGAAGATTTCATCAACTGAAGATAAAAATAGTAAGTACAACATTTATTTAATATTGTTAAAAAATCCATCTATAATTCTGGTGGAACTAGCACGAAAATGTGCAGTTGCTATACTGAGCTTACTACAGGACACAGAATTGGTGTATTGAGTGTATATTGTGTAGAAATGGACAGAGATTTATAGCAGGATTTTAATATCACATAAATATGAAAGTTAAAGTTAATAATTTTATATTTTAAAATTCTTTTAATATTTAAATTTAACTTAAATAAAGAAAAACATCTAAATAATTCATTGTTGGTCATGTTGAATAAAAATGTCTCAGTATCAATTAAAGAAATTGTATTACATAACAGCCTTTCTAAATAATGCTTTTAAAATTGTTTTAAGTAATTGTTGTCAGAAATATAAAGCTTTCTATTATAACTGTAATAAGAACACCTGCTTAACTTCATATTTTTTAAATGAAAGTAAACTAAACTCTGATTGGATGTTAAAACAATTAACTTTTTGATTTAACAAATCAAATTTAAATATTATAGTAACCAATAGAATTTAAAATATAACATCATGTGATGTAATAATGTTCTTTAAAATTATAAAAGAATTACACTAGTCATCTTCTTCTTCTTCCTTCCAAGTATTAGGCCAAGGCCTGTTACGATCCTATAGAAAATTTTCCCTCCAGCGTTTCATAGGACGGCCCAGTGATCTTCGTCCTCTTGGTATATAATTTATAAACAGCTTTGGGGATCCGATTTGAACTCATTCTTTCAAGATGGTGTTTCCAATATGGTTGGTACTGTTTAATATATTCCAAAATTGGCGTAGTCTTCAATTCTTTTAAGATATCGGTGTTCCTTTTCCGATCCCATCTGGTGTAACCCGCTGTTCTGCGCATGAATCTCATTTCACAAGCCGTTATTCTGCTTTCATGTTGTTTTTTTAGTTTGTTTTTTTAGAATTTCCCGGAAGGATCAAACACTAGTCATTCAGCATACAACTTTCAACAAACATAGAAGCAATAACAGCTCTCCTGATAAAATGTGATATTTAATACAAGAAGAATAGTTGATTCAAGAAAAGAAAATAAAATAATTTAATTTTAATTGACGGTGAAGAATAATACCACCTATATTTACTTGATCTGCTGGGAAATTAAATAGTAAATAAATTTACAATTATTTCTACAAGAAACAGTTTTCAGTGATTTTAAAGTGTTTTCCTATCCTGTGTACCAACTTCCGACCTTGAGAAGAGATTCCAGCTCTACCGAAAATTAAACCCAACCTGAACCAGTAATTTGTTTTTGGGACACAAATCCTTGAAAATGTTACTACAAATCGGGCATGAAGAGAGTTAGCTGCTTCAAAATGTCACCACAACGTGGGAAATGAATTACTTCTTCAGATTTAACAAACTGTGCAGCTCTTCAAGATGTGACATCCAAGTATTGGGAAGCTACACTTTGTTGTTAACTGCAGAGCATTAGCTACATACATGCATACATTTATTTAATATATGTGTGAAATGTGTCCACCGCTATGGTCTCGAGGTAGCATGCTGCCTTGTCATGCAGCGGGCCCAGGTTTGATCCCCGGTCAGGGCAGTTTTTCTGGGTGAAGTTTTTCTCGAGGTTTTTCCTCATCTCTAAGACAAATGTCAGGAAAACTTTAAGGCCCAAATGGTCCCCGAAATCATATGGCCATCATCATCATCATCATCATCCTTCACCGGTGTGGAAAGCAACAGGACGCTACCACACCTACAATTCCCTAGTAAAGCTGCAAAGCATAGCATGAAAATGCTACGATTGCAGTGAAAGACCTGCCTTCAGGCAGAATTACTATGGATGGATGGATGAAATAACAGTAAAATCAAATTTAAAAATCAAATTTAACAGTATGAGGTTTCTTTTTAATTATATTTGAGTTGGTTCTTTGCCTCACCTCATATTTCTTGATTTTTATGCAGACCTAGGTTTTGTCGCTTCTGTACGACATTATTGATGCCTCCAACTGTTTTTTGCGGCTGTCCATTCTGTAAGTTGATTTCCACTCCCTCTGCCGGCTGACAGATCAACTTCCAAATCAATTTTTTTTTTCTCTGGGAATTTCAAAATTTTTGGAGAAAAAGAAAAAAATTAACAAAATTCCTGGAGAAAAAAAAAATGATTTGGAAGTTCATCGGTCAGCTGGCAGAGGGAGCGAAAATCAACTTACAGGATAGACAACCGCAAAACAAAGTTGGAGGCATTGAAAATGTCACACAGAAGTGATGAAACCTAGGTCTGCATAAAAATCAAGAACCACGAAGTGAGTCAAAATTTTCAACTCAAATATAATACATTTATTTATTTTAAAAAGTCCATATACATACAGAATGCACAGGGCGCTTGATGATAACTGGACCTGTGTCAGCACTCATGTTTCCAGGATATAAGCTCTGCTGAAATTGCATGCTACACTGACATTTTTTCTTTCTCTCTCTGTTTGTGTCTTCTTTCTCTGTCCTTATCTTCTCTCTTTGTCTTTGCTTTCTCTCTCCATCCCTGCCTACTGTCTTTGACCAGCCTTGTCTCTCTGTCCCTGCCTTCTCTCTCCATCCCTGCCTCCTTTGCCTTTTCTGTCTGATGCTCCTTTTGTCTTTCTCCTTGCCTTCTGTCTCTAACTCTGTCCCTGTCTTCAAGAGGACACAACACATAGGTGCAATGAGCTCTGTAGATGCGTGTCTTAGTTTAAGGATGAAGATTATGACAAAAATTTACATTACAACACAATGTTGATATTATTGGTTTTTAAACATCTTAATGATGGACAAATTATATTTGAAAAGAAAAGTATACGCCTAGACTGGGGTATGAACCAAGGACCTTTGACTCTCTATGTCAATGCTCTTCCATGTAGCTCAAATGGAAGAGCATTGACATAGAGAGTCAAAGGTCCTGGGTTCAAACCCCAGTCTAGGCGTATATTTTTCTTTTCAAATATAATTTTTACAACACAATATTTATCTTGAACTTTTTTGGGAATAAATCATTATGAGCTTTAATTTATGATTAAATTAAAATGTTTCACACCTCACCTCACATCCAGTCTTCTAAGTAGATCGCAGTTTCAAAGCCTTGGTGGCTTCAACTTCAGTACTTTCTTGTCAACTGATGTTATGCCGATCAGAAGAACTACTTCTTCCTACTTATTTTAGGAATTCTCACTATGAGGTATATTCATTAAGGTAGAATTTTTTATCACTCACCTCATATTGTTCTTAATACTTCTTCTTCCCTCTGTTGGTAGACCGATAAACCTCCGAATCCAATCAGAATCCCCGGGAATTTTCAAGTTCATAAGTTCTTATATTTGAAGAGAAAAATTTTTCTCTTCAAATATGTTGTTGTTGTTTTCAAATGCTGGGCCTTGGCAACGAAGCCATTAGCATTCTTGCTCTCCAATATTTCTCTATGGTGGATCCAACAGGTAATACTTCACAGGTTTGTAGATGTTCTTTGTCTTTGTTGCATAGAGGACAATTTGGATTCGTGTAGATTCCTATTTTATATAAATGTTGGCCAAATAGTCATGTTCTGTAAGCAGTCTAAATTTTGCTACTGTAGTTTTACGTGGAATTTCTGGAATAATATCTGGCTTCTTTACTAAAATATTCCATTTTTTGTCTTCATTTTTAGTTTTCATTGATTTTGAAAAAGCATGACTCAGTATGGAGATACAAATTACTTGAAAAACTCACAAAACTAGGCATTCAAAACAATATGTTAAACTGGATCACCCAGTTCCTTTCACAACGTTTCTGTGCTACAAAATACAATGACAGTACTTCCAAATTCCGACAAATAAAAATGGGCCTCCCTCAAGGTGCAATACTAAGTACAACCCTGTTCAACATCTACATCAACGATCTGCCACCAGCTACATCAAACACAGAAATAAAGACAGCTCTTTTTGCAGATGACATGATTATGTGGACATTTCTTGAAATATAATTTATCCTTCAATGAGAAATGTTAAATTAATAATAAAATCCTCATAAGTTCATATTAAATTAATATTGAGAAGCTAAAGCTATTACTATGATAGAAATAAGTAAATTAATGTACACAATTAAATTATTGTAAATCAATGGTAATGAGAAAAATTTTTGCCTGAACCGGGAATCGAACCCCGAACCTTTAGCTTTCCATGCTAATGCTCTGTCCACTGAGCAATTGAATGTGGGACCAGTAGAGTAAGGTAAAGGAAGGATTTCTGTGGATGGGAATGAAGCCTTGATTAGCTGAGTGGACAGAGCATTAGCACGGAAAGCTAAAGGTTCGGGGTTCGATTCCTGATTCAGGCAAAAATTTTCTCTTACCATTGATTCACAATAATTTAATTCATAAGTTCTTCATTCTTTTTTTTTTGAATGTGGATTGTTTTTCAAACCGTGAGTTCTTTTTGTTTAATTAGAGTTGTTAGAAGATTGAATATGAAATATTTTAATTTAATCTTAATATTTATCTTGTCGAGTGCTTGATACAGAACAACTGTGGATCAGTGCAATGTTCTGCAGTGCAATTTGTGTTCCACATAGAACATCTGTGTTGAACCTCATAAAGTAGTTTACAATAAACAGGTTCAGTTCTGACTGCAGCTTGTCCCGTTCACTGGTAAATGCAAGCGTTGGTGACAAGTCTGGTTGCTGCCAAGTAGCGCAGAATGTTATTATACAAATTAAAATGTGTTGCAGCTCCAATTCCGAGACCGATGGTACAGCAAGTGTACAACTTGTTCCATCCAACGGACCCAGTAGCAGCGAGATTAGAACCTCTTTTGTCTGCAAGGTTTTCAATGCTGCCACCTGTGAACGTGGCTCGATATCAGAAATATCCTCTGGGAAATGGACAGCCATATCACTTATGTGAGTATAAATTAATCCCTCCATATATAAAACTGTTATTCTTCTAGTTTTGTTATATATATATGAAACATAGCTTGTGAGGTGAGGCATTATTTTTTATATATACACTAGCTAATATCCGGCGTGCGCTGCTACGCCTAAATAAATGAAAAATTAATGTGCTTTTATGTTTAGTTGAATCAGTAAAAGGAAATATAATTATATATTTATATTTTTTAGCTACCCCGTGCTGATTACCCGGTGTTGCCCCGGAATCTACTTATCTCGATCTTCTTGGCATAAATAAGCTAAAAGACAAAATTTGTTATTGTGAGTTATCCATAAAAGAACACCCGCCATGTGCTGCTATGCTTGCACAAGAATCTACGTACTTGTCTCGATCTTCTTGGCATCAATGAAAGACAAAAATGGTTATTGTGAGTTATCCGTAAGAGATAAACATATGCTGTCGCGGACTTTTTTGTAGAGCTTTTTGAGATATTCAATTCTGTGTACATTAATTTTGTGTATTTGTTATGGTTTAGGCAGCATAAGCCATTTAAACGTCCAAACAGCTACTTTTTCACGTTTTCCACTACAAAGGGCGATATTTAAGGGTGTAGGAGTTGAGTATCACAACTCTCTTATAGCCTATGTTCATCCCGGGAATCTCCTGAACATTTTGCAAAAAACCCCATCACAATCGGGTCAACGGTATGACCGTGCATAAAGTACAAACAAACATTCATTTTTATATATTAGATTAGAATATAACATTATAATGTTGAATTAAATGACCAGCCTCATGGATTAGCAGTCAGTGTTTCTGACTACAGTTCATGAGGTCCCAGATTCGATTCCGGTCAAACCATAGCAACTTTTCCTTAAAGGGAATTATTCCTGTGGTTGTCCATGGTCTGGAATTTAGGTTATGTTTAGGTTAAGAACTCTCCTGGTGCTTCGTTATCATTTATCACCCATCATATCATCGGGGTAACGTAACCGTGCCTTCCAGGTGTCCCAAATTCTGAAGTGGGTTATAATTAAGCCAATGTCAGGAGACAACATCAGAAATGTCGAAATGACAACCTGAGGCATTGAATAAAAAAAAAAGTTGAATTAAATTAAGTTGAACTTCCCTGGTATGATCTTCTGGATCATTGATACTATAATGTTATGACTGAGTCATAATGTTGGTTGAAAATGAGAGGGATGTCCTCTTGAAAACTGCACTTCCTGTATTTAAAGAAAAAACATAAAATATGAGGTAAGATAAGAATGACTCATTCATTCATTGAATTTACATATTGTCTCGCAACAAGCAGGTAACTACTGATAACACAGAGCAACAAAAAATAAACTTTTTTTGTCTCAGAAAGAAAAATATGTGATTCTGATAGTATTTTTTCTCCTGAATTAAAATATGATATCAGTTTTTCTCCATCATGCAAGGTTTCTGAGAGACACAAATTTATAATTTCAAACACTTTAATATTTTCTATATTTGTAACTACACGATATTCGAACATTCGGACTCACCTAGAAAGTAAGAAATGACGGTTTTCTGCTATATTTCTCCTGTGGAGCATCCCTCTTGATGGTCCAACAATAACCTGCCAGCATATTAGGATTCCATTTGCCTTGATATCTCTTTTCCATAGCTGAAATCTCCTGATGAAAGTGTTCCCCGTGCTCATCGCTCACTGCGCCAAGATTTTCCGGGAAGAAATCAAGGTTTATTTATGAAATAATTATTTAAAGCCATTCATTGAAATTGAAATAAAAAAAATTGTGGGTGATGGAGAAATTCCGAATACATATTTGAAAACATGATAAAAAAATGCATTTAGTACAACTATTGGTACTCATGAGACAAAAATCATGTTGACCAGTGTAATTTTAATAAAATAAAAAGCTGCTATAATATCAAATTCCATACAGAATGATTCATAAATATGGCTATACGTTTGATTGCATTTTGTGAAGAAAATATTATTATTAAAGGAAATATGATGTTATCGTTGGAAAGGGAATCCTTCAAATTACAACAATAGAACAAAACAAATCACTGCTCATGTGCAGCTTGGCGGGTTGATTTTTGTGGGCTAGCATCGAACGCTTCCACAATTCTCTTCATTGTTTCTGCATCATGCTAATGCGAGGCCTTCCAGGAGGTTTGATTTTCTGCATCCTTCCCGTTTCCAGCAGTCGTTTTCTCCACTTCCCCACAGTCGACGGCTACAATGCTATGTTAAACTCACGTCTTGCCCGTCTTGCAGCCTCACGATCATTAGCATACGTTATTGCCCATGCAGCAATTGCAATTTGCTGTTGCATATTCAATGCCATTTTGACTATGACGTAAGTTCTACACTGTTTTGTTTTATTTATTCCATTGTTGTAATTTGAATAATTGCCTTTCCAACGGTAATTTCATATTTCCTGTAATGGTAATATTTTCATCACACAACGCGATCAAACGTATAGCCGTATTTATGATTCACCCCGTATTTTAGTTTGCCTCTCATTTGCATTTCATTCTTAAATAAATAGTTAATTGTCATAAACTGATTTACTACTTGATTTTACAACTAAAACTATTACATAATTATAATGTAATTAGGTCATAATTTTTATGTTACAGTGCGTACTTTTGTAAATTTTAGATCATAAAAGCATATATACTTTTGCATATTTTGGTGGTTTTTAGGTCATACAAATTCAAGCTCTAGAGATTATAATGTGGAATGTTTTGTTTACAGTGGAAATAATTCAAGCAAACCCACAAATGTTTGCAGAAGGTTTGAGTGTGACACCTTCTACACCGGGCTGCCACCTGCGCAGAATGTCAGAAGTCAGCATTCAGAGTACAATATCCGGAGTCATCGACTCTTTGCCACTACAGACCATCAATGCCTGTGAGTATAAACAAACTTAGAAAAGTTATTACTCTGTCTATTGTGGGATACTTGGTGCTACTTTTACCCACCATATGACTGAATTGTGTGCAGAACTGTCATCAGTAGAAACATTGTTCTTACATAACATCGTATTTTATGAGAAATAAGACTGAATACAAGGTGAGATGGTACCAATAATTAGCAACTTACTCTATTTCTTATTTATTTATGACAAAAAAATACATATGGGCCTACCTAATCAGACATTTACACTTTTCCCATCATATCCTTTATTTACAATTTCATTATGAGCAGAATACATGCTCCATGCTGACTCACCTGTAAATTCTGCTGTTATTTTTCACCACATCCTCAGTGGTTAATGTAGGGTATTTTTCATAAACTGTTTGAAAACATTCAAAATAATTTGTTTCTCTCTGCTTTTTAAATGCTTTCCTTTCCAATGTTTTAAGAAGTTTTACACAAACTAGCCATTTCAAACATCAGAACTCACCCTTCCAGGTGCCTCAACCTAAGAAATGGATTACAATTCCACCAATGTCAGGGTAGAAAGCCAGAAATGCCATAAAAAGACACCTGGTGGCATTGCACAAAAAATATTATTATTATTATTATGGATAAATCATATTTAAAGAGAAAAATTATACGCTCAGACCGGGACTTGAACCCGGGACCTTGGTTTTCTAGTCCAAGTGCTCTACCATTTGAGCTACCTGAGCAAGTACCGATCTAAACGCAAATCTTTCTCTATATACGTTGTAATTCCCGCCCACCAAATGCTATGAAGCCTTTGCTTCTATCTTTGCAAATGGCGGCTCCTATATTAAGAAGACATATTTGGGAATTATACATTACATTATAAATGCCAGTACGGCTATTTTCAATGTTTTTATTATTAATTTCATACATCTCAATGATGGATAAATCATATTTAAAGAAAAAAATTATACGCTCAGACCGGGACTTGAACCCGGGACCTTGGTTTTCTAGTCCAAGTGCTCTACCATTTGAGCTACCTGAGCAAGTACCGATCTAAACGCAAATCTTTCTCTATATATACAAAGTACAACGTATATAGAGAAAGATTTGCGTTTAGATCGGTACTTGCTCATGTAGCTCAAATGGTAGAGCACTTGGACTAGAAAACCAAGGGTTCAAGTCCCGGTCTGAGCGTATAATTTTTCTCTTTAAATATGATTTATCCATCATTGAGATGTATGAAATTAATAATAAAAACATCGAAAATTATTATTATTATTATTATTATTATTAATTGTTGAAATGTATGTTTACAGTAACACAGAAGTGGTGGGGATCAAAACGACTCGACTACGCACTCTACTGTCCTGAAGGTCTTGCCAACTTCCCAACCAATGCCTTGCCACATTTGTTCCACGCAAGTTACTGGGAGTCATCTGATGTCATAGCATTCATTTTACGTCAAGTAAGTATTCATACAGTGCAAGAGATGCAGTATACTATAATTGAAAAAACATAACAAATGGACAAATTATTCATTTAGTTTATATTCCAATATTATTTATAATAATATTATAAAGTTTTTATTGGATCCATAACAATTTCACATTAAACTCAAGTAACCTGAAAGACAATATGAAGGGCTTAGGGCAATAACATGATAAGCCACATATAAGGATTTTAATGTTTCAAAAAAGGATTTGCCAATCTAATTCAGAATACAACTAAAAGCTTACCTTTCACATCCATAAAAAGAATAATTAAAAACAAATATAAAATCAAACAAAACCAGGACCTATGTAATAAAGCCAAAGACAAAAAACGGAATATTTTAGTAAAGAGCCAGATATTATTCCAGAAATTCCGCGTAAAACTACAGTAGCAAAATTTAGACTGCTTACAGAACATGACTATTTGGCCAAACATTTATATAAAATAGGAATCTACACGAATCCAAATTGTCCTCTGTGCAACAAAGACGAAGAACATCTACAAACCTGTGAAGTATTACCTGTTGGATCCACCATAGAGAAATATTGGAGAGCAAGAACGCTAATGGCTTCGTTGCCAAGGCCCAGCATTTGAAAACAACAACAACATGTTTCAAAAAATTATAAATACTAATTGTACAGTATTGTTGTTAATACATTGTGTGTCTATATGTTTTAACTTACAAATGATTTTATGGATATTTCATTACATTTATTTGCTATCATTGTGATAAATGACATTTCTTAACAGAATGTGGCTTAGCATGTTTACTGCACTAAGCCCTTCTATATATATGTGTGTGTGTGTAGTTCTTGGTCTGAAAAAAAAAATGAATTAATTATCCACAAGATAAAAGGACTAAAACACATAGCAACATCAGTAATGGGTTATATTTGAAGAGAAAAATTCTTGCCCAGACCAAGACTCGAACCGGGACCTTTGATTTTCTAGGCCAATGCTCTACCATCTGAGCTATCGGGGCAAGTTCCGATCTAGACACAAAGTTCTCTCTTATATACGTTGTAATTCCCAGCACCAAATGCTATGAAGCCTTTGCTTCTATCTTTGCAAATGGCGGCTTCTTAGTTAAGAAGACATTTATCGGGAATTTAACATTACTTTATAGCCAGTAGGGCTTCAGTTGATGTTTTTATTATTAATTTAACACTTCTCACTGAATGATAAATTATATTTGAAGAGAAAAATTTTTGCCCAGACCTCGAGAATTTTTCTCTTCAAATATTTATTCAAACTGTAATCATTTTTTGGTGCTAATATAATGATAAATTTGTTGACATTTTTTTTCAACAAATTTAACATATGCAGCAGAGCTTTGAATTGTAAATTGTGTTGTTTCAGTTGGGTCGTATAGAACTGATGCCAGCTGTTGGTCTTGAAGAAAAAGAATCTACTTTCAGCCCGAGTCAGCCGAGAGAGAAGTGGATCAAGAAAAGAACATCTGTTAAACTTAAGGTACATTTTAATATACCACATTTTACTTAATTTGCATACCTCATTTCAAAGAAAAAAATGCTAAATAATTGTTAAATATTAATTAAATAAAAATAAAACTTAGTTTTATTTGATTTTCATATTTATTATATAATTCAGTGACAGCTGTTTCGGTACACTGTACCTTCTTCAGACATGTTAACAAATTATGAACTGTGTTGCAACTGATCTAAGCAACAATACAACAATATTTATTTAAATTTTTAAATTTAACAAAGGTGATTCATTCAAACCAAGTTGAGAATTTAACAGTTTTTTACTACTTTTAAACTTATTTATTTCTACACAACAAAGCGTCCAAGTTCCAACTTCTTACCCTTATCACAAATATGTAAAATTTCAAAATTTGGATTGAAACAATGATTAAATTGGAATAGGTGGTTAGCATATTTTGAATTTTCTAAATTTCTGTTATATGCTCTCATGTGTTCCTTTATCCGAGATATAAAAGGTCTACCAGTTTGTCCTATATAGACATTGTCACATGTGCCACACTTCAATTTATATACACCTGATAATTTTTCTTTTAAATTTATGATAAAAATTAATATTTTCATAATTCAAATGTAATGTTTTATTTTAATCTACATATGTAATAATATATTAATTACTTTTATAAGAGAAAAAAAAAAACAAAAATTATGGCATTTCAACGTGTAGATCCTGTCAGAAGTAAAATTGTACTGGACAATAAAATTTTGGAGCAGGTGAATAATTTTACATATCTAGGATGCAATATGATAATGACAAGTTTCCATATGAAAATACCACAAACGAGGAAAGAAGCGAATGGACCAAATATATACACCAGGCAAATACAACAGGAAGTAATAAAACTCAACGAAGAAAACATCGAGAAAGCAAGGGATCTAATAGAAGAAGGCAAACTCGAAGAAGCCCTAGAAATCTCCACCCAAGTGATGAAGAAAGCTATAAAAGTAAGTAAAAAGAAGATATGCACAAAATATGGTTCGACCAAGAATGCTACAAGGAAAGGAAAGAAACATTGCATGCACTACACATAGCAAAACCTACAAACGACAGGAAGACCTAACCAAGTACGCAGAAAAGAGAAGGAACTACAAAGGAATACTAAAAAGGAAAAGAGAAGAATATACAGAAAGACAAGGAAGAAAGCTAGCGGAGGACGCAAAATCAAATCCGTTTATAGCATTGAAAAAGAGAATCTCACCCACAACAGGAGAAATTCACATACAAAAATGGGAAAGCCACTTCTCAGACCTACTGAATAAGCAGGACATGGACCGAGCATATGACTTGGACAAAAACGAAACTCACACAGATCCAAGAACCGATAACATCACAAGAACTCAGAAAGGCAATAAATGGAGGGAATAACAAAAATCTGCAGGCCCAGACAACATCTACATGGAACACCTCAAAGAATCGCTCGACAACTTAGAGGAACTATGGAAAGACTTGATGAACAATGCATACAGAAAGGAGAAATTCCGAGAGATGAAACACAGCGACCCTAAAGATACTATATAAAGGAAAAGGGGACAGAGCATCACCTGATTCATTCAGAGGAGTAGCGCTAGAAAACGCCTCCTTTAAAGTGTTCACAAAGATCCTCAATGAAAGACTCCTAGAAGCGACCAAGGGACACATCCCGGAAAACCAATTTGGATTTACGAAAGGCAGAAGCACTGTACAAGCAGTGAAATATCTAATGGACCAAATAGAAGACGCCCTAAGACATACAAGAGGGAAGTACCATGCAGTATTCGTCGATTTCAAGAAGGCTTTTGACTCAATAACAGACAAAAGCTCATTGAGAAACTGAAACAGATGATCGGAAAGGAAGACCCACTAGTGAGAATAATCGAAGCCTGCCTACAGCGAAACATAGTCCAAGTAAACAACAATGTTGAAATTTCGGAAGATATAGTACAGACGAACGGAGTTCTGCAAGGAGATCCCATGAGCCCCACACTGTTTAACATCTATACAGCAGACGTGAACACCATAATCGAGGAAAACTCAAAAGCAAAACTAATCTTATATGCAGACGATATGGTGATAGGAGCAACAGAAAAGGAGGACATACAAAAAGCAATAAAACGATTAGAGATCTGGGCACAGGAGAACAACGTGCAGATAAATGAAGAGAAAACAGTCCAGATGACATTTAGAAAAGGGGGAAAATCAACATCAAAAGACAACATAACACTACTCAATCAACCACTACAAAAAGTGGGAAAATACAAATATTTAGGATTCACTCTACAGACAACAGCAACGTCCTTCGGAATACACATCCAAGAAAGAGCAGCGGCAGCCATCCGAACATCATACAATATCCCGAATCTGGCCAACTTATCGACAGGTACAGCAATGCAGTTATTCAAAACGACAGTGGCACCAGTTATTACATATGGAATAGAGATAATTTGGGAAAAACTTAAGATCGGAGATCTGATAAGAATCGAAAAAGTCAAAGCAATGTTCATGAAACGGATCCTGAGAATAGGAAAAACAGCGCCATCTCGTTTTGCTTATGAACTCATGAGAGAGACCTACTTCATAGAGGACATAAGAACCCAATTCTATCTACAATCCACAGAACCATACCAGAAATTCATAAGCATCAGAAATAGGAAGAAGAAGGAAATAGACATAGATTTCTACACCACAACTGCCATGCTGGACGACAGATGGACCAGAGAGTGCAACCCCCAGAGACACGTCACAACACGACTCGCAGTACACGGATTTCACAACAAGATATGTACAAACAAGAAATTCCACGAGCCGACCGAAGAATGCAAGTGTGTGTTGTGTGGACAGAGATGTGGCAAATACCACATCATAGCATGTGCGAAAAGGACAAAACCCATTACAGACTACAGCAAAGACTAAACCACCACTAATGCTCAACCTGAGTGCACATTTATTATTATTATTATAATATCTCATAAGAAGAAGAAAAGGACGTAAATGCAAAAATATCTAAATTTTTAAGAATTTTAGGGTTAATAAATTCTATCTTCAAGCCACAGTTAGTCCAAAAGCATTCAAGACTGAAAGTGTATAAAACACTGGCTCTTCCAACTCTTTTGTATGGTAGCGAAGTATGGACGTTGAAACAGAAGGATATACAGAGACTTAGATCTGCTGAAATGAGATATCTTCGGAGGACTGCAGAATACACACTACTAGATCAGAAAAAAAATGAAGACATCTTAGAAGAATTACACATGGAACCTTTAGAAAACAAAATTTCTGATTATAAGTCAAGATGGATGCAACATGTTCATCGAATGGAAGATCACAGGATACCCAAACAAATGTTAAGATATCAACCTGCAGGAAGAAGAAGAAGACCAGGACGTCCACTCAAAAGACTTCTGGATGGTGTTTCTCTTGAGGCCGAAACAGGTCAACAAATGGCCTATTCGTGAATGTACTATGATGATGATGATGATGATAAGAGAAAAATTGTTTCCTGAACTGGGATTTTAACCCAATACCGCTAGTTTTACACACTGGGACACTAACCATTTCAGAAACTGGTTACCTTGGGTTCAAGACCCAGTTCAGTCAAAACTTGTTTCAGTTCAAAAAATTATTCAGATCATCGGCCTGAGTGCATAAATTTTCACATAATAAAAAAATGACTTCTCCAGTTGTATCGGTTCTGAACATCCTTATCTGTAAGTCCCAGTTCACTCATACTTCTTCTCCATACAACATTCGTTACGTCTTTCCTTTCTTCTTTGCCCATCTCTTCTCCAGTCCAAGATCTTCTTAGGCACAGATGTCCGTACCATCTTAATTGCCACTCTTCAATTGTGTGTAACACATTTCTTTCAACTTTTATTCCGATTGAGGGTGTTTCCACTTTTCAGCGGTTGCCCTTTTACCAGCCGGCTGCTGGCCCTTCACATCCACATGTGTCAATCACAGAGGTAGATGATCAACAGCCAGTGTAGGGGTGACATGTGGTTAGCATGTCGAGTCCCCCAGCCGTTATAGCTGGTTCCTCAACCTGGAGCCGCTACTTATTGTAGCTACCCAATTGCCTCACGATGCTGGATGGGCACCGGTCCCATACTGGCCGAAATACCATGAGAAAAATGTATTCCCCCATGGAGACTCGAACCAGCGCAAGTCCCGTAGCTCTGCGCCAAGGCTTCCTACCTTAACCGCTCGGCTACGGCGCGGGACTGAACTTTTATAATTTTCCTAATTTGAACGTTTCTAACTTGGTCTTCTGCGATGATCTTCTCCAGTAATCCATCTCTGTTGCTAATAACTGTTAGCTTGTCAGCTTTTAATTAACCATGTCTATTTTTTACGCTTTTACGTTCCTGCATTTTATGTTTTCCCGCCTTTTACAACATTTTTTTAAAGGTCCCTTGACTTTTCCCTATATTCACAATGTATTAAAAACCTCGCTTTTACGTTCCTGAAATTTTGTTTAGCTGCAATTTACGTCACATCACATCGATCTTCAGTGTTAAACATCGAAGATACTTGATTTATTTGATCAATTACGTCACTTCTGTACAATCGATATATAGCAGAGCAAGTTCATTGAGCCAACGAAGCCGGCTGCTTTACAACCGATAAGTAGTAATAAAATGTAATTTGTGTTTATAATTGAATGTGATTTGTTTCAGAACGTAGCTGCAAATCATCGAGCTAATGATGTGATAGTGAAGGAAGGAGCACCTCAAGTTCTGGTGGCACGTTTTATGTACGGACCTCTCGATATGATAACATTAGCAGGTCAGTTTGTGTCATCAGTTAATCATTTCATTTTCTGGAAACCTAAGAATAAACCGGGAGTGCAAAATTATCAATGTGAATTACTACAAAAATTAATATTGAAATGGTTACATTTGCATGCGTTTATTCAGGAAATGCTGTAATTTATTGTAATTATTGTTTTCATAATCGGCCGCGGTGGACTAGTGGGTGGTTATGCTCCTTGCCTCTGGTCCCGAGGGTCGCGGGTTCAAACCTGGCCGGGGTCGATGGATTTTTTAGGAAGAAAAAATCCAAGGAGCAAGTGCTCCAGGAGGGACTTTAAGCGATGGGTCCCGAGTCTGAAGATTTTGAGGCTCGTAAAAGATCCTTAAGCCTGAATGAAAAGGCCTCTAAGCAAAATTTACCGAATTTTCCCGTCCTAGTACTACATTGGTTTCCTAGATGTCAGTATGAGGCGGAATGCTGACCATGGACCACTCAAATGACGTCTGTACGAAAACAAGTGTAACTAAATTAGTATGGTTCAAACTCTTCCCTGTAGGGGGAGAGCGCCTAAATCTCTGTTAAGGGAAACATGGGCTTACAAGAAGAAGATTGTTTTCATAAATAAATAAGTTTAGTCTGTATTATTGTTACCTCATGCAGTTGTTTCTATTAGACATATGTTTTAAAGCATGTTTGCTCCATCTTCAGACTGATTTTTCTCAAGTTGTCGGCCCTGGATCTCAACTCATGCTCCCTCTATTTGTGGTCCTAAGAACTTGCTAATTAGCTTTCTCTCTGGAAATTTCAAAATTTATAATTTCTCCTTGTTCTTCTGTATGTAGATTTTTTCCCATGTGGTGAGTTTGTTTGTGTTTTTTTGTTTTAATAATTTTGTGTTACATCTTTTTGTGTTTTTCTGACCAAACATGAGCAGCCACTGCAGATTTTTCTGCTTCCCCTTTTTGCATTTCTTGTGTGTTCTTTGGCTCTAATGGTTAAATTCCCCTTTGTTTTGATGTTTTTATAATTTATTTCATAAAAGTTGTACTTCAATGGATTCCGGCCCATTGTGGAGTGACAGGCAATGAAATAGCTGATTTTCTAGCCAAGAAGGGTAGCAAAATTGTTTCAAACCCAACTTCTGCTCCAGTTCCTTTCACTCTATCAAAAGAATCATCTCAAATAAATACATCAATAAACTTAGAGAAGAATACACCACCAAAACATCTGGAAAGGAATGGGAAAATCTACAAGCTTATGACATTACTACATTACAAAGAAAATCTGCAGTAGCAACATTCAGACTGCTAACGGGACATGACTGCTTGAATAAACACCTACACAGAATTGGCATCACAGATTCACCTAAATGCCCTTTTTGCAATTTAAATGAAGATATGGAAAGAAACCATCTCCTCCGTTGTCCAGCTTTTGTAGAAGAGACCAGCCTTTCTGCTGAATATTGGAGTGCAAGAGAGCGAATGATTTCATTATCAAGTGCTCGACATTAGATACCAACCAACCATAATTTATTTCATACATGTTAAATTGAGATGTATGAAATGAATAATAAAAACATCGAAAGAAGCCGTACTTGCTGTACAATGTAATGTAAAATTCCTCAATTATAAATGTCTTCTTAATAAAGAAGCCACCATTTGCAAAGATAGAAGCAAAGGTTTCATATAATTTGGTGCATGGGAATTGACAATGTACATAAGAGACAGATTTGCGGTTAGATTGGAAGTCGCCCAGATAGCTCAGTTGATAGAGCATTGGTCTAGAAAGCCAAAGGTCCTGGGTTCAAGTCCCAGTCTGAGCATGTCATTTTTTCTTCAAATATGATTATCTTTAAAATTCATCGGAGAACATATTGTTTAAACAACTCACCTCATAGGATTCATGCTTCCATGATACCGCGGTTTCAAACATAGTCATGTTCATCATCAGCCATAACTCCGACTGACGAAATTCTTCGGCCATGAACTGTTCTATTGTCACCATCTTCAGTGCTGCCATCTATGGTTGAATTTATGAACTTCGAAATCAATGTAATTTCGTTAGGGATATCTGGAATTTATCAAATAAATTGTGAAGATTGCAATAAAGTTTATATAGGAAAAACAAAAAGGAATTTGGAAATTCGGACAAAAGAACATTTCAGAAATATTAAAAATTGTGAAATTGAAAAATCTGCAATTGCTGCACATAGTTTATTAGAACATCATAAAATTGGAAGAGAAGCTAAACTTTTAAAACAAGTAGAGAAACCTTTGGAATTGACAGTTTGGGAAAAAATATACATTCAGAAAAACAAAAATAGATCAATGAATTTTGATATCCCTAACGAAATTACATTGATTTCGAAGTTCATAAGTTCAACCATAGATGGCAGCACTGAAGATGGCGACAATAGAATAGTTGACGGCCGAAGAATTTCAACAGTCGGAGTTATGGCTGACGATGAACATGATTATGTTTGAAAGCATGGTATCATGGAAGCATGAATCCTATGAGGTGAGTTGTTTAAACAATATGTTCTCCAATGAATTTTAATGATTATACCTCATAATGTTTACTTCCCAACATTAATTAAATATGATTATCTTTATTAAATTAATA
This sequence comes from Diploptera punctata, assembly GCA_030220185.1. Classification (NCBI taxonomy): domain Eukaryota; kingdom Metazoa; phylum Arthropoda; class Insecta; order Blattodea; family Blaberidae; genus Diploptera; species Diploptera punctata. Next base: position 121,351 of record JASPKZ010010684.1, on the reverse strand, counting down.
TTAAGAAGCTAAAGCTGTCACTATGATTGAAATAAGTAAATTAATGAACACAACTAAACTATTGCATACACAAAACACGGAATAAAATGAGACCCATCATAAATAATATAGGTTCCCCCACATACAGAATTTCAAAATGGCTAAGCCATGAATACAAAAGAATGAAGAATGGTGAAAATCTATCAATTGAAAGCTCCCTGAAACTCATAGAAAGGTTAAAAAAGATAAAAATTGAACTGGCAGATAGAATGGTTTCATTTGATGTGGTAGCATTGTTCAAGAGTGTCCCAAAAGAAGAAACTTAAAAAAAATTTGAAAAAATTGGCTAAGTGGAAACAACATTGACAAGGAAAGCATCGAGGAATATTTCAAATTAACTGAACTGTGCATCAATTAAATGTTTTTACATATAAAGGAAATTTCTTCAAACAAAAGTCTGGACTATCAATGGGTAACCCATTATCTCCTTTTTTGACTAATTTATTTATGAGTGATTTTGAAAAAGGAATTATAAATCGTGGTGTGAGACAAGGCTGCCCCCTATCCCCAACACTCTTTGCAATTTATATCAATGAAGTAATATGTTGCTGGAACAAAACATATAAATTTGGAATAAACAGGCCTTGGCCTAATACTTGGAAGGAAGAAGAAGAATATCAGAAAATAGAAAATTAAACACCCTATTGTTTGCAGATGACCAAATAATAATAACAAATTCCGAAGATAATCTACACAAAGGTCTGTATGAACTTAACAAAATTACAGAAGAATATGGATTAAAGATATCTACAGAAAAAACAAAAATTATGGCATTTCAAGGTGTAGATCCTGTCAGAAGTAAAATTGTACTGGACAATAAAATTTTGGAGCAGGTGAATAATTTTACATATGTAGGATGCAATATCTCATATGAAGAAAAAAAGGATGTAAATGCAAAAATATCTAAATTTTTAAGAATTTTAGGGTTAATAAATTCTATCTTCAAGCCACAATTAGTCCAAAAGCATTCAAGACTGAAAGTGTATAAAACACTGGCTCTTCCAACTCTTTTGTATGGTAGCGAAGTATGGACGTTGAAACAGAAAGATATACAGAGACTTAGATCTGCTGAAATGAGATACCTTCGGAGGACTGCAGGATACACACTACTAGATCACAAAAAAAATGAAGATATCTTAGAAGAATTACACATGGAATCTTTAGAAAACAAAATTTCTGATTATAAGTCAAGATGGATGCAACATGTTCATCGAATGGAAGATCACAGGATACCCAAACAAATGTTAAGATATCAACCTGCAGGAAGAAGAAGACCAGGACGTCCACTCAAAAGACTTCTGGATGGTGTTTCTGTTGAGGCCGAAACAGGTCAACAAATGACCTAAATTCGTGAATGTACTATGATGATGATGATTTTGAAAGTAAAATAACTAAAGGACATCCGCTGATATTGAAATTTTGGGGTAGATATGTTGATGATGTAATTGCTATAGTTAAAGAAAAACACATAGAAGATGCTTTCAAACTTTTAAATTTGCAGAAGAAAACAATAAAATTCACACTTGAAATAGAGGTGAACAAACAATTACCATTTTTAGATCTAAAATAACACAGAAATGAAGAAAAAAAGGAAATAGAATTTAGCATTTATAGGAAAGAAATACACACAGATAACAACATCAAATCAACAGGTTTCAACCATAATTCACACAAAATGGCAGTCTTCAACAGCCTAGTACATAGATTGGTAAAATATACCTATCAACGATGAAAATTATGAAATAGAAAAATAACATATAATTGAGGTAGCAAAAGAAAATGGTTGCGAGGAAAAAATTATACACAAAAAAATTGATAAGTACAAAAAAACAGAGATTGAAAAATGAAAGCTTTCTTCAGGTAGAAAAGCCAAAGCAAAGGAGATACAAGAAATTTACATATCATCCGCGGGCACACAATAAATTTGAAAATTTTTTTGGGAAATTCAACATCAAATTAGCACCAAAGAATGATTATAATTTTAAAAAAACTTGTGAAAACCAACAAAAATGAAAAAATTGAAGATAATAACAAATCAGGAATATATCAAATAAAATGTGCAGATTGTGATAAAGTATACATAGGGAAAACAAAGAGAAATTTAAACATTAGAACTAAAGAACACATAAGAAATGTAAAAAAGGGAGAAGTGGAAAAATCTGCAGTAGCAGCTCATGTTTGGACAGAGAAACACACAATAGATATAAATACAAAATTATTAAAACAGTTAGAAAATACCAATGAACTCACAATATGGAAAAAGATCTATAAACAGAAGAACAAGGAGAAAATTATGAACTTTGAAATTCTTGAAGAAAGGAGCCTCATTACCAAGTTCTTTGGAACACAGATCCAGGGCCGACAACTTGAAGAACAGAAAAAAACCATTAATAAATTAATGAGTAATTTTAACATCTTACCTCATATTTCATGTTTTTCAAACTTTGAAGAAAAAAACCAGTTTGTGAACAAGCTGAAGATGGAGCAATAGCTTTGAAACGATCGTCCAACAAAATAAACATATGAGGTAAGAATGTTAAAGAATACAAATTCAAATATTAAAGAGAAAAATGTTTGCCTGAACCAGGAATTAAACCCTGAAGCTTCAGCTTTATGTGCTGATGCTCTGACCACTGAGCTAATTCAGGCTACATTCCCATCCAAGCAGGAATCCTTCCTTTACCTTACTCTTTTGGTCCTACATTCAATGCAATGAATCATCATTCACAAAAAAAATTGTGTCTAGCATTGATTACAATATGTAATTATGTTAAGGAATGTTGATGTTATATTTTAAGTGAGAAATATATGCTCAGACTGAGGTCAAAGGTCATGGGTTTAAACCCCAGTCTGAGCACATAATTTTTCTCTTCAAATATAATTTATCCTTCACTGAGAAGTGTTAAATTAATAATAAAAACATCAATATTTATTTAATTTTCACAGGGAAAAACACTATGAGATTTAATTTAAGAATTAAATTACCTCACCTCATATCCTTTTTCTTCTATACTGCAGTTTCGGAGCTTATCTCCATCATCAGTAGCCTCTGGTCGACCGGTGTTATGTCGTTTCTTGGCAGTTTTCTTCTTACTTCTATCCTTCAAGAAATGACATAACACCAGTCGACCAGAGGCTACTGATGATGGAGATAAGCTCCGAAACTGCAGTCTAGAAGAAAAAGGATATGAGGTGAGGTAATAAAAACATTAATTTATAATGTTGATGTTATTCAGGTGAGAAGGTGGACATCCACGTGATGAAAGATGCGCCTGCAGGGGAGTGGACGCTGATAGCCACTGAAGTGACAGATAAGACTGGTCGTATTACTTACACATTCCCTGATCAAAGTGCCCTTGGATATGGAATGTATCCTATCAAGATGGTTGTTAGGTGAGTTACTTAATAACAGCATGAGCTTCTTCAATTATTGAATGAGTCACTTCTTATCTTACCTCATACTTCATGTTTTGTAAACACAGGAGCTGAAGCTTTCAAGAGGAGTCCCTCTCATCCTCAGCCGATATGACTACTGGATTTTCATTTGATTCTTCATCTATAATTAAGTTATGTAGGTAGGAAATAATGCTATGAGGTTTATTTTAATTTATGTTGAGTTGTTTCTTGACTCACCTCATACTTCTTAACTTCCAAGCAGACTCGAGTTTCTTCACTGTATTTATGAAATTCTCAATGCTGTATCACGTTCATAACTGATGTCCAACAGCCTCCTCTCTTGCAGACTTACTTACCTCCATGCCATCTGATGGCTGACTGATGAACTTCCAAATCAATCCCCTCTCCTTTTCACTGGGTATTTCAAAATTCACAGTTGTATTTTCATTCTTGCATATGTAAATTTTTCCCAAATTGTGAGTTCCTTCGGTTTTTCCAATTGTTTAAGTGATTTTGTTTTGGTTTCTATTCTATGTTTTTCTGACCAGGCATGTGCAGCTATTGCAGATTTTTCTGTTTCTCCATTTTTTAACATTTCTGAGGTGTTCCTTTAATCTTGTATTTAAATTAAAAATGGAGAAGTAGAAAAGTCTGCAATAGCTGCACATGCCTGGTCAGAAAAACATAGAATAGAAACCAAAACAAAATTACTTAAACAATTCGAAAAACCGAAGGAACTCACAATTTGGGAAAAAATGTACATATGCAAGAATAAAAACACAACTATGAATTTTGAAATACCCGGTGATAAGGAGAGGGGATTGATTTGGAAGTTCGTCGGTCAGCCATCAGATGGTGTGGAGGTCAGTGTGCAGGAGAGGAGACCATTGGACGTCAGTTGTGAACGTGAACAGTATTGAGAATGTCACAAATACAGTGAAGAAACTCGAGTCTGCTTGGGAGTTAAGAAGTGTGAAGTGAGTCAAAAACAACTCAACGTAAACTTCATCTATAATGTTGCCATCTGGTGTTGATTTGATGAACCTTGAGATCAAGTCGGTTGAGTCATATTATCGGTTGAAAATAGGAGGGATGTTGCTTTTGAAAACTGCACTTTCCATGTTTAAGAAAACATAAACTATGAGGTAAAATAAGAAATGACTAATTCATTCATTGTTCAAAAATTATGATGAAAATATCTCAACCTAGCTTGATTACAAAGTTCTTCAAAAATACAACAGATGGCAGTTTAGAAAATGATTCATTAAAATGAACACCAGATGGCAGTTTAGAAAATAATTCTTTAAAAGAACATCAGATGGCAGTTTGGATAATTATCAACAAAAGTAAAAATTGACAATCGTGAAAACAGCTGATGATGTTGATAAGAAATTGCCGATACTCCAGTGCTGTATTTAAAGAAATATAGAAGTATGAGGTATGAAATAATCACGATTAATTTAATTCTTATGAATCTCAACCCAACTTTAAAATATTTATTATTTTTTATTATTTCACTCACCTCATACTTCATAATTCCTAGCAGACCCAGGGTTTCTTCACATCATTTGTGACATTCTCAATGCTGTGTCACCGCAGGATAGAAGGCTGTTGGACGTCAGTTGTGAAGGTGACACAGCATTGAGAATGTCACAAATGATGTGAAGAAACCCTGGGTCTGCTAGGAATTATGAAATATGAGGTGAGTGAAATAATAAAAAATAAACAATATTAAAAAACCTCATAGTGTTATTTCCTATCTACATAACTTTAAAATATTTGTATGAATTTAATATTTGCAGAGGGGATCACACTTCAGTAGACTTCTACATGGCAGTGGTCCCTCCAAAGACTGAATGTGTTGTATTTAGCATCGACGGTTCATTTACTGCCAGCATGTCAGTGACAGGACGGGATCCCAAAGTTAGAGCAGGTGCAGTTGATATTGTTAGGTGAGTGATTTTTTTTATATTATGTTATTTTTGGTCTGGACATCTTACCTCAATATTAATGTTGATTTGTTCTTGGACATGTTTCAAAACAATTCTGTTTTATCGTCAGCTTTGAGTGATTTTTTTTCTTTCATTTTCTTGTAATATGTGAAAAGTTGCAATCATACTTTTTGCGAAGAAAATTAGAATGAAATAATCAGAACACATTGTTATTGTTTTTATTTTACATGTTCATTGAATTGTCATTAATTGTCTGTGTACCATTAAAACTTGGGATTTTCCAAAATTAATTACTTTTGCATGTCATTTCATTATATTAATGTTGTCCACTGCTGTGGTCTCGAGGTAGCATGCTGCCTTGTCAGGCAGTGGGCTCGGGTTTGATTCCTGGTTGGGACAGGCTCCTGGGTGAGGTTTTTTCGGGGTTTTTCTTCACATGTAAGACAAATGTCAGGAAGCTTAGGGCCCAACGGTCCCCGAAAATCATCAGGCCATCATCGTCACCCTTATCATCATCATCCTTCACCGGTGTGGAAAACAACGGGAAGCTACCACACCTATAACTCCCTAATGAAGCTGCAAAGCATAGCATGAAAATGCTATGATTGCAGTGTAAGACCTGCCCTCAGGCAGAGTTACTATTGGAAGGTGGGCCTATGTATGATATATTTCTTTATGTTTTCATTGGATAAAGGAAAAACTTTGTTAATTGCTTTTTTGTAATGAATTTTCTTAATTAAATATTCTATAATTTTAGGGTTGTAGTTATTATTAATAGCTAATCGTTTAATAATATTATATTCCAAGGGTGAAAAAGGGACATTTAAAAGTGTATGAATGTAACTATTAAAGGCTGCCATCTTATGAGTATATGGGTGAAGAGAAGAACTGTGGATAGTGGTATCAGTATGAGATGGTTTGTGAAAGATACCAAATCAAATAAATCAGTAAGTTTTATTTTTATTTAATTAATAATTTTTTTAATAATTTCAGACATTGGCAGGAGCTAGGGTACCTTATTATATACATCACAGGGCGACCAGATATGCAGCAACAGAAAGTAGTTTCCTGGTTGTCGCAGCACAATTTTCCTCATGGTCTTGTATCGTTTGCCGATGGACTGTCTACAGATCCTTTGGGACATAAAGCCACATACCTTAAGAATCTCATTCAGGTAGGAACACACCTGTTCATTTCATAAGTGTGGACAAAAAACTTTACGATCTGTATATTTCTCAAAAATTATTTTAATGCATTACCATCCTCTTGAAGCATGTTAAACATTGGAAAAAGAGACATAAGAAGAGCTGTAGACAGTTTTTAAGAATCGTGACTTCAGTAAATACATAAAAATGTGATGATCTTGAAGATTTCTGGGCTGTAGGCCGTGGTCGTGAGGCTTGTAGTTCCCCGACGTTTCGCCAGAGACTGCGTCCGGCATCCTCAAGGGTTGTCTTAGACTGGCAATTCTGTCCACTGTCTGTCCTATTTGTACGTACACCGCAATGTGTTCGTAAGTTATATCTGCCTTCTGATTGGTCAGCGGTCGGGACTTCAATTGCTCCTATGAGATTGCTGTTTGATGGTCTAGTCGACTGTACTTGTAGAGGTTTGCATTCTGTGTTTTTTAGAACCGGTATCCATACTTTGTTGACTTTTAATGATTCTTCTTTACTTACTTACTCACTGGCACTATTGAACCCATAGGTTCATGGCCGCACGGACATAAGCTCTCCATACATCTCTATATTGAACTAATGTTTTCCAATCATCCCATGAATAATCTACCCTCCTTCAAATCATGGATAATGTTATTCTCCCACCTCATTCTTGGTCTACCAACTGGGCATTTTCCCTCTGGCTTTCCTAAATGAAGCTTCAATGCAAGTCTTTTCATTCCCCATACGTGCAACATGTCCTGCCCATCGCAGTCTACGAGACTTAACTGTTTTTATTATATCTGGCTTCCTATAAAGACCATGTAGTTCATTGTTAAGTATTCTTCTCCATTCACTTGTCTGTTCATCTCTCTTTGGGCCGAAATTTATCATAAGAACTTTATTCTCAAATGTTCGTTATCTCCTTTCCTCCCTTTAAGTAAGAGTCCATGTTTCGCACCCATATAATATAACTGGGAGAATAACTGTTTTATATATTTTCAATTTAACGTTTTTTGAAAGGAGTTGGGACATCAAGAGTCTCTGCAATGCATAATAGCACACATTTCCAGAATTGAGCCTATGTTTAATTTCTTTGTGCATCTCATTCCTATTTGTAATTATTGTTCCTAGATACTTGAAATGAGCCACTTCCTCAAAATTTCCCTCATTTGTCATTAGCTGTCCATTTCCATTATATAATGAATTTCTACGTGTGACCATATATTTAGTTTTATTGGTATTTACTTCCAGTCACGATTCTTCTTTTCTATTGAAAATTAATTGAATTATTAATTTTTCTTTCTAAAATAAAACTATATACAATTTTGGAAAATGTTAATTTAAAATATAACTTAAAAATAGGAACAATTGGTCCTGAAACTGCTTTGGAAAACACACAGTGTTTGAGGTGAGATATTTTTTTACTCATTTTATTTAATAACTGACTTGGTCTTGTGACTCCTAACAAAAGGGGAAACCAAGGCTCAACATCGACTGATATGAAATGTTTGATTTCAGGAGCACGGTCTGGTGGTACACGTAGCATATGGAAGCAGCAAAGACATCAGTGTGTACACTTCAATAGGGCTGAAACCCAAGCAGATATTTATTGTGGGTAAAGTTTCCAAGAAGCACCACACTCTGGCGACGGTGCTGCAGGATGGCTACGCTGCTCACCTCACCAACCTGCTAGCACACGGTGGTTCCAGACCTGCACAAGGAAATGCCAGGATGGTCATACCTAGAGGTTACTTTGGGCTGCCAGGTCAAAATGCATCTCTCAGAAGACGAAGGTGAGCGTTGTCGTTGTTATTATTGGTTTGAATGCAACTAATTTATTTATTCTAATATTAATATGGCTACAGACGGTAAAATCAGAGCTCGTGAGAATATTATAAAATATCTGATGAAACGTGTGGTCTCAGGGCAGTTCTAGCGAATTCCAGAAGAATGCAGTGTTGATATTGTACTAATAAATATATGTTTTTTTAAATCCTCGTCAATCCTATTTACTAAACATAAAAAATGATGATGACGAAAAGAACTGACAGTTTGGGAGAAAATTTAGATCCACAAGAACAAAGAAAGAGTAGCGAAATTTGAAATTCCTGGGGAAAAGGATTTGATATGAAAGTTTGTAGGTTTACCAAAAAAGGGATCTAGAAGCATCATTCAGGATTACCAACCAATAATTCAACAGTCGGAAACAGCGGATGATTGTATACAGACATACTGAAACATGTTCTCAAGATTCCATGTTTAATACTAAGTTTATCACTTCTCACTGAATGACAAATTAAATTTGAAAAGAAAAATATATGCGTAAACCGAGAAGTGAAAATTCTATATGTAAATTGAGATGCATAATAGCTTAAATCATTAAAGTATTGGTTTATAGAATCAGAGATATTGGGTTCAAACCCCAATTTAGGCATATATTTTTCTTAATAAATGAGTTGGAGAAAATGTTTTAACATCTCACCTCACAAAGTTGTGTCTTCACGATACCGGTTTCAAAAGTATAGTATTACTTCCATCTTCAGTCAAATTCCAACTGTTGAAATTTCGTCGTTAACATCATCTTCTGAACTGCCATCTGGTGTAGATTTTATGAACTTGGAGATTAAATTATTCTCGTCGGGGATATCGAAATTCATTGCTTTATATTTATTCTTCTGAATGTATATCTTTTCCCAAATTGTTAATTCTAAATGTTTCTCCAAATGTTTCAGAAGTTTAGTGTCTTTTCCGATTTTATGATTTTATGGCAAACTATGAGCTGCAATTGCCGATTTTTCAATTTCACCATTTTTAATATTTCTAAGGTGTTCTTTTGTACGAATTTCTAAATTTAAATTTAAATCTCAAATTAAACTTCATAATGATTTTTCTTATACAAGTTCAATATAGGAACGACTGTATCTGAAACTGTGGTCCTGTGCAGTAAAGAACATGGAGTGTATGAGGTGAAACGTGCAACTAATTTTAATTTTATTAAACTAAAAATATTAACTAAAATTACTCTGATGATCTTGTAGATTATTTCCGGGCTGTTGGCCGTGGTCTTGAGGCTTGTAGTTCCCCGACCTGCGTCTGGCATACTCAAGGATTGTCTTGAGACTTGCAATTTTGTTGACTACCTCCCCTATTTATACATTTATCCGCGACGTGTTCTCTGCACGGTCCGTTACTTTGTATGAACACGTCACAGATAAATGTATAAATAGGGCAGGTAGTCAACAAAATTGCCAGTCTCAAGACAATCCTTGAGTATGCCAGACGCAGGTCGGGGAACTACAAGCCTCAAGACCACGGCCTACGGCTTTGCAAATCTTCTACAAGATCATGATAATAACTCCGGCCGTGAAATCCTAAGTCAATATGTTAAAATTATTTTTATCCTTCTATGAGAAGTGTTAAATTAATAATAAAAATCGTCAATAGAAGCCCTACTGGCTATAAAGTAGTGTTAAATTCCCAATAAATGTCTTCTTAACTAAGAAGCCGCCATTTGCAAAGATAGAAGCTATGGTTTCAAGCATTTGGCGCGAGGGAATTACAACGTACATAAGAGAAAAATTTACGTCTAGATCGTAACTCGCCTTGGTAGCTCAGTTGGTAGAGCACTTGGCCCGGAAAGCCAAGGGTCCCAGGTTCGAGTCCCAGTCTAGGCGAAAATTTTTCTCTTCAAATATAATTTATCCTTCTATGAGAAGTGTTAAATTAATAATAAAAATCGTCAATGTTAAAATTACTCTGATTTGATTGTCTTGCCATCTTATATTAGTTGTTGTGGGTTTATTATTTGATTTCCTTCACGTGGTCCTGTGATGTTTTTGTTTTTGTCTTCCTCTCTTCCTGGATTTTTGTAGAATCTTAAAATATTAGTCAGTATTTTTGTTTTTGACTCATTTCAGTGGTGTCCAACCTTAGGCTGGAAGGCTTGGAGCCATTCTCATGCTTCATATAAAGTTTTTATAGAGGCATGAGACATCAGCTTCTCCGAGTGGTAAGGTTGAGCTTGTGTGTTCTTGTTGTGCTGCATCACTGTCAACAAGGTGAAGGAATAAATTAACATGAACTTACAAAATAACGCTAAGATGTAATAATTAAATTAATATTGGGAAGTAAACATTATGAGGTTATATCATTAACAGTGAGTGGAGAACATATTTTTAATGACTCACCTTGTATAATTTCAAATTCCTTTGATAGAAGCGGTTTCAGACAATATCTTGTCCCTCTTCAGTCATGGCTTGAGTGGAAGCCATGACTGAAGAGGGGCAAGATATTGTCTGAAACTGCTGGTATCAAAGAAATTTGAAATTATATGAGGTGAGTCGTTAAAAATATGTTCTCCACTCACTGCTAAGATGTAATATCAAATATTTTATGAATTAGTCCTTTCAGTTTTACGCTCTTTTTTCATTGACACACTTTTAATTCTCTCCTACAAGTAGATTATGTAATTAATAGACTGCAGGCTGTCATGGGCCATAACTGTATTTATCCCAGATTCTATTTCAAATTAAAGTTGGAAAGTAAATATTATGAAGTAATGATAAAATCAAATGTTTCTTACCTCTCCTCATATAAATCTTCTAAGTAGATCGTGATTTCGAGACCATAACTGTCTCATCTTCAGAACTATCTTGGCGACTGATGTTATGTCGATCGCAAGAAACTCATAATGTCAGTTGAAAATGAGAGAGATACTTCTCTCGAAAACTAGTTCCCATGTTTGAAGAAAGATAAAATATGAGGTAAGATGTTAAAAAAATGACTCATTAATTTACGAATTAAGAACCTCATAATGTTATTTCCCATATTTAACTATGAAACTCTTCTTCTTCCGTCTGTTGGTGTACCGATGAATCTCTGGATCAGGTCAGGATTTGCAGGAATTTTAAAGTTCATAAGTTGAAGAAAAAAACAAATCAGGAATTTATCAGATCAAATGCAGGGGTTGTAACAAAATTTTTATTGGAAAAACAAAAAGAAATTTGAAAACAAGGGTGAAAGAACATCTTAGAAACATCAAAAATGGAGAAGTGGAAAAGTCAGCAGTAGCTGCTCATGCTTGGTCCAAAAAACATTTAATTGAATCAAAAGCCAGTCTAATTAAACAAATAGAAAAAACAAAAGGAACTCACGGTTTGGGAAAAAATCCACATTCAGAAAAACAAAGGAAAACTTATGAACTTTGAAATACCCGCAAATCCTGACCTGATTTCAGAGGTTCATCAATCCATCAACAGAGGGAAGAAGAAGTTTTGAAATCATTAGAAAGTTTCATTATGAGGTTTAATTTAATATTTGAGTTTCTATTTTTTAACATTCTTACCTCATATGTTTATTCTGTTGGACGATTGTTTTAAAGAGTTTGGGACAAGCTGAAGATGGAGCAATAGCTTTGAAACAAATTGTCCAACAAAATAAACATATGAGGTAAGAATGTTAAAGAATACAAACTCAAATATGGAAAAAGAAGTGTTTCTTTCGATCATCATAACATCAGTCGCCAAGATTATACTGAAGATGAGACCGTTATGGTCTCGAAATCGCGATCTACCTAGAAGATTTATATGAGGAGAGGTAAGAAACATTTAATTTTATCACCGATAACAATATCAACATTTCTTTCCACTTATATAATTCTCGTTCGTCCGAAGGCTGATAGATGTCACTACCATCACACCGACTGACATCTTCTATTCAGAAGTATTTTTATTGACAATTTACACACATTACATTTTAGCGGTAAAGCTTCATATTTTGAATGTTTTTATTTGGATTAACATTTTCCAATCCTGGATACAATCTATTTTTTTAAGAAAGAAAAATTAACACTCAAATGTTGCTCAAGTGGCATAATTGGTATCGCACTGATGTAGATCCAGGGTTCAAGCTCCAATTTGAGCGTTAATTTTTCTTTCTTAAATTAATCTATCTAGAATTGAAAAATGTTAATTTAAAATAAAACGTTGAAAAAATAAAAGAATTATTGTCCTTGGTGTAGTATTTTCTGATAGTAATGCAAGATCTGGGACAATATTTGTTCCTGTTTGCAGAAGGGCATTAACAAGTGTGTCCATGATCTTGGATGCAGGTATTGAAAGGGTTAAATATTAAACAATTAAAATTTAATTATGAAATAAATTATATAATTTCTCAGTCATAATGATTATTTACGTTACAAGAATTAAAATGAAGTTTTATGGATGATGCCAATTTTCAGAACAATTCGTTAAACATTTTTAATTCTTGTAATGTACATAATTTTATTTCATATTATGTTAAATTTCATTAATATTAAATAAATATCAACATATACTGTAATTATATTTGAAGAGAAAAATTTTCGCCTAGACCGAGACTCGAACCTGGGACCCTTGGCTTTCCGGGCCAAGTGCTCTACCAACTGAGCTACCGAGGCGAGTTGCGATCTAGACGCAAATTTTTCTCTTATATACGTTGTAATTCCCTCGCACCAAATGCTTGAAACCATTGCTTCTATCTTTGCAAATGGCGGCTTCTTAGTTAAGAAGACTTTTTATTGGGAATTTAGCACTAAAAAAAAAAAATTTGCATCTAGATCGCAACTCACCTCGGTAGCTCAGTTGGTAGAGCACTTGGCCCGGAAAGCCAAGGGTCCCGGGTTCGAGTCTCGGTCTAGGCGAAAATTTTTCTCTTCAAATATAATTTATCCTTCAGTGAGAAGTGTTAAATTAATAATAAAAACCTCAATATACTGTAATAACTGATCGTTCTTCTTAAACATAATTTGTAGGATTTTCGTCCTGTTTATTTCCAAAATCACTCCTCGGAGGAAGACGTACTGGATGTGCAAATGATAATATTTTAATCTTCTTGTAAGCCCTTGTTTCCCTCTATGAGATTTAGGTGCTCTCTCCTTACAGGGAAGAAATTTAATAATATTTGTATCGTATCTTGAATAGTATAATGGATATTTTTATTATTGATTTAACATTTCTCACTGAAAGATAAATTATATTTGAAGAGAAAAATTTTTGCCTAGACCGAGACTCGAACCTGGGACCTTTGGCTTGCCGGGCCAAGTGCTCTACCAACTGAGCTACCGAGGCGAGTTACGATCTAGACGCAAATTTTTCTCTTATATACGTTGTAATTCCCTATCGCCAAATGCTTTTGAAACCATTGCTTCTCTTTGCAAATGGCGGCTTCTTAGTTAAGAAGACATTTATTGGGAATTTTAACATTACTTTATAAAGCTAGTAAGGCTTCTAATGATGTTTTTATTATTGATTTAACATTTCTTGGTCTAGGCAAAAATTTTTCTCTTCAAATATAATTTATCTTTCAGTGAGAAATGTTAAATCAATAATAAAAACATCATTAGAAGCCTTACTAGCTTTATAAAGTAATGTTAAATTCCCAATAAATGTCTTCTTAACTAAGAAGCCGCCATTTGCAAAGATAGAAGCAATGGTTTCAAAAGCATTTGGCAATAGGGAATTACAATGTATATAAGAGAAAAATTTGCATCTAGATCGTAACTCGCCTCGGTAGCTCAGTTGGTAGAGCATTTGGCCCGGCAAGCCACAGGTCCCGGGTTCGAGTCTCGGTCTAGGCGAAAATTTTTCTCTTCAAATATAGTATAATGGATAGCACACTCGTACAGAAAATGAGAGATTCAAGGTTCAAGTTCTGGTTCAAATGTTACTTTTTCTTTTCAAAATAATTATCTCGTAGTGTTACTTCCCACTGTAATTTTGATTAAAATCTTTGTGGAATTTCTTATGTTGGCAAAAGTTGGGTCTGCTTTTGTGAATTTTATAGTAATGTGGTACTGTAATGTTCCATTTACTGGCCACTTTCTAAAAATCATAAAGTACTGAAATTAGACATAATATCAAATAAAATACAATACATAATTAACATGAAATTAATATGAATGCATGTGTTTGTTTGCTTGCATTTTGTACTAATGTGTTCTGATATTAAACTTAAAATTTCATTGTAAACACTGCGACCATCATTTAATCACTCGACAGAAAGAACCGGAAGGTGTGATCGTTGTACAACATTGTCAAGATCATTTTATTTATTTCATTATTATTAATTTCACAAATAACTTTATGATTTGTATTTTTTAAGTATTATTTTCAGGTTATAAAACCTGATATTTTCAAGAAGTTACATTAAACGACACAGTATCTTTTTACAGGCACACGAGATGGAAGTGAGTCAGTCATAAAGCTCACTGCAGTACACTCCCAGATATCTGAGCATAGATTATCCAGTGTTAGGAGTTCATCATTCATGATTTTATCTTACAAGTGGAGGTCGTAGAGTTGGGGTCATCAATTTGAATAAAATTATGGCTAAATTTTGCAATATATGACATGACCTTTTAATTTAAAAATACAATAGAAAGTAACATTAAGGGGTTTGTTTAATAATTCAAACATTTTGTGTCTGTTCATTCTTACCTCTTAGAGTTGTTTCTGTTGAACATGTTTCAGAACTTCCTAGACCCATCATCAGCAATTACGATGGGGCTAAGAAGCTCTGAAACATGTTTGACAAAAACAACTCTAAGAGGTAAGAATGAACAGACAAAAAATGTTTTAATTATGACCTTTAAATTACTTCATAATTGAATGGAGAACACTAGATAAAAATTAGCTATGCGACCTTTATAGAAAACCAGGTATAATAAGAGCAGTTAAGTCTCATAGACTGTGACGAGCAGGGCATTTGGTACAAATGGGAAATGAAAGAATGGCATGGAAGCTTTTTTGGGAAAATCAGAGGGAAAACACCCAGTTGGAGGACCAAGAATGAGGTGGGAGAATAACGTTAACAATGACTTAGGGAAGTAGATTATACAGAGGATGATTGGAAAACATTAGCTCACGATTGGGAGGTGGGGAGAGCTTATGTCCGCATGACCATGAATCTACGGGCTCAATAGTGCTAATGAGTTAGTTTGATAGCATAAACTTTACAACCTGTGATGCGACTTTTTTAATTCCTTCATAAACTCCTGTCAAATTTTATTCTTAGCATATAATTTTCCAGTTTGCTTCCCACAATTTACAATGACTTTTAAATGTTTTCTAATGATTATTTCAATACATTTTTGTATGATATTTAACTACATACATAGCAATAAGACATGGCAGCCATATTGCTCTTAACAAATGTTTTATGCAACAAAAAAAAGTTCCAGTGCAGCCAACTTAGAATAAGTACTAATTAACTGTACACACATATTTTACAATTTCAGAAATTAGTATTTATTTTTGGGCGTTGTATTCTATCACAGGTTATTGTACTTAAATTGCATTAGGTTAGCTTTTAGATTTGTCTTTCACAGGTTAGAGCACTTAAATTGCTTTAGGTTAGCGTTTAGGTTGATCTTTCACAGGTTAGAGTACATAAATTGTGTTAGGGTAGCTTTTAGGTTAGTTAAATATCATGTATATGTTGGCTGCATCCTGTGATGCCATAGTGTAAACTGCTTTGCATTTGTTGGCACATGCACATGGTGTATGATTGGAACTTAGAAATATTTTTCGCATCCCATGTTGTAAAGTACTTCCGTTTGTATCTGAAATAAAAATGAAGCGATCAATTTTTGCGCAGTGTGCCGTTGTGTTTGCTCAGATATATGGGAGTACACTGTAGAATAAATTCCTGTTGTTTCAGAGCAAAATGAAATCCTTGTTTGCCCAGCAAATTGGCTGGAAGAAGATGGAACTTCATTTCATTATATTTGGTTAGTAATGTAACACCCATTTTTGTTTGGTTCCTGTTTTTCAAATGTTCACTCATTTCCTATTATTTTGAGCACTGCATGCACTTGTTTAATTTTCAGCATAAACAACATTTGTTGGATCTCACCTGCCATTTTGATTATTTCACAGCCTCCTTTGTTCATCCAGAGAAAGCACTGCTTTAAATGTGTGCTGATTCGTAACAGTTGAGTTTTAATTCTGATGTACACCATGTTTACAACTCTGTCTGAGAGTATACATTTTACAAGAAAATATTCTTAGTTAACTGCTGTGATATGAAGACTGTTTCTATTCCAAAACAAAGATAATCCATCCATCCATAGTAATTCAGCCCGAGGGCAGGTCCTTCAGGCAATCATAGCATTTACGTGCTATACTTTCAACTTTACTAGGGAATTGTAGGTGTGGTAGCTTCCCGTTGCTTTCTACACCAGTGAAGGATGATGATAATGATGATGATGGCCATTTGATTTCGGGGACCATTTGGGCCTTAAAGTTTTCCTGACATTTGTCTCACAGGTGAGGAAAAACCTCACCCAGAAAAACTGCCCTGACCAAGGATCGAACCTAGGCCCGCTGCATGACAAGGCAGAACGCTACCTCGAGACCACAGTGGTGGACACAAAGATAATAATGTATCAAATTTAATGTAGAGAGACAAATTGTTGCCTGAACTGTGAGATTGCCAGCTGTATGCTCTATCATTTGAGCTATCCAGACATTCCTTCCCATCCAAGCATAAATTCATCTTTTTTTATGTTTGTTATTAATTTCATACATCTCAATGATGGATAAATCATATTTGATGAGAAAAATTATATGCTCAGAATTCAACGTATATAAGAGAAAAATTTGTGTTTAGAGTGGAACTTGCCCAGATAGCTCATTCGGTGGAGCATTAGTCTAGAAAGGCAAAGGTCCTGGGTTCGAGTCCCAGTTTGAGCATATAATTTTTGTCTTCAAATATAATTTATCCATCATTGAGATGTATGAAATGAATAATAAAAACATTGAAAGAAGCCGTACTGACTTTATAATGTAATGTAAAAATTCCCAAATAAATGTCTTCTTAATAAAGGAGCCACCATTTTCAAAAATAGAAGCAAAGGTTTCGTTGCATTTGGTGTGAAGGAATTGACAACATATATAAGAGATATCTTGGATAAAGCAGCAAGGTTTCAAGTACATCGGTTACCATCGGTTCCCATCGGGTTGCTCACTATTCGTTCACTTCGCCAGGTAGCTTAGGAATTTTGACAATTATAATCGCATGAACAGATTTTTGAGTACGCAAAAAGTCTTTGGATGGAACTTTCTCAGCTGAGTACATGTTGAGAACGACTTTTACAGTCTAATGTGTTCATAGATACAAGCCTAAGACCACAAATAGATTTGATACATTATCTTTCTTTTGCTGTCCTTTTGAGAAATTTCAGATTACATTGCTTAGCAAGATATGCTTTTTAGATTGAAAAATGAATGAAGACATTTTGGAACAATTAGAAGTAGAATCAGTAGAAGAAAAACTCAATAAACTGGCTGGACCGTGTAAAAAGAATGGATAATTTAAGAATCCGAAAAATGATGCAATATAAACCAAAAATAGAAGAGTCTTGAGGAAGGTTATTGAGAAGACCAAAACATTCAATTTTGAAGTTGTAGTTGCCTTAAGATGACGATGATGAATATAAACCCAAAGGACCAGGAAGACCTCTTAAAAGAATGCTAGATGGGACTGAAACAGGTCTAGATGGATGACGATAATGATGATCTTTCTTTTGGTATAAAAATGATCCTTGTATCACAACAGTGGAAATGAGAATATATTCTTGTAAAAGGTACATTCTTTTGAGACACGGTGGGTGTCTTTTATAAATGTGACATGATGTTTAATGTGAATATCTGTGTATCTAGTTGACAAACAAACTGTTTACTATACAAATTATATTGTGTACGTTATATCCATTATTATGACTTATTTATCAACAGTAATCTAACAAGAGGTTGTGCTTTTGTGAAAAAATCATGAGTTACAAAGTTGCAAGTGATTTTCTCTAATGAAAAACTCAACCTCGCGTTGGATTTGGAGTGACTATTTAGCGAATAATACAACATCAGAAGCTAAAAATAATTATAATGATCTTGTAGAAGATTTCCGGGCTGTTGGCCGTAGTCTTGAGGCTTGTAGTTCCCCAAACTTATTGTAAGGGAACTACAAGACCACGGCCAACAGCCCGGAAATCTTCTACAAGATCATCATAGTAACTCCGGCCGTGAAAGCCTAAGTCAATATGATAATTATAATGTTTAATATTTACCAAATGTGAGGTTATGTATTCCGATCTTACTTCCAGGCAGTTTCTAAGCCGGTTGTATAGTTATAAATAGCATATCTTTACTATTCAATCTCTTTGGGATTGGGAAAATTAATAACAGATGATTCTATGAGAAATAACTATTAATAATAATGCAGATTCATTATACAACATATAATAAATTTGTTAGAGCAACAGAACTAACCTTTTTTTTTTTTGTAATTGTTGAAGTTGTTTTCTTTTGGCATTTCTTGCTGTACCATATTGATCGTATATTGTTCAATTGATATCTTTGTCAAAGAAGTTAATGTGCGGAGATATCTCTCATTACAAATTTTAAATGTGAGGTTATGTATTCCGATTTTACTTCCGGGCGATTTCTAAGCCGGCTGTATAGTTATAAATAGCATATCTTTACTATTCAATCTCTTTGGGGTTGGGAAAAATCAATAACAGATGATTGTATGAGGAATAACTATTAATAATAATGCAAATTCATTATGCAATATTTAATACATTTTTTAGAGCAACAGGTCTAACTTTTTTTTGTAATTTTTTTGAAGTTGTTTTCGTTTTACATTTCTTGCTGTACCATATCGATCGTATATTGTTGAATTTTTTGGGTGGACTTGACCCTAGTTACTGGCCCTGGACCATTGCTTAGATTTAAATGTATTAATTGCATTGTTAAGATGGTTTAATCTATGTGTTTTTATATATTTGTTTCTTTTTCAGTGATTAAACATTCTATACCCTAATGTTTAGCCCTATATTGTTTTTTTTAAAAAACATTTTTTTTCCTGTTCTTTATCCAAAGTAAGATCTGTTCTTAACACAAACAAATATGCATTAATAGTGAGTGTAGAACATATTTTTAAATACTCACCTCATATAATTTCAAATTTCTTTGATACCGGCGGTTTCAGACAATATCTTGTCCCTCTTCAGTCATGAATTTGGAAACACGCACTAAAGAACATTTTAGAAATATTAAAAATTGTGAAATTGAAAAAAAACAGTAATTGCTGCACATAGTTTGCTAGAACATCATAAAATTGAAAAGAGGCAAAACTTTTGAAACAATTAGATAAACCGTTGGAATTGACAATTTGGGAAATGATATTCATTCAGAAGAGTAAATATCGATCTATGAACTTCAATATTCCGGTGGATAAAAATTTAATTACAAAGTTTATAATCCCAACGAAAGATGGCAACACTGGAGGTGATGTCCTTAGAGTAATCAACAACCATAGAATTTCATCAGTGGAAGCCATGACTGAAGAGGGATAAGATATTGTCTGAAACCGCCGGTATCAAAGAAATTTGAAATTATACGAGGTGAGTCGTTAAAAATATGTTCTCCACTCACTATTAATGATATAACCTCATAATGTTTACTTCCCAATATTAATTTAAATATAAATATGTATTAATTTACATAAGTGAGTCAGTAGGAACGTGTTACATCTCACCTCATAAAACTCCATGATTTCCTCAGAACTGGTTTCAAAAGCTTTTCCTTCCATCATCAGCCAAATCTCCGGCTGTTGAACATCTGTTGTCACCAACAAATTTTGAACTATCACCTGGTGCCAATTTGATGAACTTTGATATGAAATCTTCCTCGCGGAACTTCAAAATTCATGGATCTATATTTGTTCTGGAATTAACAGTTTGGGAAAGAATTTTTCATTCAGAAGAACAAATAATGATCCATAAATTTTGAATTTCCCAGAGAGTAAAATTTAATTTCAAAGTTATCAGATTAGCACCAGATGGCAGCTTAAAAGTTCTTGGTGAGAGCAAAAGTTCAACAATCAGAGTTTTGGCTGATGATGGAAACAATGGCTTTTGAAACCGGTCCTGTAAAAATCAGGGAGTTTTGTGAATTGTGATGTAAATATATAAATTGAGGCAGTTAGAAACAAAAGGTTGTGATTTTTTAAAATGAGTTTGTTGCATAATTACATTGTTGAACAAAAGGGATATAAGTGTATGCGTTGGGAGTAGATAAAGAATGGTTGTTGTTAAATATGTTTGGTCTGTATTCTTCTTACCTCATATAGTTGTTTCTGTTAACACATATGTTTAAAAGCATGTTGCTCCATGTTGAGTTGGTACAGACTGATTTGTCAGCCCTGGATCTCGATTCCTGCTCCCACTTTCTGTGCTCCAAAGAACTTGTTAATTAGGTTCCTGTCCCAGGAATTAAAAAATTAATAATACTCTTTAATAGTGAGTGGAGAATATATTTTTAACGATTCACCTCATATGATTTCAAATTTCTTTGATACCTGCGGTTTCAGACAATATCATGTCCCTCTTCAGTCATGGCATCCACTTAGAGGGACATGATATTGTCTGAAACTGCTGTTATCAAAGAAATTTGAAATCATATGAGGTGAGTCGTTAAAAATATGTTCTCCACTCACTATTAATGATATAACCTCATAATGTTTACTTCCCAATATTAATTTAAATATCATAATACTCTGTTTATTCTTCTGTATGTAGATTTTTCCCATTTGGTGAGTTTGTTTGTGTTTTCTAAATGTTTTAATAATTTTGTGTTTATGCCTATTTTGTGTTTATGCCTATTTTATGTTTATCTGACCAAACGTGAGCAGCTACTGCAGGTTTTTCTACTTTTCCATTTTTTATATTTCTTACATGTTCTTTGGTTTAAATGGTTAAATTTCTCTTTGTGTTCAAAACATTCAGACCCCAGACTATAGACTTTCTTTTTTTTTTATTTGTTTGCATTGTTACAATTTCTCTCTTTTATAACAAATTGTTTACACTAAAGATAATTGTGTCATATGTAATATATTTAACAACAATATAAAATATTAAGAAGAAAGGAAAACAACAATACAGTATAATAAATCTACAATTATAGCATTAATTTGAAAAACACTGAAAGCTGAAGAAGAATTCAAATAATTACAAAATCATTCTGAAACAAAATATTAAAAAATGAATTTTTAAATTTTATATACATTATAGGCGTAGTGTTCTAAGGCTGGACTTTTTTGTAGTGATGTTGTTTTATATAATTTAATACCAAAATTCCTTTCATGTTTAAAAGCAGTTACATGAACATTATGTTTTGTGTTATTCTAGTGTACAGTGCAATACTTGATATGCAAATTAATCATTATTAACATATATTTGTTAGTATAAGTTAAATTTACAATTAATTTTTAATTGCCTTGGCAACAAGGCTTCAACAGGTTTTGAGAATTTATATAATATTTTGGGAATTTTTAACATTATGAGGTTTTATTAATAAGAATTAAATGAATCATGATTTCTTCTTACCTCATACTTCTATGTTTTTTTAAACACAGCACTGCAGTATCAGCGACCATCGTCACCACCTCAGCTGTTTTCACGACTATCATTTTTTTCTTTTGCCAGTAATTATCCAAACTGCCATCTGGTGTTCTTTTGAAGGAATCAAAAAACATAGAAGTATGTGGTAAGAAGAATTCATGATTCATTTAATTCTTATTAGGTCTTGAGAAATGTAGCACCTAATTAATTTCTGGTACATAAACAAGTAACCTAGCAACTAAGCCCTGAATCTATTACAAACTTTATAAATGCAATTTTTATTTGTTATTAGTAGGGAGAGGAATTTTAGTTGCTAAAATTTAAGATTGGAAGTTAGTATAATGAATAATAAAAGGCATTTTCTCCAATTAACCAAAAAAAATAAGTTTTCACAGTTCTACAATATAACTTAAAAAAAATAGCCGTACAATGGAAGAACAGCTCGAATCTACTATATATGAAAAAATTTAAAAAATGCAAAGAAAATAACAAACTGTAATGATGTTTTTATTATTAATTTAATACTTGTCATTGAAGGAAAAATTATATTTGAAGAGAAAAATTATATGCTCAGACTGCGCTTTGAACCCAGGACCTTAGGCTTTCTAGGCCAATGTTCTACTGCTGAGCTATATGGGCATTCCAATCTTATCAGAAATTTTTCTCTTATATATTGCTAATTCCTGATCGCCGAATGCTACGAGCCTTTGCTTCTCTTCAAATATAATTTGTCCTTCAGTGAGAAATGTTAAATTAATAATAAAAACATCGAAAGAAGCCCTACTGGCTTTATAAGGTAGTGTTTTAACTTACCAATAAAATGTCTTCTTAAAATAGAAATCATCATTTCGAAGCAAATGCTCGTAGCATTCGGCAATCGGGAATTAGCAATGTACAAGAGAAAAATTTGCATTTAGTTTGGAGTGCCCAGATAGCTCAGCGGTAGAGCATTGACCTAGAAAGCCAGAGGTCCTGGGTTCAAACCCAGTCTGAGCATTTAATTTTTCCCTTCAAATATAAACTGTAATGTAAAATATTCATAAATCTTAATAATGTTTTTATAGATAAAAGAAAAGTAAATTATTAATTGTTCAGTGATTAAATAAAATATGAGTGCATTTAACAGAAATGTAGATACTTCAAAATACCCTAACCATCTACTTCAATACGATCATTGTTTTAATTCAAATTTTAAAGTTTTACACGTTTGTAACAAAGGAAAAAACTAGATCTTTTAGAAATTGTAAAAAATAAATAAACTGAAGAAGAGCAATAGGCTGTTAAATTCACGACAGGAGAGGAGACCATTGGACATCAGTTGTGAACGTGAACAGCATTGAGAATGTCACAAATACAGTGACAAAATCTAGATATGCAAGGGAGTTAAGAAGTATGAGTTGAGTCAAGAAACAACTAAACAAAATTAAAAAATGATTATTAATTGTTTGTTCTATGTCCAATGAGCTGCAGCACAGTTGTTGGCACGTTAATATACTAATATGTTGGTGTGTTGTTATTAATATTTGTGTCTCTAGGTTCGTTCGTAAGACAGCGTTTGTTTTGAATAATGATACGAGAGAATGAGTGTGTGATGTGTTTCAGTAATGAATCTTCAGTGTCCACCCCATCTCGTGGGAACAGCCTCTACATAAAGAGAAAAGTATACATTAGCCATGTGTAGCAGAACAGCTCTCTACATGGTAACTATGCAGCTTTTTGCTTCTCACTTAATGCCCAGTGCACATCTCTCACATAGCATTTTTAAGTTTCTAATCTCTGCTACGTCCTCTTTATGGGAAATTCCCTGTACATTCCAGGTTGCAAATTTTAAAATATTTTCCTTATTCTCGCAAAGGTCGTCAACAGGTTGATCTGTCTAATTTATCCGAGGCTTGGTTTGAGACTTGAAAGCAAATGTAAATTTTTTCACCCAATGGGTTGCTGGCCCAGAGGGGTTCCCACTAATGTAGCATTTCCTCTACATTAAGGTGATGTGGTTATATCGTCAGTACTCAGTCCTCACAGCCTCAGGTTGCACCACGAGCAGGTTGAGGTGATGAAATGCACATCACTATCCCTTGCAACACAAGATTACGGCTTTATAAGGTTCTCGCAAGACCAGTATTAAGATATGGTAGTGAAGCATGGACAATACAAAGAAGAGATGTAAGCCGAATAACAGCAAATGAGATCTGATTTATGCGCCAAACAGCAGGCTACACAAAGTGGGACCATAAAAGAAATGAGGAAATTATGGAAGAGTTGGATGTAAAACCCATTCTTCACCATATACAAAACTACCAGAACAACTGAAAAGTCCATCTTCAACAAATGCTGTCTCATAGAATTCCAAAAGCCATACTTTGCTACTGCCTCCAAGGCAAAAGATCGCTGGGACATCCAAAAAAGCACTGGAAATATTTATTTATAAAATATTTATCCATCGAGGAAACATTCCAGCTAGGATAAATATATTTGAAGACCTCGAAATTATAAAGGAAACAAACAACACCTCACTTCTTAATGAGAACGCACCCCAGTCAAACCCATTATATGAGATCATCAAAAACAAGTCAGTTGCTGCTACAAACAGTTGGAGTATACATCACCGTACACAACAACGAGTAGCAGAAGCTCAACCTGCAGAACATGGAAGATAACTTCCGAAAGTGCTCCAGTTAATTTTATATACAATATTTTAACAAAGTTGAGGATGACGGCACCTACCAACAGGTACAATTTAATTTTTAACTTTCATTATACACTAATGTTCTAATACCTTGGTTTCATGCTAGATGTCTCCTCAATTGAATTAAGTACCACATGTACTCACTGACATTTGTAGGGGAATAAACATAACTAAATTTGCCTGGTTATGAAACTTGATACATAATACACCCTAAAGATAAAAATTTCTGCCCGAACTAGGATAAGAACCAAAGATCTCCAGCTTCAATGCACGGGACACAAAGCATGTAAAGTTCAGTGGGTGGCATTATAACATTAGATCATGACCTCTTTTAAATTTTCAATTTTAATTTGGTGTAATACTTGATAAAAATAAAAAAATTGAAACAAAATAGGCAACCTAACCTAAAATCAAATGTTGAATTTGAAAATGCTATGAGAGATGCACAAAGCTAGTGTGAATGATAGAATACTTTTGTAAAATAGGTTTCTGGCATGAATGGCTTTTGTATGTTGAAGATAATATATTACACATCACACAAAATAAGAGATTAGCTTTTATTTGTTATTGTTTTTGCTAAACTTTACAAAATGCATTCATGTATAAATTGGCTGCCTGAGAAATTAATTTTTACCCTTCCTAATGTGTGACTAATTTTGCGTTTGCAAGATCTGTTTCATGTCTACAATATTTTTTTTTAAAAATTACTTTAATCATGTTGCTTAGTTCAAATATTAATTTGGTTTGTATAATTACAACAACACCTTTATATATAAAGTGACATAGTTACTCAAGAACAGCTATGAACATCTGCTTCAGAGTGAAAGAAGCCTTCAGAACCTTCCTAGAGCTCCAAATGACTGACAAACCTTGGAAAGTAGCCATCCAAACTACACACCCCCAGATTGGCCTAGATAGAAGAGTAGCCGTTGCATCATTCCATACTGCAACAGGACACGACTGCCTAGGTAAACACCTTCATCACCTCGGTCTTCTACCAACTCAACAATGTATCCTCTGCAACACTATGGAAGATATGGTTTGCTGATCACATCCGAACTTCCCATCCCTAACAACCAACAATTTCATTATATTGATCATGTAGAAAAAAATAGACATTACATTAATCATGATGAAAAAATGATGAATAAAATAGATATTACATTAACCATAAAGAAAAAATAGACATTACATTAATAATGAAGAAAAAATAGACATTACATTAATCATGATGAAAAAATGAAGAAAAAAATAGACATTACATTAACAACAAAGAAAAAATAGACATTACATTAATCATGAAGAAAAAATAGACATTACATTAATCATGAAGAAAAATAGACATTACATTGATTATGAAGATAAAATAGACATTACATTAATCATTAAGAAAAAATAGACATTACATTAATCACGAAGACAAAAATAGACATTACATTAATCATGATGAAAAAATGGGACATTACATTAACCATGAAGAAAAAATAGACATTACATTAATCATGAAGAAAAAATAGACATTACATTAATCATGATGAAAAAAATAGATATTACATTAACCATAAAGAAAAAATAGACATTACATTAATCATGAAGAAAAAAATAGACATTACATTAACAAAGAAAAAATAGACATTGCATTAATCATGAAGAAAAAATAGACATTACATTAATCATGAAGAAAAAATAGACATTACATTAATCATGAAGAAAAAAGAGACATTACATTAATCATGAAAAAATGATGAAGAATAAAATAGACATTACATTAACAATAAAGAAAAAATAGACATTACATTAATCATGAAGAAAAAATAGACATTACATTAATCATGAAGAAAAATAGACATTACATTAATCATGAAGAAAAAAGAGACATTACATTAATCATGAAAAAATGATGAAGAATAAAATAGACATTACATTAACAATAAAGAAAAAATAGACATTACATTAATCATGAAAAAAATACATTACATTAATCATGAAGAAAAATAGACATTACATTAATCATGAAGAAAAAATAGACATTACATTAATCATGAAGAAAAATAGACATTACATTGATTATGAAGAAAAAATAGACATTACATTAATCATGAAGAAAAAATAGACATTACATTAATCATGAAGAAAAATAGACATTACATTAATCATGAAGAAAAAATAGACATTACATTAATCATGAAGAAAAATAGACATTACATTGATTATGAAGAAAAAATAGACATTACATTAATCATGAAGAAAAAATAGACATTACATTAATCATGAAGAAAAATAGACATTACATTGATTATGAAGAAAAAATAGACATTACATTAATCATGAAGAAAAATAGACATTACATTAATCATGAAGAAAAATAGACATTACATTAATCATGAAGAAAAAATAGACATTACATTAATCATGAAGAAAAAATAGACATTACATTAATCATGAAGAAAAAATAGACATTACATTAATCATGAAGAAAAAATAGACATTACATTGATTATGAAGAAAAAATAGACATTACATTAATCATGAAGAAAAAATAGACATTACATTAATCATGAAGAAAAAATAGACATTACATTGATTATGAAGAAAAAATAGACATTACATTAATCATGAAGAAAAAATAGACATTACATTAATCATGAAGAAAAAATAGACATTACATTGATTATGAAGAAAAAATAGACATTACATTAATCATGAAGAAAAAATAGACATTACATTAATCATGAAGAAAAATAGACATTACATTAATCATGAAGAAAAATAGACATTACATTAATCATGAAGAAAAAATAGACATTACATTAATCATGAAGAAAAAATAGACATTACATTAATCATGAAGAAAAAATAGACATTACATTAATCATGAAGAAAAAATAGACATTACATTAATCATGAAGAAAAAATAGACATTACATTGATTATGAAGAAAAAATAGACATTACATTAATCATGAAGAAAAAATAGACATTACATTAATCATGAAGAAAAATAGACATTACATTGATTATGAAGAAAAAATAGACATTACATTGATTATGAAGAAAAAATAGACATTACATTAATCATGAAGAAAAAATAGACATTACATTAATCATGAAGAAAAATAGACATTACATTGATTATGAAGAAAAAATAGACATTACATTGATTATGAAGAAAAAATAGACATTACATTAATCATGAAGAAAAATAGACATTACATTAATCATGAAGAAAAAATAGACATTACATTAATCATGAAGAAAAAATAGACATTACATTGATTATGAAGAAAAAATAGACATTACATTAATCATGAAGAAAAAATAGACATTACATTGATTATGAAGAAAAAATAGACATTACATTAATCATGAAGAAAAAATAGACATTACATTAATCATGAAGAAAAATAGACATTACATTAATCATGAAGAAAAAATAGACATTACATTAATCATGAAGAAAAAATAGACATTACATTGATTATGAAGAAAAAATAGACATTACATTAATCATGAAGAAAAAATAGACATTACATTAATCATGAAGAAAAATAGACATTACATTGATTATGAAGAAAAAATAGACATTACATTAATCATGAAAAAAAATGGACATTATTAGGGCAAGGATTTTAATGTACAAGAAAATGCATTATAAAAATGTAATAATGCACTAACATTTTTTAAAAAATCAATATATTTATAAAATTCACATTTGCAGGTAAAAACAAGGTGTTATTTTTTTTGTCCTACCTTACAATGGACAACAAACAACTGCTGTAGATTGTCAAAACAAAAATATTGTAGATTGTCTCTTAACAATGACTTGTATATCAAGAAACTCCTTTCCACTTCTACCAATACTAAAGGTGCATATTTAAAATAAACTATATTTCTAGATTTTCATAGCGTTTTCCCAAATAATTTTTCTTAGTGTAGAACAGTTGGGTAAAACTTTTGCAGTATGTTTTTCTAGGAACTCTCAGAACTTTTGATTATTCACTTTCGTCAGTAGAATATCAGCAGAAACCAAAGCTTTGAAGATTTCTGCGAAAAAAGGAGAACCCGAAGGACATGGTTGACCAAGAAGCATTTGTTGAACCACATTTTTTTTCACCTTCAATTCATTATAGACCATAAAGAGGTCTCTCTAGTCACGTATTGATCTACAGAATTTTTAATTCTTTCGATTCCAACTCTGATATCGCATGTTTTGCAATACAGTATTCCACCATCCGTGCTGAACAGTTTTCCCCAGACTGTGAAACATGATGTTTTAATTTAAATGTCTTATTATTTTTTTTATATCTCCATTGCTTCACTGTACAACATCTGCTATTCTAACAAAATATGCAACTACAATGAGCTGATGTTACAAGATCTGTCATGATTGGTTATAATGAGTGCTCCAATTGACTAAAATAAAAATTGCTCTGATTGATCAGAATAACTAGTGCTACAATTGGACAATGAAGTTCATGTCAATTTTTATAATGGTAGAGACAGTAAAAGTAAATTGTGTTTAAAAAATGTACATTTCCTCGCACAAATCCATAAAAATGCCAAAAGGATGTTTGAATGGTGAAAAAGGACTTATATGCTAAAAATCTACTAATAATGCAATATCCCAAAAAATGCAACCAAAAAGTTGCCTGTTTAAGATCCTTTTCTGCCAAAACACATTTATAACTATCAGAGCATTGTATAGTTCTCATAGAAAAAAATATGCAAATGCATCAAAATCCTTGCCCTAGACATTACATTAATCATGAAGAAAAAAAATTAAAATCCCAGTATACTCATTTTTGTAACTTAGTGCCAACCTTGCATTAGAATGCAGGATTATAACTTAGTGCCAACCTTGCATTAGAATGCAGGATTATAACTTAGTGCCAACCTTGCATTAGAATGCAGGATTGTAACTTAGTGCCAACCTTGCATTAGAATGCAGGATTGTAACTTAGTGCCAACCTTGCAATAGGATGGAGAATTATAGCTTACATGGAAAGTACTTTGGCTCGAACAAACACATATACACCAAAATCATGTGAGAGATAATTTAAAGGTCCCTTATTGCACTAGTGATACTCGCTCATCTGCAAAACTCTGCAGTCGCCTGTTAGAGGCCTCTGCATGTGCCATGCCTCATTGCACATTGACCTGCTGGTACGCCAGTCGAGACCAGTAGGGATGGTGCAGTGTGCCTCTGAAGTTGTGAAGTTATTTGTGTACTGAAGCATCAGATGGGTCAGCAATTGGTAATCAATCCTGCTAATGTATTGCAATTGGTTGAGATGAAGTTACAAAGAACTATTCTTCGTGAAGATGGTATTGGTGTAGAAGATGAATCATTCACATGTTTTCTGGTATCTATTATAATGCAGAAATATGAGCATAAGTTAGAAACAGATACTGTTGTAACACTAACACATAATTATGGTGATAGTGATGATAATGACGAACAACTCATTGCAAGCGGTAGTGATATGGCAAGTGCAGGAAGAGGTGATGGAAGTAGTGAAAGTGAATTCCAACCCTCTCCTGATAAGAAGGTTAAAGTTTCAAGTATCATCACAGCGTTTGATGACAACAACTAGAGAACATATACGATGATTATCACGTAAGAGGTTTCAACACATACGACAAGCTTCTGAAAAGATACCCTAAACTGAAGGCTAAAAGCAATATTAAAAACATACTGGACTACGTGGCAAAGAAAAGAGAAGGAAATACAGTTTTGAAAGGAAATCGTACACTGCAGTTCAAGATCATCAAGGAGCATGTAATGGTGAAATTCGATGAAGCGCAAGAATGCGGTTCCACTGTTCATTATTGGCATTTACAACATTGGGCATTGGACGTAGCCAGAAATCTCGGGTGTACAAACTTTACAGCTTCACTAGGATTTATTACTAATTTGAAAAAGGAGTTTAGGATAACATCATGCCATATCACTATGCTCCAAGCACAAAAAGATAAGGATGACGAAGAGTTGATTGAAAGATCTCAACGTTTGTTGCTTACGTCAATGAGCATATTACGACAAAACATTGAAGTTAGTTCTGTATTGAACTGTGATCAGAGTCTGTTCAACTATGAGTTTTCTTCTGACAGAATGGTATCCATGAAAGGGGAGAGAAACACTGTCTCGATGTTGCAATCAGTTAACAGTGCAACACATAGTTACACGATCAATGTTGCTATATCAATGGAAGGACGATTGGCAGACAAACTGTATATTTGCTTCCAAGAACCTAGTGGAAAGTAGTTTGGACCCCGTGTGTCAAGGGAAATAGAAACTCGGTGCCCTCCATATGTCTTCGTCAATGCAAGTGTGAGTGGGAAGATGACGAAACAATATCTGAAGACTTTTTTCTGTCAGTTTTGAATCCAAATTTGTCGAGAAAGTCATTAGTACTTTGTGACTCCTGGTCTGGACATAAGGATGAACAAGTACTACTGGAAGCATCTGGCGGAAAAGATGTACATTTAAAAATCATTTCACCTAAAACTACAAAATATGCTCAACCTCTGGATGTGTATTTCTTCCTTCAGGCAATATCAAATATATGCCATGAGAATAACAGACTTTATTAAACCACGTTCCAGTAATATGCAGCCAAAATTGCATAACAGATTTTTTTATCATGAATTTGCATTCTGTCATTTACAATCAGTTGTCTGTAGGAGTATATAGACCAATGCTTCATTACGCATGGCAGAACGCTGGCTACGATATTGGTGAACCAGTGGACGACTTCAAAAGTGCAATTGACGTGGCGTTCAACACTGATATTATAGAATGTGCAAATATGACATGTGATCAACTTGCTTTTCTTCACTGTGCGTTTTGCAGTCATTCATATTGCTATGAGCATTTTATTCAAAGTCCCCATTTACATTTATAGTTAAGATATCTGCATTGCGTATGACTTCTACAATGACATCTGCAGTGATATCTAGAGCATGATTGCAGAGTTTTGCCAGCACATTGAGAGGTATGTAATGGTCCTGTAACCAAACTTTCATACAGATATGTTTGTTTGAGCTCAAGTACTTTCCTTGTTAGTGCCAACCTTGCATTAGAATGCAGGATTGTAACTTAGTGCCAACCTTGCATTAGAATGCAGGATTATAACTTAGTGCCAACCTTGCATTAGAATGCAGGATTGTAACTTAGTGCCAACCTTGCATTAGAATGCAGGATTATAACTTAGTGCCAACCTTGCATTAGAATGCAGGATTATAACTTAGTGCCAACCTTGCATTAGAATGCAGGATTATAACTTAGTGCCAACCTTGCATTAGAATGCAGGGTTATAACTTAGTGCCAACCTTGCATTAGAATGCAGGATTATAACTTAGTGCCAACCTTGCATTAGAATGCAGGATTGTAACTTAGTGCCAACCTTGCATTAGAATGCAGGATTGTAACTTAGTGCCAACCTTGCGTTAGAATGCAGGATTCTAACTTAGTGCCAACCTTGCATTAGAATGCAGGATTATAACTTAGTGCCAACCTTGCATTAGAATTAAGGATTATATGTTTTAATGCACAGAATGAGCACCTTTTAAATATTGAATAGTGAAGTATGGCTCCTGCTTGTGTGTATTATTATTATTATTATTGTTATTAATATGAATGAAGATTGTGCACTGGGCATTAACAATATTGTTCTGCAATGTTGTAAAAACATCACAGTCCCCAAGCTTTTCTCACGACAAATAATTTCCTCTATTTATGTTTTACAGATGTTGAGAATGCATCTCAAAGGCTTCATAATTTAACCAGCTATAAACACTTGCTGTTTTTTCAGGATAACAATTTATTTAAAATTGCAATCTTAAGTGGTTTCCAATCTAAATCAACAGTTTGCTCTTTTATCACTGCTATATTATTCTAAAACTTTGTATTGTCTTGGTTGTGGCCTTGGCATTGAGCTGATTGCTCATCTGCGGAGGCCTTCCATTTCATTGTGTAGTTAAAATTATGTGATCCAAAAGGTAAAATCATATTCTAGCCGGTTGTAAAGACCCGGAAGTCATCGGGGCGTGTAAAATTACGTGCAAAAACAGAGAGGTTAAAACTAAGGAGAGAAAAAAAAACATTCATTTTAAAACAATGAAGGTCCATAAATAATCCCAACACTAGACATAATTCCTATAACATTTTAATTGAACCCAAATATCACACATCTCAATGCTTAAGCTGCAGTAGGAATTTTCGGTCCAAGGTTATATAACTAACTTACTGGCACTATTGAACCCATAGGTTCATGGCCACACAGACATAAGCTCTCCATGTATTCCAATCCTGAGCAAATTTTTTCTAATCATCTTATATAATCTACTTCCCTCAAATCATGGTTAATGTTAGTCTCCCATCTAATTCTTGGTCTACCAACTGGATATTACCCTCTGGTTTTCCTACCAAGTTTTCATGCCCCTCTTTCATTCCCCGTTCATGCCACATGTTCAGCCCATCACAGTCTAAGGGCCGCATGCAAATACATTAGTCTCTGGTGAGCTGAGTTTTCCGTGAGAACGTGCAAAGTTGGAATTAGCCAAGTTTTCATGCCCCTCTTTCATTCCCCGTTCATGCCACATGTTCAGCCCATCACAGTCTAAGGGCCGCATGCAAATACATTAGTCTCTGGTGAGCTGAGTTTTCCGTGAGAACGTGCAAAGTTGGAATTAGCCAAGTTTTCATGCCCCTCTTTCATTCCCCGTTCATGCCACATGTTCAGCCCATCACAGTCTAAGGGCCGCATGCAAATACATTAGTCTCTGGTGAGCTGAGTTTTCCGTGAGAACGTGCAAAGTTGGAATTAGCCAAGTTTTCATGCCCCTCTTTCATTCCCCGTTCATGCCACATGTTCAGCCCATCACAGTCTAAGGGCCGCATGCAAATACATTAGTCTCTGGTGAGCTGAGTTTTCCGTGAGAACGTGCAAAGTTGGAATTAGCCAAGTTTTCATGCCCCTCTTTCATTCCCCGTTCATGCCACATGTTCAGCCCATCACAGTCTAAGGGCCGCATGCAAATACATTAGTCTCTGGTGAGCTGAGTTTTCCGTGAGAACGTGCAAAGTTGGAATTAGCCAAGTTTTCATGCCCCTCTTTCATTCCCCGTTCATGCCACATGTTCAGCCCATCACAGTCTAAGGGCCGCATGCAAATACATTAGTCTCTGGTGAGCTGAGTTTTCCGTGAGAACGTGCAAAGTTGGAATTAGCCAAGTTTTCATGCCCCTCTTTCATTCCCCGTTCATGCCACATGTTCAGCCCATCACAGTCTAAGGGCCGCATGCAAATACATTAGTCTCTGGTGAGCTGAGTTTTCCGTGAGAACGTGCAAAGTTGGAATTAGCCAAGTTTTCATGCCCCTCTTTCATTCCCCGTTCATGCCACATGTTCAGCCCATCACAGTCTAAGGGCCGCATGCAAATACATAGTCTCTGGTGAGCTGAGTTTTCCGTGAGAACGTGCAAAGTTGGAATTAGCCAAGTTTTCATGCCCCTCTTTCATTCCCCGTTCATGCCACATGTCCAGCCCATCACAGTCTAAGGGCCGCATGCAAATACATTAGTCTCTGGTGAGCTGAGTTTTCCGTGAGAACGTGCAAAGTTGGAATTAGCCAAGTTTTCATGCCCCTCTTTCATTCCCCGTTCATGCCACATGTTCAGCCCATCACAGTCTAAGGGCCGCATGCAAATACATTAGTCTC
The DNA here is from genome assembly GCA_030220185.1 of Diploptera punctata. Lineage (NCBI taxonomy): Eukaryota > Metazoa > Arthropoda > Insecta > Blattodea > Blaberidae > Diploptera > Diploptera punctata. The sequence goes on along the minus strand of JASPKZ010010684.1, from coordinate 86,955 downwards.
TGGTGAGCTGAGTTTTCCGTGAGAACGTGCAAAGTTGGAATTAGCCAAGTTTTCATGCCCCTCTTTCATTCCCCGTTCATGCCACATGTTCAGCCCATCACAGTCTAAGGGCCGCATGCAAATACATTAGTCTCTGGTGAGCTGAGTTTTCCGTGAGAACGTGCAAAGTTGGAATTAGCCAAGTTTTCATGCCCCTCTTTCATTCCCCGTTCATGCCACATGTTCAGCCCATCACAGTCTAAGGGCCGCATGCAAATACATTAGTCTCTGGTGAGCTGAGTTTTCCGTGAGAACGTGCAAAGTTGGAATTAGCCAAGTTTTCATGCCCCTCTTTCATTCCCCGTTCATGCCACATGTTCAGCCCATCACAGTCTAAGGGCCGCATGCAAATACATTAGTCTCTGGTGAGCTGAGTTTTCCGTGAGAACGTGCAAAGTTGGAATTAGCCAAGTTTTCATGCCCTCTTTCATTCCCCGTTCATGCCACATGTTCAGCCCATCACAGTCTAAGGGCCGCATGCAAATACATTAGTCTCTGGTGAGCTGAGTTTTCCGTGAGAACGTGCAAAGTTGGAATTAGCCAAGTTTTCATGCCCCTCTTTCATTCCCCGTTCATGCCACATGTTCAGCCCATCACAGTCTAAGGGCCGCATGCAAATACATTAGTCTCTGGTGAGCTGAGTTTTCCGTGAGAACGTGCAAAGTTGGAATTAGCCAAGTTTCATGCCCCTCTTTCATTCCCCGTTCATGCCACATGTTCAGCCCATCACAGTCTAAGGGCCGCATGCAAATACATTAGTCTCTGGTGAGCTGAGTTTTCCGTGAGAACGTGCAAAGTTGGAATTAGCCAAGTTTTCATGCCCCTCTTTCATTCCCCGTTCATGCCACATGTTCAGCCCATCACAGTCTAAGGGCCGCATGCAAATACATTAGTCTCTGGTGAGCTGAGTTTTCCGTGAGAACGTGCAAAGTTGGAATTAGCCAAGTTTTCATGCCCCTCTTTCATTCCCCGTTCATGCCACATGTTCAGCCCATCACAGTCTAAGGGCCGCATGCAAATACATTAGTCTCTGGTGAGCTGAGTTTTCCGTGAGAACGTGCAAAGTTGGAATTAGCCAAGTTTTCATGCCCCTCTTTCATTCCCCGTTCATGCCACATGTTCAGCCCATCACAGTCTAAGGGCCGCATGCAAATACATTAGTCTCTGGTGAGCTGAGTTTTCCGTGAGAACGTGCAAAGTTGGAATTAGCCAAGTTTTCATGCCCCTCTTTCATTCCCCGTTCATGCCACATGTTCAGCCCATCACAGTCTAAGGGCCGCATGCAAATACATTAGTCTCTGGTGAGCTGAGTTTTCCGTGAGAACGTGCAAAGTTGGAATTAGCCAAGTTTTCATGCCCCTCTTTCATTCCCCGTTCATGCCACATGTTCAGCCCATCACAGTCTAAGGGCCGCATGCAAATACATTAGTCTCTGGTGAGCTGAGTTTTCCGTGAGAACGTGCAAAGTTGGAATTAGCCAAGTTTTCATGCCCCTCTTTCATTCCCCGTTCATGCCACATGTCCAGCCCATCACAGTCTAAGGGCCGCATGCAAATACATTAGTCTCTGGTGAGCTGAGTTTTTCGTGAGAACGTGCAAAGTTGGAATTAGCGAGTCGCTGACTGGTCATGCATGAAAGTAGTTTTTTCGTAATATTGGCCAGAAATTACTCAGAATTCTCAGCGATAAAACCACTTCCGTTATTTTCGTCTGCTAGAGGAATGCATGTATGATTGCGTCCCGCAAATAATACCGTATACGACGACGTCTGCATTGCGCGATATTACGCCGATTCTCCTGTTCTTCCAGTTGAATTATTTGGTAGACTCTATCAAATTCCTCTTCTCCGCATATGCCGAAAACATGATTGAAGTCTTCAAGTTCCGACATCTTGGATAAAGCAGCAAGGTACGCAGCAAGATTTTAAAGTACATCGGTTCCCATCGGGTTGCTCATGATTCGTTCTGTGCAAAGTCACCTCGCCAGGTAGCTTAGGAATTTCGACAATTATTATCGCATGAACAGATTTTTGAGTACGCAAAAAGTCTTTGGATGCAACCTTCTCAGCAGAGAACGACTTTTACGGTCTAATGCGTTCATAAATACGACCCTAAGAGACTTAACTGTTCTTATTATATCTGGTTTCCCATAAAGACCATGTAGTTCACAGTTATGTTTAGATATAATCAGATCTTTTCTCTTAAAACTCATTATTTGGGTTATCTGTGGTTATCATGTACGCTATGTAAATACAAAAAAACGAATATTGATTAGAGATTTTAATTTTTACCAGTATTTTCAAAATTTTTTTTTTATATTCGAACTATGCCCTATGCTCATTTGCGCATATTACAAACTAATGTCATCATCATCATGAACAAATTCGTTTTAGGCCATGTGGCCTGTACGGTAAACCTAGCGAAGATGGTCTTGATCTTTCCACCGATGTTTTGGTCTTCCTTGGTGGAGGAAATTCCATATTTTGAACGCCTGACTAGAGGCTATAAGGTAGCAGCCCTACCACTAGTCTTGCTCTGTGGATGGCTGGTAACCAACCCAGGGGACTTCCTACTACTCGAAGAAACTTAAGCAAATACAAACTAATGTATGTATATTAAATGTAAATAAATAGAGAAATTATAACTGAAATTTACATAAGTGGGCTGTAAAATTAGGAAATTGGGAACCACTTATTTATGCCAAAAATTTTTCAGGTTATGAAAGGTTGGTGATTTTGTTATGCAACTTTTAACTTTTAAATGCTAGAAATGGTACATTTGAAATTCTGTTATTTTATGATATTCGTTCTAATTTAATGAAGAGAATTATTGTTGGAGAATTAAGTAAAAATGGTTATTAAATAACTAGTTTTTTTTTCCCCCTGAAATTGTATTAAAATCCCGTTGTTTGTTATACATAATACTTTAGCTATTTAGTGCAGTGTGTCCACTTGAAGTGTTAAGAAATAATTGTCCACCATTTGTTGTTATTGTTGATTAGAACTAGAAACACTATTGAGTACTTCATATTAATATTTGTGTTCATGTAATTAAACATGTTGAACACTTATTACTCATTCAAAATATCTCCGCAGGCGGAAGAATCAGGAAGCTTTGTTTGTTGGTACACGTGACGTCATATAAGGCAGTGTACACTGTCAGCGTCCCACGTCCCATTCCCCTTTGCACTCGTAGATAGCAGTGTCACGTGGTCTATTCCTGCATAAACACGACTGCAGTGCCCTCCGTCAACAACTGCGCTTAAACGGGTGATATTTAGTGCTGAACTGATTATATTATCATCTTTCAACCAACCAACTTATTCTGCATTTATTAAAATTCAAACCATTTCAGGTAACAATAGAAAACAAAAGATGTGAAACAATTGAATGAGATGATGTTTTTATTATTAATTTAACATTTTTCAATGAAAGATAAATTATATTTGAAGAGAAAAATTTTTCGCCTAGACCAAGACTCGAACCCGGGACCTTTGGCTTGCCGGGCCAAATGCTCTACCATCTGAGCTACCGAGGCGAGTTATGATATAGACGCAAATTTTTCTCTTATATACGTTGTAATTCCCTTTTCGCCAAATGCTTTTGAAACCATTGTTTCTATCTTTGCAAATGGCGGCTTCTTAGTTAAGAAGACATTTATTGGGAAGTTAACATTACTTTATAAAGCTACTAAGGCTTCTAATGATGTTTTTATTATTGATTTAACATTTCTCACTGAAAGATAAATTATATTTGAAGAGAAAAATTTTTCTCTTCAAATATAAGTATCAAATTAACTCAAATTTCATTTTTTAAAAACAGATAATCAAATAATTATGCACACCCACATGAATGAGAACAACAACTTTTTTATTCAACGTAAAACTTTTAATATGACCTCTGAAATCACAAACGACGCTTAACTGTGTCGCATTGTGTATAAAAATGCACGCATATTTGAATCCAACATTGTGTCAAAATTTCAAGTCAATCAACTGACTACTTCCCCAGTTTTGTGAGCACAAACATCCGCAGACTGAATTTCTATGTATAAAGAATAATTCTGTTTCTTGATGCCCGTAGCCTGGACACATTGTTTTTGTACCATTGCTAGTGAGATCCCCTGCCCTCGCTCATAATCTTGTGCTTGTGTGCATGTTTGGAATGCCGCTGCAGTAGTACCTGATGGAACCTCTCAAGACAATTCATGTAAACACCATTTGTTTCACTTCTTATTTAAATCTTGTATTAAAATATTTTTGATTCAACAGATCTGCAAAACGTGCAACATCGTACCCTCTGATGGGTGGAATTGGATCCACAGAACGACTGAACAGTGGCCGCTCTCCACGTCGGACATCGACCCGTCTTCCATCGGATAAACTCTGACATTATTTGTCTCATCATCCCCCAAAAAATCTAGTCAGTGCAAGTTCTGGAAGAGACCTGAACAAAGCCGCGATGAACTGTTCTCGTGTCCCTACCGAGGTGTAACTAGTCCACGCTTGTGTTAAACTAGAATAATCTGTGATGTTTTGTGTGTGTCTAGTCTCTGTGCCGGACCTTAACGATTCTAAATACTTTACTTACTTCAACATCAGAGTTAAATATTACAATCAGTTCTTGAAATTGAAAGCAGTTTGGTAGTAAATTACATTTGTGGTGACAAATGTTACTTTCTACTTGACGGAGCGGTATTTTGAACAAATTGTGAACAAGTGTACATTTCTGAAATGAAGATACTGTATACATACTGAAACATGGAAATTGGCATGAGATGTTTTAAGACAAGAGAGTGTTTGATGTATGTATGTGTGTGTGTATATATATGACCATTACCCTCTGCTAAAAATATAAAAATAAATAAAGACCCAGGGAAATATAATCTGACACGGAAAACTTCCATATTGGACCCATATAGAGTACTATAGATTTTTTTTTATTGACTGTGTTGTTGCCAACACGGTCCAATTTTGAATTCTTTGCCTAATATTCCTCTGGTGTGCTGGATTTTATAAAAGGGAAATTTAGTTTATTACAAAAACGTGTAATCGTGAAAATATCAAGTTTATTTTTATGTTAACTTAACGTATATACAAATAAGCAGAATCAAATGTTTCAATTAAAGTCCGTTCCTAGGACTAGAGGGGCCTCGAAGAGTATCAACTTCGGATCAGGCAGCACGTGGTCCTCAATAACCACGTAAGTGTGCCCGCCGCACACTGTGAATGCCTAACACGCACTGCTCCTAACACGAGCTTCTCACACTGAGTGAGGTATTCAACCTCCAATAATCAAAACGATACCATCGCCCACGATGGCCCGGCTAACACTGAGAGAGAGTGATGTAGTCATCTACAGACCTGAACAATACGCAGAAGTTGGCAACATTATAACCAAATGCTACCAACACAACTCAGAGTTACTGTATTCAGGCACCTACAAGCGGCAGTCAGATGAACTACATCATTAGCGTAATAACAGACGGCAGGTGTCTGCTATTACCGACAGAGAGAGCAGACTGCATGTGCCTCTAATAAAGGAAGTAAAGAAACAAGCTGATAAAGCAGCACAAATATCAGGATATCTGAAAGATTTAATTTGGCGCAACAAACATATGTCAATAGAAAGCAAAATCCGCATATACAAAATCATAGTTCAACCAGTTATCGTATATGGAGCAGAAACTAGGGCTGATACAACAAAAACTTATTTTTCTTCATCCAACCAAGTTTTAGGCCTATAGGCCTGTTATGATCTCAGTGATGAATTTTGTATCCAGCGTTTCCTTGGACGGCCCAGAGATCTCTTCCCTGTTGGACAAAAACAAAGCATGGCCTTGGGAATTCTATCTGAACTCATTCGTTGCAAATGATGGACTGGAGGAATATTTCTGTTGAAGATGTTGATAACAGCAAAATTTCAACAGTTGAAGTTTGACTGATGATGAAGGCAAATGGCCTTTGAAACCGGTATCATGAAAGCACTGAACTGTATGAGGTGAAATGCAAAAACATTTTATCCAACACATTTATGAAGTGAGTATATTAGTTGTATGTAATGGTTTATTTTAGCAAGTAACATTTTGAGGTTGTTTTATTCAAGTTTTTTCCAGTCTCAAAAAAAAAACTTGAGTATATTAGCTTGAAGAATGAGTGGAGAACATATTTTAATCGACTCACCTCATACATTTTCAAACTTCTTTGATACCGACGGTTTCAGACAATATCATGTCCTTCATCAGTCATGGCGTCCACTGATGAAATTCCGTGATTGTTGATTTCTTTAGTGACATCACTTCTTGTGCTGCCATCTTTTGTTGGGATTATAAACTTTGTAATTAAATTTTTATCCACCGGAATATCGAAATTCATAGATCGATATTTATTCTTCTGAATGAATATCATTTCCCAAGTGGACAAAAATTTAATTACAAAGTTTATAATCCCAACGAAAGATGGCAGCACAAGAGGTGATGTCACTAAAGAAATCAACAATCACGGAATTTCATCAGTGGACGCCATGACTGATGAAGGACATGATATTGTCTGAAACCGTCGGTATCAAAGAAGTTTGAAAATGTATGAGGTGAGTCGATTAAAATATGTTCTCCACTCACTATTAATGATATAACCTCATAATGTTTACTTCCCAATATTAATTTATATATATTAGCTTGAATTTATTAATGCTTTGGAATGTTTGTTTATGTCATCGTGTGATATGGAAGATGACCGTGTCTAGTTACAACAAGGAAGGTCACAAAATAAAAGTATATAACTCTGATATCTGGTATAATTTTTCAATTGGCAGTGATAAATATTGGAGAAACTTCGAAAATCCTAGTGAAATCGACAGTTAAAGTTTTGATATGCTGGAAAAAAACAAGAATGATTTAAATATTAAAATTAAATATTTAAAAAAATATCACCTGACCTTATACTCTGTCTTCTATTTACATGGGTTTCGGAGTAACTTTTATTCCATCATCATCATCATCATCCAGGGATTAAGCCTGTTGGCTCATTCCGGTTTCATGGAAGCTAGAATTGTTCAGACCATCTTCTGTGTGGGCGACCAACATTTCTCCTTCTGTGCGGTTTATAATTTAGTAATAATTTTGCAAATCTTCCTTCTGGCATTCTATCAATATGTTCTTTCCAGTCGTTCCTATATTTAATTATTCGGTCTGTAAGTTTGAAAATATTTAGTTCCTTTCTTATATCTTCATTTCTTTTCTTATCCAGCAGAGTATATCCTGCTATATTTCTTAAAAATTGCATCTCAGCTGCTTCCAATCTTTGTTCTTGTCTTTTAGTGATCGTCCAACATTCTGATCCATATATCAATACAGAAACAGCCATTACTTCATAAAATTTAATTTTTGTTGTACCTAAAATGTGTGTGCAAAATACATGGAACAAAAATAAAGTTCAAAATAATCCCTTAAAAATTATTTATTCTGAAGCCGGTCTAAATAAAAAACAATATGAGGTAAGGTGATATAATTTTTTAACAAAAACTGAACTCCATGGCATGACAGACCCAGAAGGCCCTTGGCCTACCAGCTGGCTGCTGGCCTCACATCCACATGTGTTAATCACAGAGGTAGACGATCATCCTGCCAGTGTAGGGGTGACATGTGGTCAGCATGTCGGGTCCTCCAGTCATTATAGCTGGTCTCTCCAACCTGGAGCCGCTACTTATTGTAGCTACAGCTACCTAAATTCCTCATGGTGCTGGGTGGGCACCGGTTCCATAAGAAAATTTCTTCCCCCACGGAAGGGACTCGAACCAGCGCAAGTCCTGTAGCTCTGCAGCAAGGTATCTTTCCTTAACCACTCGGCTACGCCATAGGACATACATTTTTTAAATGTTTAATATAAATCTTGTAACATTACTTCCTGTAAGTTTTATTTTAATTCTTGGTTTTTGTGACGTTCCTTCTTTTCCCTCTGTGGTCTTTAAATAAATGAATTTGCCTCAGATAATTCAAATGGTGGCAAGAAGAACATTGATATTACACGTAGTGTTAAGGTGAGTTGATTGTAACGAGGGGTAGAAAAGTAAATCGTAATAAAAAAATTCTATCTCTGATTCCATGACATTAAAACTTTGTGTGTTAATTAAAGATACGTTTAGCTTTAAGTGTTGTATCTATGAATGCATTAGACCATAAAAGTCATTCTCAGCTTGTACTTTGCTGAGAAAGATGCATCCAAAGATGTTTTGCGTACTCAAAAATCTGTTCATGCGATAATAATTGTCGAAATTCCTAAGCTACCTGGTGAAGTGACTTTGCAAAGAACGAATCGTGAGCAACCCGATGGGAACCAATGTACTTTGAAACCTTGCTGCTTTATCCAAGATGTCGGACCTTGAAGATTTCGATCATGTTTTCAGTATACGCAGAGAAGAGGAATTTGATAGAGTCTACCAAAGAATTCAACTGGAAGAACAGGAGAATCGGCGTAATATTGCACGATGCAGATGTCGTATATGGTTTTATTTGCGGGATGCAAGTATATATGTATTCCTCTAGCAGACGAAAATAACGGAATGGTTTTATCGCTGAGATTTCTGGGTAATTTCTTGCCAATATTACGAAAAAAGCTACTTTGATGCAAGACCAGTCAGCAACTCGCTAATTCGAACTTTGCACGTGCTCACGGAAAACTCAGCTCACCAGAGACTAATGTATTTGCATGCGGCGCTAAGTCTGCCATGTTTGGCTCATGCCTGCTTCCTGACTAGCAGGCCTGGGTTCGATACCTGGTAACTAACTAACTCACTGGCACTATTGAACCCATAGGTTCATGGCCACATGGACATAAGCTCTCCATACATCCCTATCCTGAGCTAATGTTTTCCAATAATTTCCTCTATAATATACTTCTCTCAGATCAAGGTCAGTGTTATTTTCCCATCTCATTCTTGGTCTACCAACTGGGCATTTTCCATCTGGTTTTCATACAAGAAGGTTCAATACCTGGTAGGGTTGAAAATTGTAATTGTTAATTTAATTTAATTGCATAATTGGACTATGCTATACATCAACCAGCTAAGTGCCATTTAAAAATTAATATTTTGATGGCATCTGTTGCACTGTCTCATGAAGTAAGTGTACGCATACTTTTACCACCAAATCTTTAAATATAACCTTATTATTAAAGAAAATGTAAACACCATCAGTCCTATCAGAGATTCTATGTTTTGTAACAAACAGCTATGAAACCAGATCTTCATAAGTGCTAATCTAAATTTTGTATCATGCAGCTAAGCGCCAAATATTCCTGCTCAGTGCTCATACATTGTTGATGCATAACTGACTATTTTTTAACCATCATCATCATCGTCTTATCATGTCCTCCTTTCAGAAGGTTGATTCTATTTGTCCGAGGCCTATTTGTTTTTTAGAAAGCATTTCATCATCCACCACTGATGTAACATCACTGGAGCCCCTTTAGCTTACTCGTTTCATGTATACTTGTTAGGATGATACACATCAAGCTAATGTACAGGTCCAACAAGAAACCTGAAACACGCTTACCACCTCTCACAACGTGAACGCAGGGTCAGACTTTGGGAGACTATTTTTAAACATATTTTTCTCAAAACCTACATAATGACACATAGCTGGTTGATGCATAACACCGTCCAATTAATGAAGCAAGAAGCAGTGCTTCAAGACAAGAGAACAACGATTAAGTTATGTAGGTAGGAAATAACACTATGAAGTTTATTTTAATTTTGTTGAGTTGTTTCTTGACTCACCTCATACTTCTTAACTCCCTTGCAGATCCAGATTTTGTCACTGTATTTGTGACATTCTCAATGCTCTGCAGGAGAGGAGACCATTCGATGTCAGTTGTGAACGTGAACAGCATTGAGAATGTCACAAATACAGTGACGAAATCTAGATCTGCGAGGGAGTTAAGAAGTATGAGGTGAGTCAAGAAACAACTAAACAAAATTAAAAAAGAGAACAATGGTTGTGAAATGACTGTAGATGGAACCAATAAGGTTTCAGAACTGGTCTAATTATATGACAGGATATGAGGTGAGGTGAATTATTTTAAATTTAAATTTAGAAGGATGGTAGTTTATTGTGGTTTTACTAGAAGTCGTCTGGCTGTAAAAAAACAAATTTGTTACAATGTGATGTAATTTAAAATCGGAGATATAATTTTTTGATTGTGAGTTACTTTTTTACCTCTCTCGACAGCCAACTGCTCTTAATCATGTAAACATTTTGTAAAAAAAAGTAAAAATGAAAAAAAAACATGACATTCTAAAAAAACAAAATGGGGAGATGGTCACTATGTAAGTAAAACAAATAAGACAAAAAATTTGTACATCAAAGATGACGCTTATACATGTGTGTGTAAATATTAATTTAATTGTCGTTCCTTTACAAAAACAAGTTGCATATAATATAAATATAAATGTGTACATGTTACTGTGATGTGTTGGTTGTCTGTATAAAACAATAGGAAGGTAAAGTAACAACTTAATAAAATTAATGAGAAGTGAACGTCACTTGATGCCCAGAACGTATTGGAATCTAACTTAATGTTCTCTTCAAACCTTCTATATAATTGTATCCAAAATTGGGAAAAACATTAGGCGTACAAAACATGATTCAAACTATAGAAAAACTTGATAAACATATAGTCTTACAATGGATTCCAGCACATTGTGGAATACAAGGGAATAAAAGAGCTGATATATTCACAAAAAAAGGATGTAAAATTAAGCAGAAAGTAACAAATGCATTTTTTATGAATCAATTAAAACAATTACAAAGAAAAAATAGAAATTAATTAAATAAAAATAAATCTTAGTTTTATTTGATTTTCATATTTATTAAGATATAATTCAGTGACAGCTGTTTCGGTACACTGTACCTTCTTCAGACATGTTAACAAATTATGAATTGTGTTATTATAGTACATATCAACTGATCTAAAAAAGAATTATCAGGTGTATATAAATTGAAGTGTGGCACATGTGACAATGTCTATATAGGACAAACTGGTAGACCTTTTATCTCTCGGATAAAGGAACACATGAGAGCATATAACAGAAATTTAGAATATTCAAAATATGCTAACCACCTATTCCAATTTAACCATTGATTCGATCCAAATTTAGAAATTTTACATGTTTGTGATAAGGGTAAGAAGTTAGATCTTTTGGAGGCTGTAGAAATTAATAAATTGAAAAGTAGTAATAAACTGTTAAATTCTCAACTTGATTTGAATGAATCCCCTTTGTTAAATTTAAAAATTTAAATAAATTATTGTTGTATTGTTGCTTAGATCAGTTGGAACACAATTCATAATTTGTTAACATGTCTGAAGAAGGTACAGTGTACCGAAACAGCTGTCACTGAATTATATCTTAATAAATATGAAAATCAAATAAAACTAAGTTTTATTTTTATATAATTAATAAATATGGATTTTCATCAAGTAAACACCAACTCAATTGATTATTCTATATAATTGTATCCAAAAATAGGAAAAACATTAGAAATACAAAACATGAATTAAACTACAGAAAGAAACTTTGTAAACATATAGTGTTACAATGGATTCCAGCACATTGTGGAATACAAGAGAATGAAAGAGCTGATATATTCGCAAAAAAAGGATGTAAAATTAAGCAGAAAGTAACAAATGCATTTTCTTATGAATCAATTAAAACAATTATAAAAAAATATATATAAAGATAGTTACAATTTCAATTCAATTGAGAAAGTCAGAAACAGAAATTTAAAAAATACACAATGTTTTTATTATTCATTTCATACATCTCAATGATGGATAAATCATATTTGAAGACATATTACACTGAGCAACAAAAAAGAAACTATCTTTGTCTCGGGAAGAAAAATATATGATTCTGATAGTATTTTTTCTCCTGAATTCAAATATGATATCGGTTTTTCTCCATCATGCAAGGTTTCGAGAAACAGGCATTTATAATTTCAAACACTTTAATATTTTCTACATTTGTAACTACACATTATTCGAACATTCGGACTCACCTAGAAAGTAAGAAATGGCGATTTTCTGCTATATTTCGCCTGTGGAGCATCCCTCTTGATGGTCCAACAATAATCGGCCAGCATATTAGGATTCCATTTGCCTTGATATCTCTTTTCCATAGCTGAAATCTCCTGAGTTAGCTCATTTGCAAAGCAGTTTACACTATGGAATCACGGGATGTAGCCAATGTACACACAATATTTAACGATCCTAAAGCTCACCTAACGAAATTTAAGTACTCTAACCTGTGAAAGAACGCAATGCCCAAAAAATAAATAGTAAGTTGTGAAATTCTGAAGTATATGTGTACAGTTACTTAGTGCATAATCTAGGTTGGCTGCACTGGAACTCAATTTTGTTGTTGCATAGAATATTTGTTAAAATCAATATGGCTGCCATATCTTCATGCTACGTATGTAGTTAAATATCATAGAAAAAGTATTGAAATAATCGTTAGAATAAATGTAAAAATCATTGTAAGTGGTGGGAAATAATTTGAAAAATGAAACCCAAAGAATAAAATTTGACAGGAGTTCATGAAGGAATGCATCACAGGTTGTAAAGAATAGACAGATATTTAATTTCCTCCTCAACCAGACAACTGCATCAAAGTGAAATTAAATGTGATTTCTTATTAATTTTATTAAAGATTATCCTTCTTAATTGTAAATATAGAATAGAAACTATGAAAACAAGCTACTTCATAATGAAATAGATGGTTTATAAAATTATGGAATCAAATTATATTAACATTTCAATTAATCCATCTGCATATTCGTGGACATAAGCTCTCCATACATCACTATTCTGAAGTAAAGTTTTGCAATCATTCCCTGTTTAATTCACATACCTGAAGTCACGGTCTCACCAAATTCTTGGTCTACCAACTGGATGCTTTCCCTCTGGCTTTGATTTTTGCTTTTGAGTTCTCCAGAAAGTGAAAAAGTTTTGTGAGCTAAGCTACAATAGCACAGCTTTCGGTTTAAGATTTGACCATTACATACCAACAAGTTTATCTTGATCTCAAACTAGATTCATGTATTGTTCAATTTAATCTTGTAATAATTGATATCTTAAAGACTTTGAAAAAAAATTTGTTTCTTCTATTTTACGCCATGATTCTAGATGGTACAATAAAGCACACCATAATAAAATTTTATTAAATATAAATTCAACTGTGCCACATGTCCTGCCCAACGCAGTCTATCAGACTTAACAATTCACTAGTAATGAAATTTACGTTCTTAAAAATACGGACTCAGATCAGGCCCTTTTAATCATTCCCTGTGTAATTTCTTGTTCTGGAATATCACTAACAGCGCAATAAGGACCTTTGCCTTCTCCAACATTCCTCTCCATAGAAAGCCTTTCCCAATGGTTTATTTCACATTTTAAGATCCTGGCGCACACAATCCCACCATGTATTCTTAGGTCTTCCCCTTAATCTACTTCCTTGAGGTTGTGAACAGAAGATTTGTTTCTCCTTCTATTATTTACCCTGTATAATTTAGCTACATCAAATCATAGTAGTAGTTGCTGTCACTCCTCTTGGAAGCATAGGGCCTTCATAAAAGCATACCACTGGATTCTGTTTTTTGTCAAATTTCTGAGTTCATTCCAACTTTTTCTTTGTTGTATTTAAATTAATGTTGGGAAGTAAACATTATGAGGTTATATCATTAATAGTGAGTGGAGAACATATTTTTAACAACTCACCTCATATAATTTAAAATTTCTTTGATACCGACGGTTTCAGACAATATCTTGTCCCTCTTCAGTCATGACTTCCACTCCATGACTGAAGAGGGACAAGATATTGTCTGAAACTGCCGGTATCAAAGAAATTTGAAATTAATAGAGGTGAGTCGTTAAAAATATGTTCTCCACTCACTATTAATTTTTCTTTGTTGTTCATTTTCTGTTGTTACACCGTAGTGTCAAGTAATTTTTGGTCTTCATCTTTTTATTGACAATCCTTGTGGATTGCATTCCAGAACTGTCTTTGTCACACTGTCTAGTTCTCTTCTGAGAGTGTGTCCAGTCCATTTCCATGTGCAATATTTAATCTCCTTCCAGATCTCATCCTGTGATGTTATCTTCCATAATTTCTCGTTTGGCCACCAGATTCTCAAAATAAATCTCAGACATCTGTTTACCTCAAATCGTGCTTAATATTATTCTCCCACCTCATTCTTGGTCTACCAACTGGGCGTTTTCCCTCTGGTTTTCCTACAAGAAGTTTCCATGCACGTCTTTCATTACCCATTCATGCCACATGTCCTGCCCATCACAGACTATGAGACTTAACTGTTCTTATTATATCTGGCTTCCTATAAAGACCATGTAGTTCACTGTTATGTAAGTCTTCTCCATTCACCTGTCTGTTCATCTCTCTTTGGTCCAAAAATTTTCCTAAGAACTTTATTCTCAAATACTTGTAATCTCCTTTCCTCCCCTTAAAGTAAGAGTCCATGTTTTGCATCCATATAATATAACTGGTAGAATAATAGTTTTATATATTTTCAGTTTAACATTTTTTGAAAGGAGTTGGGATCACAAGAGTTTCTGTAATACATAATAGCACGCATTTCCAAAATTGAGCCTATGTTTAATTTCTTTGTGCATCTCATTCCTATTTGTGATTATTGTTCCTAGGTATTTGAATTCAGCCACTTCTTCAAAATTTCCCTCATTTGTCATTAACTGTCCATTTCCATTACATAATGTATTTCTATGTGTGAATATATATTTAGTTTTATTTACTTCCAGTCCCTAGTATTTAATTTTATGTTCTCAAAATGGGAATCAAAGACCCTTAAAGTAGGGTGGCCCCAGACAAGCCATCTATTTCTATTATAGAAGTGAGCTCCAATAGAACTGATTATCTGATAGAATAGTTGAAACGTGTGTTGTTCTTATTCTGCTGTACATTCATGTTTTGTGTGTCGTGTATAAATATTGTAAATTATAGTGTAACATCTTAGAGGTCACTCCAATGTCACCAACACTTCTTGTCAAGCATGGTACAGCCATAATACTGTGACATTAGGGTAAATGTACATAAGTCCATTTTTATTTAATAGATTAATATGTCAGAAATACTACATTTTTCTCCCTCTATCACAAGGGTAAAGTTCTGAAGTCATAGCTAATTTCTTTGGTAGATATCTCTTGGTCAGAAGTTACACAAATCTTCAATTATCATTAATGTTTTTAAGACAAGGTTGCAGTTTATCTCCAACTCTATTTAAAATGTATCTCGAAAGAGCTCTAAGAGACTGGAGGAAAAAATGTCAAAAAATGGGCAAACCCATCCAAAATACATATGTATATTCACTAAATTTTGCAGATGACCAGGTATTAATAGCACAGGACCACGATGACATAGAATATATGGCTAAAAAACTAAAAGAAGAATATGAAAAATGGGGACTTTATATAAACATTGAGAAAACTAAATACCTGTGTATAGGAGAAGAAATGGAAAATATAAATTTCAACAATGGAGAAGAACTAAAACCTAGTGTTGAATGCACTTATTTAGGAACAAAATTAGACCATTCAGGCGATAACACAGTGGAAATTAAAAACAGAATCGCACAAACAAAACAAGCAATAAATGCTTTAAACTCTGTTTGGTGGAGGAAAAATATTACAAAAAATAGAAAATTACAAATATATCAAACCATAATTCAGAGCATTTTAACATATGGTGCTGAAGTCTGGCAAATTCCTACCAGGGAAATGAAAATAATTTTAAGTACAGAAATGGATGTTTTAAGAAGATCAGTTGGAAAATCTAGAATGGATAGAATACGAAATAAAGAAATAATGGAAATTATGGGTGTACAAGAGGAGCCGGACATCATAGACAAGAAAAGATTACAGTGGTATGGTCGTGTCAAACGAATGCCAGAGCAAAGATTGCCAAAAATTGTTATGAAATGGATCCCAATGGAAAGGAGGAAGAGAGGAAGACCGAAGAAAACTTGGATAGAAGGGGTACAAGCAGCTATGAATATCAGAGGATTGGAGGAAGATCAGTGGATGGATAGAGAGGAATGGCATTTGGTTTCCGGAAGATGGCGGCAGCTGCCATGATACCAGATGATGATGATTATTAATTTAACACTTCTCACTGAAGGATAAATTATATTTGAAGAGAAAAATTTTCCCCCAGACCGAGACTCGAACCCGGGACCTTTGGCTCTCTGTACCAACTGAGCTACCAGGGCGAGTTCCAATCTAGATGTAAATTTCTCTCTTACATGCATTGTAATTCCCGCCCACCAAATGCTATGAAGCCTTTGCTTCTATCTTTGCAAATGGTGGCTTCTTTATTAAGAAGACATATTTGGGAACTATACATTACATTATAAATGCCAGTACGGCTTCTTTCAATGTTTTTGTTATTAATTTCATACATCTCACTGATGGATAAATCATATTTGAAGAGAAAAATTATACGCTCAGACCAGGACCCTAGGTTCTCTAGACCAAGTGCTCTACCAACTGAGCTACCTGAGCAAGTATTGATCTAAACGCAAAATTTTGTGTATATGCGTTGTAATTCCCACCCACCAAATGCTATGAAATCCAAGTTTACAAATTCTGAAGCCATAACCTCGAAAATTATACAGTAAATTTTTATGTTTTTTGCGTAGATGCTATGTCTGAAAAAGGTTGGGGAATTCTGTGTGAGATGCCAGTCTACATAAATTAAAATAAACTAAAAAATGTAAAAATCGTTGTGGTATTCATAAATTAATTATGGGAAATAACATTATGAGGTTCTTCATATCGTATCTTACCTCATACCTCATGTTTGCTAACATGAGAACAGCAGTTTTCAAGAGGTGTGTCTCTCATCAGCAAACATGGCAGTTGTGATGTCGGCTGAGGGATGCCTCTTGAAAACTACAGTTTCCATGTTAGAAAAAACATGAGCTATGAGGTAAGATAGGGGGCATGCAACTGGAAGGTTGAGGGTTCGAGTCCCGGTGAGGTCAGAATTTTTAAACCTAAGTGTAGCTTTGATAAATTCGGTATGTAAGCAAATATGTATTTTTGACCAATACCATGCTTGACACATTTTCCTGATTAGGGACTTTGGTATTACTCAATTTCCATCTACCTCCTTTATTTTACTTTTACGTCTTATTCTAAAATTATTGTAAATAATTATTATGCTATAAACAAGACAAGAACATAATTGTAGTGCATTCTCCAAAAAGGAACGAAGCCACAAGATAAGTGAATTGAAAAAAAATTAAGGTTAAATTCCAATAAAAAATGCATAAATAAAAATGAACATTTGATGTTTTTATTATTCATTTAACGCTTCTCACTGAAGGATAAACTATATTTGAAGAGAACAATTATACACTCAGACTGGGGTTTGAACCCAGGACCTTGAACCCCAGTCTCAGCGTATGATTTTTCTTTTAAAATATAATTTATCCTTCAGTGAGAAGCGTTAAATTAATAATAAAAACATGGAAAGAAGCCCTACTGGCTTTATTAAGTAGTGTTAGATTCCCAATTAATGTCTTCTTAACTAAGAAGCCATCATTTCCGTGATTGAGCAAAGGCTCGTAGCATTCGGTGATTGAGAATTAGCGATGCATAAGAGAAAAATTTACATTTACATTGGAGTCTCTCAGGTAGTTCAATGGTAGAGCATTGGTCTAGAAAGCCAAAGGTTCTGGGTTCAAACCCCAGTCTGCACATATAATTTTTCTCTTCAAATATAAAAATAAGTCCACTGCTGTGGTCTCGAGGTAGCGTGCTGCCTTGTCACACAGCGGGCCCAGGTTCAATCCCCGGTTGGGGCAGTTTTTCTGGGTGAGGTTTTTATTGGGGTTTTTCCTCACCTGTAAGACAAATGTCAGGAAAACTTTAAGGCCCAAACGCTCCCTGAAATCATATGGTCATCATCATCATCATCCTTCACAGGTGTGGAAAGCAACGGGAAGCTACCACACCTACAATTCCATAGTAAAGCTGCAAGCATAGCATGGAAATGCTATGATTGCAGTGAAGGACCTGCCTTCGGGCAGAATTAAACATTTTGTCTGTTCGTTCTTACTATAAGAGGTGAGAATGAACAGACAAAATGTTTTAATTATTAAACAAACCTCTTTATGTTACTTCATGTTGTATTTTATAACATTTACTTATTTAAGAAAAATTATTTCACGTCACTTCATATCCTTCATCTTATTAGACCAATTTCAGGACCTAATTAGTTTCCATCCTCAGTACTTTCACGACCGTTGTTATGTTGTCTTGAACAGCCGGCTCCTGATCTCTCTGTTGCTATCAAAAGAAAGGCCACATTAAAATTCATCGCAGAACATTTTGTTTAAACAACTCACCTCATAGGATTCATGCTTCCATGATACCGCGGTTTCAAACACAGTCGTGTTCATCTTCAGCCATAACTCCGACTGACGAAATTCTTTGCCCGTCAACTGTTCTATTGTGAATGGCGACAACAGAAGGAGCAGGAGATGGCTCTTCAAGATGATGTACTGAGGATGGAATCTAATTAGATCTTGAAACTGGTGTAAGAAGAAAAAGAAGAAGAATGTGAGGTGATACAGTTTTCATAAATAATACCTCATAATGTTAATTTCTAAAAATCAAACATTTACTTCAACTAACAGAATATCAAAGAATTATTTTATGAGAAAGTTGGTAACTCAAACATTTTTTAATTCTGAGATTTTACACATTTTTGTTGTTTGGTTCTTTCTGCAGAAAGAAAAATGTGGCATATTCTGTCTGTTTTCTTACTTGGTTCAAAGATGGCATAAGAATGCAGGTGGTGGGTTGGATATTTTTTACAGATTATGGAGCGATACTTGAGGAAGAATAATATTAGAATTAACTCATATATTTCAAGTTGGTTCCCTCTTGCAGAATGTGGTTCAGTTAACATTCGAGAACGGGTATTGAATGTACTTGGAAACTGTACCAATTATCCATACCTCATAAGTTTCATATGATATTGTTTTGACTCACTGATTCTAAATATTCCTATTATTGCATTCAATAACCAATTCTTATTTAAGAAGACTTTTATTGGGAATTTAAACATTATGTTATAAATAAATTCTGTATACCTTTTCTTTTTCTTTTATATTTTTACACTCTGTCTTCGTCAATATTTCTTTATTATTCTATCTATATTATTCTTATATTTATAAATAAATAAATACAACATGAAAGGAGAATAATGGCTTGTGAAACGAGATTCATGCACAGAACAGCGGGTTACACCAGATGGGATCGGAAGAGGAACACAAACATCGTAAAAGAACTGAAGACTACGCCAATTTTGGAATATATTAAACAGTACCAACTAAATTGGAAACACCATCTTGAAAGAATGAGTTCAAATCGGATCCCCAAAGCTGTTTATAATTATATACCAAGAGGACGAAGATCTCTGGGCCGTCCTATGAAACGCTGGAGGGAAAATTTTCTATAGGATCGTAACAGGTCTTGGCCTAATACTTGGAAGGAAGAAGAAGAAGAAGATATTTACAAATAAACAAATACAACAAATGTTATGAAGGTGAAATAAAATTTTCAAAAAGCTTGTAAATTTTATGGGGCACGCCGTAGCGTAGTGGTTAAGGCACTGCGCTACAAGTCGAAAGGTCGAGGGTTCGAGTCCCGGTGGGGTCAGGATTTTTAAACTGACCCAAACCTTCTGGCGGCACTATGGCCCTGGGGTCGACTCAGCCTCTAACTGAAATGAGTACCAGACGCTTGTTCTGGGGTAAAGGCGGCCGTCACGCAGGGCTGACAACCCGGCTGACATTAAGTGCCGATTGTCAAGAAAAAGTGGGAGCCTTAACCTCCTACTACCCCAAGGGCCTCCTGAGGCCTATATTGGGATCACTTTTTTTTTGTAAATTTTATATTTATTATATACAACTTTCCTCATTAGAGGATTGCCTCAAGGACAAAGTGATACAGACAATTCATTTTTTAAATTGATGAAATACATTTTGTAAATACATTTAAAAAAATTTAAATTGTAATTGAAGTATACATACTATAAAGTAGCAATTTTGTAAAGATGGTTTCTTAAAATTGAAATTACAAATAAAAAATACAACAAATGTTATGAAAATTAATATAAAATTATGGAATATTCACCTGAAAGGTCCGTCTCCTCAACTTAATTAATCATTTAACTGTAGTTCTTTCGGGACTTGTCGCATCATCGGCAGGATTCAAAACTGGTGTTTCACTTAAGATCTTGTAGAGGGGGTTGCATGTATTGAGTTCGTTTACGTTTATCAGACTGTCGTTGTTGTGAGCTGCTTTCATGATTTCCATCTCTTCGAGTACGTTTATCTTCGCTGCTCACAACAACGACAGCCTGATAAACGAAAACGAACCCAATACATGCAACCCCATCTACCAGATCTTCAGTGAAACACCAGTTTTGAATCCTGCCGATGATGCGACAAGTCCCGAAAGCGCTACAGTTAAATGATTAATTAAGTTGAGGAGACGGACCTTTCAGGTGAATATTCCATAATTTTATATTAATTTTGAATAATACCTCAACGGAACACATCATGAATCTTATAAAAGTTGAAAATGTCGTGAAGATGAAATAAAATTTTCGAAAAGCTTCGCAAGAATAAAATACATAGAAAAATAAAGAAATATTGAGGAAGACAGAGTGAAAAAATTAAAAGAAAAAAAAAGGTATATACAATGTATAATAAAATATAGTCTCAACGGTATAATATAAAATAATAAAACAATAAATTTCATAAGTATAGATTTAAACATTACATTATAAAGTGATCAGTTCCAAACTCCAACTCAGTTGCAGTTTGACTGATGATGTATGCAAAGACCTTTGAAACTGGTATCATGAAAACATGGAACTCTTTGAGCTTTATCCAACTCAATTATATATTAGTTTTGGATCTCTGTTTTTGTCGTCTAATCTTTCAACATATGTGTTCCATTGGATGCAATATTCCTCTGTTTTTTCTCTCATCGGATATATATTCAAAACTAATAATATTTCTTCATAAGATACATGATTCAGTTTAGTGCAATCTTTTGTTCTTAAATATTTAATCTCTGCAGTTTGTATTCTTTGTAGGTGCACTGCAATGTAATATGACGGTTTTTATAAAACTTTGTTCTTGATGAAAATCAAATGAATTGTGAATTCTTCTACCTCATACATCTATGTTTTTTAACACAGAACTGCAGTATCAACTGTTGATTCTTTATTATGTCAGTCATTTTCCAAACACCACCTGGTGTTGATTTGAAAAGCTTTGTAATCAAATTTGGTTCATCCAGAAACTCAAAATTTATGATTCTAGTTTGATTTTTTATGTATATTATAATCATCATCATCCATGCAAGTATTAGGCCGTGTGGCCTGTTACGGTCTCAAAGAGGAGTTTTCCATCCAGCGCTTTTTTGGACGTCCCAGGCGATCTTTAGCCTTGGGGGCTTTCCAGCTGTTCTTGTAGTTTTGTATGTGGTGAAGTTTGGGTTCTACATCCAATTCTTCCATAATTTCCTCATTTCTTTTATGGTCTGTTCATCTCTCTTTAGTGTAAAAATTTTCACTAAGAACTTTATTCTCAAATACTCGTAATCTCCTTTCCTCCCATAAAGTAAGAGTCCATGTTTCGCATCCATATAATATAACTGGTAGAATAACAGTTTTATATATTTTCAGTTTAACAGTTTTTTTGAGAGAAGTTGGGACATCAAGAGTCTCTGCAATGCATAATAGCACGCATTTCCAGAATTGAGCCTATGTTTAATTTCTTTCAGCACCTCATTCCTGTTTGTAATTATTGTTCCTAGGTACCCTTCGGTTTGTATCTATATATAAATGTTATCAACAGAATGTATATAGATTTATGTTGTTTATAGAAGCTTGTGAAACCAGTATTTTAATAATGCAGTGTCCTCTATAAGTTAATTAAATATTTTCTTACAAATTGTGATGAAATGTTATGTACATTGTTTCAGAGAAAATATAAACAAAGATCTTGTTAATAGAACTGTAAGGCCTTTCTGCATCATATTTTTGTTGTAAATATCTGATTGAATTCATTGCTATTAATAATAATGTATTTTTATTTGTTCGTGTTGGAAAAAATAAATTAATTATGAATGTTACAAATGTTTATATATGAAGGGCTTAGGGCAATAACATGATAAGCCACATATTGTTCTCTCTGAGATATACTTACTTACTCACTGGTACTATCGATGTATCCCTATCCTGAGCTAATGCTTTCCAATCATCCCCTGTATAATCTACTTCCCTCAAATCATAGTTAATGTTATTCTCCCACCTCATTCTTGGTTTACCAGCTGGGCGTTTTGCCTCTGGCTTTCCTACAAGAAGCTTCCATGCAAGTCTTTCATACCCCATACGTGCCACATGTCCTGCCCATCGCAGTCTATGAGACTTAACTGTTCTTATTATATCTGGCTTCCTATAAAGGCCATATACTTCTCTGTTATGTAGTCTTCTCCATTCACCTGTCTGTTCATCTCTATTTGGTCCAAAAATTTTCCTAAGTTCTTTATTCTCGAATACTTGTAATCTCCTTTCCTCCCTTAAAGTACGAGTCCAGGTATCGCACCCATGTAATATAACTGGTAGAATAATAGTTTTATATATTTTCAGTTTGACGTTTATTGAAAGGAGTTGGGAAGCCAAGAGTCTATGTAATGCATAATCCAAGAGACGAACAAACTCGAATTCGAGAAGACGCACAAACTCGAATTCGAGAGAAGACGAACAAACTCGAATTCGAGAGAAGACGAACAAACTCGAATTCGAGAAGACGAACAAACTCGAATTCGAGAGAAGACAAAAAACTCGAATTCGAGAAGACGAACAAACTCGAATTCGGGAGAAGACGAACAAACTCGAATTCGAGAAGACGAACAAACTCGAGTTCGAGAGAAGACGAACAATCACGATTTGGAGAAAACGAACAATCTCGATTTCGACAAAACGATCTCGATTTCGGAACTTCACGAAGACGAACAATCTCGATTTCGATATGACGAACAATCACGATTTCTAGGTGGACAATTATTGTGGCTGGGTGTGTACAGTGGATGAGGAAATGAAAGGCAACTCCTTATCCAATGAGAACGAAGATAGTAACCACTCTAGAGTTGTAACGAGAGTTGAGAGAATGACTCTGATTGGTGATCAATGGAGGGGAATGCATTAGAGAAGAGAATGATGTAAGTTTTCCACCATAACAGTCCAGCTACACATTAATAGAACAAAAGTTAAATTTATGTAAAATTAATGAATATCTGCGTATTATACAACACAGCAGAATGTTTACCTCCAGTCATAGCAGCACTATAGATTCTTCTCATGGATATCGATACTAACCACATATAGTCAGGAACAAATTGCAAATGAAGCACTTACATTCAATGAATGAATCACTTCTTATCTTACCTCATAGTTAATGTTTTTTTTAAACATGGGAACTACAGTTTTCAAGAGGACGTCTCTCTTAACTGACATTACAACTACCAGATTTTCATTGTAATCTTCATCTATAATGTTGCCATCTGCTATTGATTTTATGAACTTTGAGATCAAGTCCTGTTCATTGGGAATTTCAAAATTCTTCTTCTTCTTCCGTATGCAGTATTGGGTGATGATGCCCGTTCTGCGACTACAAAAACTGATCTTTCCATCGGTTGAAGGGTCTTCCAAGGTCTCTTTTGCCTTTAGGGTTGCGGTGGTAAATCATCTTTGGTAAATGGGAATTTGACATTCTCTGGACGTGTTGGAACCATTTAATCTGATAATTTTGTATATGTTTAACCATTTCCCTACTATTCCACTGTATCCTTATCTCATCACTCTTCATTCTATCCCTTACAGTTACTCCAGTTAGTGATCGGAGGAATCTCATTTGTGAACTATTAATGCGGGATTTATCTTTTGCTCGAAGTGTCCAGCATTCACTTCCGTATAGTAGAGCAGGTTTGGATATGGCATTATGAAATCTCAATTGGATTTCTTTCCTCATTTGTTTTCCAAAATTTCATGAATCTAAATTTGTTCTTCTGAACATATATCTTTTCCCAAACTATCAATTCACTTATATTGTTGATCATTGCAAGTTTTCCCACATACAAACATTAATTGAAACTCACACACTGATGTTAAGCGAGTTTACGCAGGATAACATGGCATTAGTTTGCAAATCATCCACAAATAAAGCAGGTGTTTGTTGGATAGTACAGAGAATGACTGTACATGAGATGCCCAAGAAAATCATGAATAGAAAATTTGAAGGAAAAAGGAATCTGGGACAACAGAAACTGCACTGGATGAAATTTTGGAGGATTCAAGGGATGACAGCTGGTTGCTAGAGACAGATGCCTGGAAGAGGGTTCTGAGGTAAGCCGAGGCTCAAATGGGCTGTAGTGCTGCTGATGATTAGGGCAAGGATTTTAATTTTCTATAAATTAAGATTGTAATATAGCATAACTGTTGTTTTCAAATGCTGGGCCTTGGCAACGAAGCCATTAGCGTTGTAAGACCTCTGACAGTCTTTTGTCTTGGTTTCACATGCAAACAGTTGAATAATATGAGAAATTAGACTTCTGACTGTCTTTTGTCTTGGTTTCACATACAAACAGTTGAATAATATGAGAAATTAGACTTCTGACTGTCTTTTGTCTTGGTTTCACATACAAACAGTTGAATAATATGAGAAATTAGACTTCTGACTGTCTTTTGTCTTGGTTTCACATACAAACAGTTGAATAATATGAGAAATTAGACTTCTGACTGTCTTTTGTCTTGGTTTCACATACAAACAGTTGAATAATATGAGAAATTAGACTTCTGACTGTCTTTTGTCTTGGTTTCACACACAAACAGTTGAAAAATATATACCATCTGTGTTCCCAATCTTTTAACTTCCAGTGCATTAAAATCCTTGCGCTGAAAGAATATCTGAAATTATTGGGAATTCAGGTGCTGTATTTTGGGAAATTTCTTCGAATAAGATAAATATGCATAAAAATAATTCCCTTTATTAGTTGTAAACTCCATCAAAATACAATATTGTTAGACAAACATACATAAAAATAATCTCTAATAATTTCATGCAAATCCAAGAGTGGTTTTATGTAATGTCAATATACTAATTATGTAACTACATATTTTCAACTTTTATAGGAAAAATTATTATGAGGTTTAAATTAAAATTCTTTATACCTCACCTTGTATCTATCTACGAGGCATAGCCCATTGTTGAGCCATGGCCTCTCCTTTGTAAGGAGTTACTATACCAAGTTAATTTTTAGTTATCTTATTTGCTCATAGATGTCGTGGGTGGCATACCAACTCAATGAGTCTCTAACAGGCAACTAAGATACTACTAGGACGTTGATGTCAGAAAGTTTTACTTAGAGGCCTCTTTATTCAGGCTTAAGGATCTTTTACGAGCCTGAAAATCTTTAGACTTGGGACCCACAGCTTAAAGTCCCTCCTGGAGGACTTGCTCCTTGGATTTTTACATCCTAAAAAAATCTATCGAACCCGGCCGGGTTTGAACCCAAGAATCTAGAGGCAAGGAGCATAACCAGTAGTCTATTGCGGCTGATCACCTCATATTCAGTCTTCTAATTATATCGGTTTCAAAACCTTGATGGTTTCATCTTCAGTAATATGTCGACCAATGTTATGTCCTTTTTTTATTTAACTTTCACAGGGAAAGAACACTATGAGGTTTAATTTAAGAATTAAATTAATGTCTTTATTACCTCACCTCATATCCTTTTTCTTCTAGACTGCAGTTTCGGAGCTTATCTGCATCATCAGTAGCCTCTGGTCGACCGGTGTTATGTCATTTCTTGGTGGTTTTCTTCTTTGACCAGAGGCTACTGATGATGGAGATAAGCTCCGAAACTGTAGTCTAGAAGAAAAAGGATATGAGGCGAGGTAATAAAAACATTAATTTAATTCTTCAATGTTATGTCGTTTAGAAGAAATGCTTCTTACTCCCTCTTAGATGATGAAACCATCTAGGTTTTGAAACCGGTATACTTAGAAGACCGGATGAGGGGAGGTATAAAGAATTTTAATTTAAAAGTAAATACTTATGTGATTACGTAAGTAAATATATTTAATAACTCCACGGCATGACAGTCTTGTGCTATCAGTCAGTTTTTTTTTTTTACCTTTTATAGGAATGAGGTTTAATTTATGGTGAAATTAAATGTTTCTTACCTCTCCTCATATTAATTTTCACAACGGTCTCATGTTCAGCGTCAAATGCAGGGATTGTGACAAAATTTATATTGGAAAAACGAAAAGAAATTTGAAAACAAGGGTGAAAGAACATCTTAGAAACACCAAAAATGGAGAAGTGGAAAAGTCAGCAGTAGCTGCTCATGCTTGGTCCGAAAAACATTTAATTGAATCAAAAGCCAGTCTAATTAAACAAATAGACAAACAAAAGGAACTCACAGTTTGGGAAAAGATCCACATTCAGAAAAACAAAGGAAAACTTATGAACTTCGAAATTCCTGCAAATTTTGACCTGATCCAGAGGTTCATCGGTCCACCAACAGAGGGAAGAAGAGTTTCTTCCGATCGACATAACATCAGTCGCAAAGAAAGTGCTGAAAAGAGACAGTTATGGTCTCAAAATCGCGATCTACTTAGAAGATTTATATGAGGAGAGGTAAGAAACATTTAATTTCACCATATATCAGTCAGTTGCTGGCCTCACATCCACATCTAGCCAGTTTATGTGTAAACATAACAGCTATTATAGCTGGTTTTTACAACCTGGAGTTGTTAATTATTGCAGCTACACAATGCTGAGTGGGCAATGGTCCCATACTGGTTGAAATTCTATGAGTGAATTTTTTCCCCATAGGGACTCGAACCAGCGCAAATTCCATAGTTTTACTGGAAGTTGTCAGGCTATATCGATTCTGATAATAATATATACTAGGGCATTTGTTAAGTAATGGCAAACACTGTGCGAACCTAGTGGCGACCTTTGTAATCTCATAGTATGTTATTCATGAAAGTTAAAAATTAAATTGTACCTGTTGGTAGGTGCCGTCGTCCTCAACTTTGTTAAAATATTGTATATAAAATAAACTGGAGCGCTTTCGGAAGTTACCTTCCATCTTCTGCAGGTTGAGTTTCCGCTACTCGTTGTTGTGTACGGTGATGTATACTCCAACTGTTTGTAGCAGCAACTGACTTGTTTTTGATGATCTCGTATAATGGGTTTGACTGGGGTGCGTTCTCATTGAGAAGTGAGGTGTTGTTTGTTTCCTTTATAATTTCGAGGTCTTCAAATATATTTATCCTAGCTGGAATGTTTTCTTGGTGGATTATCGTGAGTGTGTTTTCAATTGTGTTCATTCGATGACCTGCGTTAATGAGAAATACTCTCACGATAAAAACATTCCAGCTAGGATAAATATATTTGAAGACCTTGAAATTATAAAGGAAACAAACAACACCTCACTTCTTAATGAGAACGCACCCCAATCAAACCCATTATATGAGATCGTCAAAAACAAGTCAGTTGCTGCTATAAACAGTTGGAGTATACATCACCGTACACAATAACAAGTAGCGGAAGCTCAAATTATATTTGAAGAGAAAAATTTTCGCCTAGACCGAGACTCAAACCTGGGATCTTTGGCTTGTGGGCCAAATGCTCTACCAACTGAGCTACCGAGGCGAGTTGCGATCTAGATGCAAATTTTTCTCTTATATACATTGTAATAGAAGCAAAGGTTTCAAAGCATTTGGTGAGAGGGAATTACAACGTATATAAGAGAAAAATTTGCGTGTAGATCACAACTTGCCTCGGTAGCTCAGTTGGTAGAGCATTTGGCCCGGCAAGCCAAAGGTCCCGGGTTTGAGTCTTGGTCTAGGCAAAAATTGTTCTCTTCAAATATAATTTATCCTTCAGTGAGAAGTGTTAAATCAATAACAACAACGAGTAGCAGAAGCTCAACCTGCAGAAGATGGAAGATAACTTCCGAAAGCGCTCCAGTTAATTTTATATACAATATTTTAACAAAGTTGAGGACGACAGCACCTACCAACAGGTACATTTTAATTTTAACTTTCATCATATGACTTCACCTCAACGGAATTTTACTAGTATTGATTATAGCATGTTGAGCTGTCTTTGTTGTATAAATGTGTAATATTGAAAGTGTGGAAATAGCAATATTTTGTGAATACATTCACTGTTTCTCACATTCAATAAGTAATACCCCCTAAAAAGGTGTTCAGTAGAATTTGTTTAGAAGGTGGAATTGGGAAGTACTCGAACATCCATCAAATTCACCAGACATGAGCCCTGGGTGACTATAACTTATTCTCAAAGATAAAAGAACACCTACGAGGCATTTGATTATAATCAAGAGTTGATATCCAGAAAGCTCTAGACCGATCAGATGAGACAGATATCCAGAAATTGTGCTGCGGATGGAGTGCAACATCTTCCAAGGATTTGGCAATGTATAGTTCACTTGGCAAGAGACTATAGATGAAGTTTGTAATGTCAAAATTAACGTAAATAATTGTTTTGTGACGTTATAGCAGTGTTGCTATTATTTATCGAATGCCCTAGTATCTTCGTCAAGAATCATTTAATACACAATAAATCTAAATATAGACAATAATAAATGGATACTCATTCTATTTTTTAAACTGTTAACTATTATTTTAGACAAGTTACAAAATCAGAAGTTTAGTGACGAGATCTTCAAGTTAGATACGACCGAAGGGAGTTCAGCGAGTTACTGAACCTATTATATTATTTTTAGTCTGATCATTTTATCTCAATATTAATGTTGATTTGTTCTTGGACATGTTTCTAAACAATTCTGTTTTATCGTCAGACTGTGTGGACAAGCTGACGATAATACAGAATTGTTTTGAAACATGTTCAAGAACAAATCAACATTAATATTGAGGTAAGATGATCAGACTGAAAATAATATAATTAAAATAACCTCAAAGTATCACCTCCTAAAATTAAATATTACTAAACCTAATTTTGTAACTTGTTGTTTACAATATTTTATCTACGTTCACAGTACTTTAATATATGTTGTATATTTAATTAAATTTATTTATTGCGGAAACGATATGTTTACAGAAAGAGTAATTGGGTTTTGAGAGAGAACGACACGATAAATCAACAAACATTGTTGTTATATTCTGCAATTTTGGTGCTAGTTTCATATGTGAATATAAAGTAAAAATGAGCGGAGAAGGTGATTTTCATGGTTCATCAGGAACAATTTTAAAATCAGTCCAAGATGCAACTGTTAATGTACTTCCAGAAAAGTGAAGGAATGTTTATTTGTGTAGTTAATACAAAATCATCATTAAAGTGTATTTTACGTTTTGTTCAACCTGTATTTTATGTTTTGTTAGAATATATATATCATAATTGAATAATAAAAAAACATTAAATATATATTTTTTATTCAATATGCCCCAGGTTGTCATTTCAACATTTCTGGGGTTCGCTCCTGGTATTGGCTTAATTGTAACCCACTTCGGAAGTTACGTTACCCCGATGATATGATGGGTGATAAATAATAATGAAGCACCAGGAGAGTTCTTAACCTAAATTTAACCTAAATTCCAGACCATGGGCAACCACAAGAATGATTTCCTTTAAGGTAAAATTCTTATGGTTCGACCGGGAATCGAACCCGGGACCTCATGAACCGTAGTCAGAAATGCTGACCACTTGCCCTTGAGGCTGGTCAAATGTTAGAATATAAAGTATAGGTTTTGTTACTACTAACTACAAACTAAAGAGCCACTAATTGTTATAAAAGTAGATAAAAATATATTCCTGTTTGGTTGGTCTTCTGGACTAAATGACCAGGGTCCAGTTCTGTTCAAACTCTACGTTTTGTCTACAGACAGGAGTCTATGTGCTATCTGTCAACTGTTGGCTACAGATTGGCTGGACGTCAAAAGCAAAAAAAAGATGGACAGCACAGAATATGGCTGGTGTTGTG
This sequence comes from Diploptera punctata, assembly GCA_030220185.1. Classification (NCBI taxonomy): domain Eukaryota; kingdom Metazoa; phylum Arthropoda; class Insecta; order Blattodea; family Blaberidae; genus Diploptera; species Diploptera punctata. Next base: position 56,775 of record JASPKZ010010684.1, on the reverse strand, counting down.
TTGCCTCTTAGCTTCATTGAAACCGACAAGCGGATGAAAACCAAGTCCATTAAACCTCAAGAAAAATTTTAAAGTGTATTGCAGAGGCCAATATGTAATTTAATATATGAAAACAGTGATAGCCCCACGTCTGAAGACTTGTAGCTACGGGGTTCTTCATTTATAATCTAATGGGTGTTGTTTTGCCTCTCCCGAGCTCCTGCTAGATTCCCCCACTACCGGCTGCCTTTGAGCGCATGCATCTGCTAGCAGCAGCACCATATCGTCCAGCAATATAAAGAGACGATCTAGAGCAATGCATTTTTGTGTAAAAGTTATTTTCAGTGTGAATCACCAAGTCGTGTTTGCACAAAGTATATTCAAAAGTTGCTGGTGAAGTGCCTGCTTCCAGATTTACAATCCACAAAATTGTGAAGAAATTCAAAACCACTCATTTTGTACTAAACAAAAAACAAAAGCATAAATGTACAGTTTTAACAGAGGAAAAGTTAGACAAAATAGGTGCAAGTTTTGAACGTAGACCAACAAAATCAATACGAAAATTAGCACAACAGGTGGGAATTCGAGAGCCTTCTGCACACAGAGCAAGTAAATTATTAAACCTAAAACCAATATCTTCTATAAGGTAAGATTTTTATACATGCTTTGAAGCCAGTGCTTGCGAACATATTTTCTGCTGATGATGGGACTAGTCCTGAAAGGCCTACAATAACTTCATGTTTAAACGGTTGAGGAGTCGGACCTAAAAGGTATATGATAATTCTAAACTGTGAATAACACCTCAACAGAGTTTATAATGAATCTTAATAATGTTGACTTCCGCAGTAGCAGATGAAACAGAGTTTGAACAAAAGTGGACTATAGACATTTAGCATGGAAGACAAACTGAACAGGAATCAAGACACAGGGCGTGAAAGCCTACAAAAACATATTCATTGACCACAACATGCAATGTACTGATATTTAATTTGTCTTGTTTACAGGAACAACTCTGAACTGCTGGTTCAGCCCTCCATGCTTCTTGAAAGCTATTATTTCAGCTCCAGGTGTCTTAGATCCGCCTCTGACATCGAGAACGACCCCGATGTTATTTGCAACAGTCAGGTCATCATCAAACACCCAGTTCTGACTTGCATCGCCTTTCAACTCTGCCAGAATCACTTTGTCGTCATCTTCCAGATCTAGAACAAAACTACAGCATTTATGGATTAAAAATATTGAAGTATTGTGCCCTAGGGCAGGTCCTTCACTGCAATCATACCATTTTCATGCTCTTAAAGTGATCCCACGACTGGCCTCAGGAAGCCCTTGGGGTAGTAGGAGGTTAAGGCTCCCACTTTTTCTAGACAATCGGCACTTGATGTCAGCCGGGTTGTGACGGCCGCCTTTACCCCCCAGAACAAGCTCTGGTACTCATTTCCGTTAGAGGCTGAGTCAACCCCAGGACCATAGTGCTGCCAGATTGTTTGGGTCAGTTTAAAAATCCTGACCCCACGGGGCTCGAACCCTCGACCTTCCGGCTTGTAGTGCAGTGCCTTAACCACTATGCTATGGCGCGTCCCTATTTTCATGCTATACTTACAGCAAATCAATTAATTTAAAATACTATCTATCGAGGTAGCGTAGGAAAACAAGATTAGATAAAATGGTGGGTAAAATCAGATGTCTGACGTTCAAATCCCAGTTCAGTCATAAACTTTTCTTATCAAATATTAATTTGTCCTTCAGTGTGAGTGATAAGTTTAAAATAAACTCCAAGCGCGACAGGCCTAGAAGGCCCTTGACCTACCAGCCGGCTGCTGGGCTCACATCCACATGTGTTAATCACAGAGGTAGACGATCATCTAGCCAGTGCATGGGTGACATGTGGTCAGCATGTTGTGTCCCCCAGCCGTTACAGCTGGTTTTCTCAACCTGGAGTCGCTACTTATTGTAGCTACACAAATGCCTCACGATGCTGGGTGGGCACCGGTCCCATACTGGCCGAAATTTCATGAGAAAATTTCTTCCCCCGTGTGGACTCAAACCAGTGCAAGTCCCGTAGCTCCTATCTTAACCACTCGGCTACAGCACGGGGCAATAAGTTTAAAATAATAAAAATTTTAATTATTTTAAAGTTAAAAATTTATAATGTAAGGGCTAATTTTTTTTTTTTTTTCAGAATTTATGTCGGTTATCATTGACTGCTGTGGTCTTGAGGTAGTGTGCTGCCTTGTCATGCAACAGGCCCAGGTTCGATTCCCAGTTGGGACAGGCTCCTGTGACATTTTTTTAGGATTTTTCCTCACCTGCGAGATAAATGTCAGGAAGCTTAGGGCTCAATAGTCCACGAAAATCATCCAACCATCATCATCATCATTTCACAAGTGTGGAAATCAACATGAAGCTACCACACCTATAATTCCCGTGTAAAGCTGGAAAAGCATAGCATGAAAATGCTATAATTGCAGTGAAAGACCTGCCCTTGGGCAAAATTACTGTAGAATAGCAATAGAATTCCCATATATGTATGTATGTATGTATGTATGTATATATATATATGTATATATATATATATATATTGCAGATTTTTGCGGATATAAGTATGAATAAGAAAGTTTTCTTGGGTTTTCCGCATCTTGAATTCAAGTTCGGCCTCTGGCCACTGATTCTGACGTTTCGGCATGATCCCACATGTCATTATCAAGGAATGATAAGTTCGAGTCACAGGTTTAGGTCTTATATAATAAAATACATAGAGTTTTCGCTGTGGTCCGTTTCCGAAGATGTACACCCATTCAAGGTTTAGTTCTTATGTAGTTAAACACCTTCAGTTAACAACATAAGAACTAAACGTTGGATGGGTGTACGTCTTTGGAAACGGACCACAGCGAAAACTCTATTTGTTTAATTATATAAGACCTAACCTGGGACTTGAACTTATCATTCCTTGATAATGACATGTGGGATCATGCCGAAACGTCAGAATCAGTGGCCAGAGGCCGAACTTGAATTCAAGATGCGGAAAACCCAAGAAAACTTTCTTATTAATATATATGTATATATATAAAAACGAATGTATGTGTCGGTTTGTCCTTTATGTGCTGCCACACCATTAAACCAATTGTGATGGGGCTTTTTCAAAATGTTCAGGAGTTTCCCGGGAAGGTTTTAGGCTATAAGAGAGTTGTATTACTCAACTCCTTCACCCTTAAGAATCACCCTTTGTAGAGAAAAACACATTTTTCGGAACTTTTTACATGTTTAAATAGATTACGCTGCCTAAACCATAACAAATACACCAAATTAATGTACATAGAATTGAATATCTCAAAAAGCTCTACAAAAAAGTCCGCGACAGCATATGTTTATCTCTTACGGATAACTCACAATAACCATTTTTGTGTTTCATTGATGCCAAGAAGATCGAGACAAGTGCGTAGATTCCTGTGCAAGCATAGCAGCACATGACGGGTATTCTTTTACGGATAACTCACAATAACGAATTTTGTCTTTTAGCTCATTTATGCCAAGAAGATTGAGATAACCAGATTCCCGGGCAACACCGGGTAATTAGCATGGGGAATCCTAAAATAATTACGATATACATTTTTCCGTTTCATTTATTTAACTAAACATAAAACACATTAACTTTCATATTTCAGCTCATTTATGTCCAGAACATCGGGATAAGTAGATTCCCGGGCAATGCCGGGTAATCAGCACGGGTATCTAAAAAATATAAATTTATAATTATTTTACCATTTACTTATTCAACTAAACATAAAAGCACATTAATTTTCATTTATTTAGGCGTAGCAGCGCATGCTGCGTATCAGCCAGTGAATAATAAAAACATTGAAAGAGACTGTACTGGCTTTATAATGTAATGTAAAATTCCCAAATAAATGTCTTCTTAATAATGAAGCCACCATTTGCAAGATAGAAGCAAATGTTTCATAACATTTGGTGCATGGGAATTGACAGCGTATATAAGAGAAAAATTTGCGTTTAGATTGGAACTTGCATAATCCCTCAGGGGTCCTCATCTAGGGGATATGTGGATGGCGACCACAAGGTGCCCAAGCTGAGCAAAACATTTCTTCCACTTACTTGTGTTTTGCACTCTTTTAACTTTACTATCTAACCTCTCTTGGTTAACTCTTGTTTTTTCGACCCCGACGCTATTAGTGCATCCGAGGGATAGGGAGTCTTTCCTTTCTTCCATTTCTTCTTTCCTTTATTTTCTTTTCTTCTCCAGAAAAACCTGACCAGAGGCTATAAGATGGCAGCCCCATCACTGGTCTTGCCTTCCTTTGGCCAGCAACCAATTGAAGGGACTATTATTATGCTTTCAAGTCTTATACGAGAATTTCCCGGAAGGATCGGAAAATTTTCTGTAGGATCGTAACAGGCCTTGGCCTAATACTTGGAAGGAAGAAGAAGATTGGAACTTGCACAGTTAGCTCAGTCAGTAGAGCATTGGCTTAGAAAGCCAAAGGTCCTGGGTTTGAGTCCCAGTCTGAACGTATAATTTTTTGAAATTATTGCATTCATAGTTAAATGTGGGGAATACCATTTTCAGTTATTTATCTTATCTCAGGAACTGCAGTTTTCTAGAGGAGTCTCTCTTATCTTCAGCCGACATTATGACTACCGGAATCTCATTGGAATCTTTATCTATAACATTGCCATCTGGAGCTGATTTAATGAATTTTGAGATCAAAAAATTGAAATTGAAAAATCAGCTATTGCAGCACATAGTTTGCTGGGAAGTCATAAAAGTTTGGAAAAACAGCTGAACTGCATTTTTGCTAGCGCTTGATTTTTCAGTTATATTGTTGTAAACTATAGCTCTTCTTCTGTATTTACTAACATTATTTAATATTTTAAACTTTTTCAAATAATTTTTATAACATTATCAGACAATTTTCAAGTATTTATTTAAATATGCAAATCACAATATTATGACACTGTTAGACAATATTGTGATGCTAACTGTTATTTTCTCCACAGAGTTTATTACTTAGTCTATGATTTTTCTATTGCTGTTTTGGGTTATCGCTGGTTGGATCAGCGTTAGGGAGTGATAAGTGTACACCCATTTTTAATAATCGTTCGGTAATTTTAATATTATTAATATATTTTTTAAAACATAGAATTGGGGATTTATTGTAAATATTGGTCATTTAAATTTCATAGCGACGTGCTGCCATCTAGCATAAGATTTTTGAACTTGAGTATGATATCAATAGTAATCGAAGATGATAATCGATATGTGGTTCGATTGTGGGTTATCGCTGGCTCTATAAACTCTGGCGCATGCGCACTGTTGTTCTATAGGACTTTGAAAATATTTCACATAAGTTTATGTGCAGTTTTTCCAGAAAAACCTTTAGAATTGACAACTTGGGAAAAGATGTTCAGAAGAACAAATTTAGATCCATGAATTTTCAAATTCCCGATGAACAGGACCTGATCTCAAAGTTCATGAAATCAACAGAAGATGGCAACATTAAAGATGAAGATTAACTACTAATTCATGGCCGCGCAGACATAAGCTCCCCATACATCCCTATCCTGAGCTAATGTTTTCAAATCATCCCCTGTATAATCTACTGCCCTCAAATCATAGTTAATGTTATTCTCCCATCTCATTCTTGGTCTACCAACTGGGTGTTTTCCCTCTGGTTTACCTACAAGAAGTTTCCATGCATATCTTTCATTCCCCATTCGTGCCACATGTCCTGCCCATCGCAGTCTACGAGACTTAACTGTTCTCATTATATCTGGCTTCCTATAAAGACCAGGCAATTCATTGTTATGCAGTCTTCTCCATTCACCTGTCTGTTCCTAAGAACTTTATTCTCTAATACTCGTAATCTCCTTTCGTCCCTTAAAGTAAGAGTCCATATTTCACACCCACATAATACAACTGGTAGAATAATAGTTTTATATATTTTCAGTTTAACATTTTTTGAAAGGAGTTGGGAAGTCAAAAGTCTCTGCAATGCATAATAGCACGCATTTCCAGAATTGAGCCTATGTTTAATTTCTTTGTGCATCTCATTCCTGTTTGTGATTATTGTTCCTAGGTATTTGAATTCAATCACTTCCTCAAAATTTCCCTCATTTGTCATTAGCTGTCCATTTCCATTATATAATGTATTTCTACATGTGACCATATATTTAGTGTTATTGATATTTACTTCCAGTCCCAATTTCTTAGTGTTACTCAATAGTGTGTGCGTGTTGTTCTTTAGTATCTCCTCGCTATCGGCCAGTAGTACTACATCATCAGCATAAACTAACAGCTTTATTAATACCATTGAGTTGTAGGTGTTCTTCGTCCTGTTATAGATGAAGATTCAAACGAGAATCCGGTAGTCATAACGTCGGTTGAAAATGGGAGGGATGTTCCTCTTGAAAACTGCAGTTCCCGTGTTTAAGAAAACATAAACTATGAGGTGAGATATGAAGTGACTCTCGTTCATTCCACTGCTATACTTACCCACTCACTTTGCTGACAATCTTTCCATTAACGTACTTCCATTGTTGATTTTTCTTTCCGTGAAAGTTGTCAACAATTACAGATGATCCAGCGCCTTCTTCAGATCCGTTAATTTGCATGTACAGCTTGTTGTGCAAGGACTGGATGTAGAAACCCATTCTGACTTATATTCTAAAACATATGTATTAAAAAATATTTAAAATGCTAAAAATAAAAAATATAAATGAATATATTAATTTCAACTAGGATAAGGTGTATAAACCATCGCACATGAATTCTTCTAAGTTCTATAGAATCGCAGTGCGCATGCGCGAGTTGCAGTAATGGTTAATGTAGCTTCCGGTAGATGGCTCTGAAGTCAGCATCACCAACTTTGGGGAATAAATTCCCAAACACTAAAAAAATGAACGTAAACTAACTTCCCATTTCCTAACCTAACAAAACAGTTTACATACATATTACTTCCATCCATAGTAATTCTGCCCGAAGGCAGGTCCTTCACTGCAATCATAGCATTTTCATGCTATGTTTGCAGCTTCACTAGGGAATTGTAGGCGTGGTAGCTTCCCGTTGCTTTCCACACCGGTGAAGGATGATGATGATGATGATGGCCATATGATTTCGGGGACCGTTTGGGCCTTAAATTTTCCTGACATTTGTCTTACAGGTGAGGAAAAACCCCGATAAAAACCTCACCCAGAAAAACTGCCCCGACCGGGGATCGAACCCGGGCCTGCTGCGTGACAAGGCAGCACGCTACCTCGAGACCACAGCGGTGGACACATATCATTTAACAAACTATAAACTAATTTTACGTACACTAACACAAAATATGGTTTTGAATTATTTTCAAATGTTGGTAACTGCAATGTGAGAGTCGCCTAGCGGATGTTACATGAAGCATTTCCGCACCTGTAGTACTCAATGTACAATATTCACGTAATTCAGAAATATTAAAAAAAATTGTAAGAAATGTTTATAAAATGGTTCCAAAATGTTTAAAATAGTACCAAACGTTATTATAAATGGTTGAAAAGTGTTTACTGCATCAGTGGCATAAGAGTATTAGATGGAAAATTGTGTGTGACGGTTTATACACTACAGCCTTCAACTATACTGTATCCGAGCTAAGTTCCAGCTGTACTATAAACAAACTTGCATAAGGTATTACTTCACCAACTCCATCTATTGGGGAAACCATGGTACTACTTTACCCACCATATGACTGAATTGTGTACAGAACTCTCTTTGATAGAAACATTGTTCTTAGACAACATTTATTTTACGGGAAATAAGATAGAACAAGGTAAGATGGTACCAATAATTAGGAATTTGTTCCATTTTTTTTATTTTATGACAAAAAATTATATATGGGCCTACCTAATCAAAAAATCAACTTTTATAAGATTCATGATGTGTTCCATTGAGGTATTATTCAAAATGAAAATATAAAATTATGGAATATTCATCTGAAAGGTCCGTCTCCTCAACTTAATTATTTATTATAATTAATTAAGTTGAGGAGACAGACCTTTCAGGTAAATATTCCATAATTTTATATTTTAATTCTAATCAAACATGTATGCTTTTTTTATGATGTCAATAGATATCCTTTATTTAAGTTACATTATGAGCAGAATTTATGCTCCATGCTGACTCACCTATAAATTCTGCTCTTATTTCAGCACATCCTCAATGGCTAATCTGGGATATTTTCAATAAACTGTTTTGAAACATTTAAAATTTCTTTCTCTCAGCTTTTCAAATTCTTTCTGTTCCAATGTTTTAAGAAATTCTACAGAAAGCTGCCATTTTGAAACAACTAAAATTTCAATGTATTCTGCATTGCAAATATGCAAGAATAAAATGCCTACTTAATGTATTAAAACTGTAATTATATATTTTAAGATTCTCCTATATAACTTGTGCTAGATTTTCTTTATTTCGAGTGTTACAGAATACACATTTTCTTACATGATTAAATGTAAAACCATTATTCTCCCAAAGAAATTGCAGTCATACATCTGGTTTGTTTACATCACAACTGGAACTTGGGTCAGAATAGATGTAGTGCCCCACTGCTAAATAATGCCCCAACATTCCATGTTTCTAAGAACATGTCCCTATATTTTGGCATGGATATTATCCCAACCCAGAGAGGAACTATTTTATCACCATAACTAGTTAACTGGCACTATCCAACCCATAGTTTCATTGCTACTTGGACATAAGCTCTCCATACATCCCTATCCTGAGCTGATATTTTTTTCAATCATCCACTTTTTATAATCTACTTCCCTCAAATCATGGTTAATTCTTGGTCTAACAACTGGGTGTTTTCCTACAAGTTTTAATTTCCGACAACGAATGTTACCAGTAATACTTTAGTTATGCCACGCCCAACCTAGCTTGCTCATAAATTACGTTTTCGAAAAAATAGCAATTACGTCATTTAATTTCTGAAGCAAAACATGTTTATACGATCGATTGATCGATCTATCTATATATCTTCCACTTTTTACAGCCGTTGCCGTTTTCCTGTGCCAAACTTACAAAGCCTATGGTCTTGAGCATCTTCATTGCTTAAATCTTTTGCTTGCATTGATGTTTATACCTAATAATCTCCATCAAATCCTTAAATAAAACATAAAACTTGGTGCAATACTATTTAAACAATAGGCTTCCTATTACGAATCTGATTTTTTATAACAATTACCATTAATTACCTTAATCACAAGTGTTAATTCCAATTCCTCTCTATAAATACTTATTAGAGACCGTTACAGAATAATGACGCTGTCATGTGCTGTGGAAATATTTTTTTTATTAATTTTTTTTTTTATGTACAATGTTCACCATCAACCTGTTATTTTGGAATGAAAACAATGTTGTCACAGTTATCTAACTGTTCTAGCTAATAGCTACAGCGTTCCATCCAGAGATAACCCACTATATGTTAGTACTGTGGATTCATAGAATATCCACCAACCGAGTGATTCGTGTGAATGCAAGATATGCGACCAAAAGTGTGAGCGATACCATTACAAACAATGCAGAATATGGACAGGATCACTGAACGAACTCATAAAAGACAAATCATAAACTTATAACTTAATGCTCTTTCGAGTGCCTCTTACCAATTTATTATCATTCATAGAATAACTGTTATTTTAAACTGTGTATTTTAAAAGTGTTGAGAATAACTGTTGGTCTCTCTATGGTCATGATAGGAAATAGATTGGGTTATCTCTGGTCCCACCTTCCCCCCATATTTACGAGTAAAATGAGTTAAGATAATTAAATTCCGTGACTAAATATTTTTAATCTATTATTTTATAATTATTTATTGCATTTAAGTCCGCCGCTGTGGTCTCGAGGTAGCGTGCTGCCTTGCCACGCAGCGGGCCCGGGTTCGATCACCGGTCAGGGCAGTTTTTCTGGGTGAGGTTTTTATCGGGGGTTTTCCTCACCTGTAAGACAAATGTCAGGAAAACTTTAAGGTCCAAACGGTCCCCGAAATCATATGGCCATTATCATCATCATCATCCTTCACCGGTGAGGAAAGCAACGGGAAGCTACCACACCTACACAATTCCCTAGTAAAGCTGCAAGCATAGCATGAAAATGCTGTGATTGCAGTGAAGGACCATGGCGCCCTTTAAATAACGTTTCATACTGTTTTAAACATTTTTTAACGATTTTTTAATTTTTTTACGGTTTTCAAATATTTATATAATTACACAAATATTGCGAATGGAGCTCTACAGACGTGCTAATGCTTAAAGTAACTTCCGCTAGATAGCAGTGGAATCGGTTTCACCAACATTCGAAATTAATTCCAACCCATATTTAAACAAATTAAATTCGTTTTGTTTGATTCCGATGGGACAAGTAGTGTACATAAGATTAGTTTATAGTTTATTAAATAATATGCATGTCACTTGTTTTGTTAAAAAATGGGATGTTGGCTTATGTTAATTTTTTTATAAACGTTTGAGAACTTATTGTAAAAGTAGGTAACTTCGATTTCAGAGCCATCTAAGCATTAGAGCATCTCGTGCATGCGTACTCTTATTCTGTAGAACTCACTGGCTCTATCGAACCCGTAGGTTCATAGCAGCACGGACATAAGCTCTCTGTATATCCCTATCCTGAGCTAATGTTTTCCAAACGTCTCTGTATAATCTAATTTCCTCAAGTCATAGTTAATGTTATTCTCTCTCCTCATTCTTGGCCACCAATTGGGCTTTTCCCCCGTGGTTTTCCAAAATAAGTTTTCATGCGCCTCTTTCATTTCCCATTTGTGCCACATGTCCTGTTCATTGCAGTCTATGGGACTTAACTGTTCTTATCATATCTGGCTTCCTATAAAGATCATGTAGCTCACTGTTATGTAGTCTTCTTCATTCACCTGTCCATCTGTCTTTGGTCTAAAAATTTCCTAAGAACTTTATATTTAAATATTCATAATCTTCGTTCCTCCCTTAAAGTAAGAGTCCATGTTTCGCATCCATATAATATAACTGGTAGAATAACAGTTTTATGAATTTCAGTTTAACGTTTTTTGAAAGGAGCTGGGACGACAAGAGTCGCTGTAATACATAATAACATGCATTTCCAGAATTGAGCCTTTGTATAATTTTTTTTGCACCTCTTTTCTAATTGTTATTATTGTTTCTAGGTATTTGAATTCAGCCACTTCCTCAAAATTTCCCTCATTTGTCATTAGCCGTCCATTTTCATTATATAACACATATTAAAATTATATTATAAAATGATGTTTATTGTAGGTCCGTCTTATCATATGAATCAACTGTAGGCCTTTTGGGACTAGACCATCGTCAGCAGAAGGTATTAGGTCTGCTGTCATTGATCCTTGATAATAAAACATAGACTTTACATTTTTGGTCGAGGTTCGTTATACCAAAATGATCATAAGTAATGTCACTTTGTGACTCGTGAATATATCGATGATTTGGAAATCAAGGGTGACATTTGTTAGGACTATTTAAGGAATAAAATTAATCTGTTTTTTCAAAAATCATTATTTAAATATAGTTTTTTTAAAATATTTATATATTTAATGTAAACGGCGATATTTAAAAAAGGAATCAGAAATGGGTACTTATGTTTTATTTGTTTATCCACTGCAACTAGATCATATTATTTGTTACCAAATATGATGACAATATTGTAAGAATGTACCCTAGTGGAGAAAAAATGAAACACATCAAACTGTATATTATAACCCCTTATAACCAACATTATAGGCTATTAAGTCCACCGCTGTGATCTCGAGGTAGCGTGCTGTCTTGTCACACAGCAGGCCCGGGTTCGATCCCCACTCGGGGAAGTTTTTCTGGGTGAGGTTTTTATCGGGGTTTTTCCTCATCTGTAAGACAAATGCCAGAAAAAACTTTAAGGCCCAAACGGTCCCCGAAATCATATGGCCACCATCATCACCCTTCACCGGTGTGGAAACAACGGGAAGCTACCACACGTATAATTCCCTAGTAAAGCTGCAAAGCATAGCATGAAAATGCTATGATTGCAGCGAAAGACCTGCTTTCGGGCAGAATTACTATGGATGGATAGGTTATTAAATATTTTTTAGGAAACAGCTCAGTAAAATCATTATTTAAAAACACAATAAATTATTGAACACACAATCATCAAATGTGTTAGAAGGATTGTGTTAATTATTTGCTTTATTCAATGCATTTGTTGGAGAGTAAGTCACTGCAAAATAATACTCTGACTTGCTCAGAATATTGAAAAGAAGGAGATTTCTTTATCATAAAAGCAGGAGGTGGTAAATGTAATTCGATAAAGAGTGAGGCGAAACATGACTGTCATTGGTTGTGAAACAAAATTCGGTTCAACTGCACTTCCATTTACGCTTGATTTTTCAGTTTATTGTTGTAAACTATACCTCTTCTTCTGTATTTACTAAATTTTTTAAATATTTTAAACTTTTTCAAACAATTTTTATAACATTATTAGACAATTTTGAAGTATTTATTTAAATACACAAATCACAATATTAGGACACTGTTAGACAATATTGTGATGCTAACTGCTATTTACTTCGCACAGTATATTACTTAGTCTATGATTTTTATATTGTTGTTTTGGGTTATCGCTGGTTGGATCGCTGTTAGGGAGTGGTAAGTAAGTGTACATCCATTTTTAATGAACATTTGGTAATTTTAATATTATTAATATATTTCTTAACATAGATTTGGGAATTTATAGTAAAGATTGGTCATTTAAATTTCATATCGAGATGCTGCCATCTATGATAAGATTTTTGAACTTTAGTACGATATCGATAGTAATCGAGGGTGATAATCGATATGTGGTTCGATGGTGAGTTATCGCTGGCTCTATAATACTGGCGCATGAGCACTTGTTCTATAGGACAAATATTTTACGTAAGTTTAAGTACAGTTTTTTTCCAAAATTCATTGAAATCTGATTGGTCATTGACTTGCATGTGGGGCATGATTTAAAATGAGTGTTTAATGTCGTCTATCTTATATTTAATTTTGATCTAAAAGGTTGAACAGACTCTGTATATGCATACCTTTGTACTTTTCCATACTTTTCCTTCCATAATATTAAGTTCGAAAGTAAAATATTCATGAAGGATGATAAATTAAATATTGAAAATTATAGACCTATAATCACTACTATCAGTTTTCTCTAACATTCTTGAAAAGTTATGTATAATAAACTGGTTCTCTTCCTGGAATCTAATCATGTGCTTTCTGGTTCTCAATATGGATTTCGTAAAGGTACAGGAATCAACAATGCTACACAATCATTTACAGAATCAATATTCAAAGCTAAAGATAATAGAAAACAAACAATAGGACTTTTTCTAGATCTTAGTAAAGCATTTGACATGGTTAACCATGAAATTTTAATCAGAGAACTAAATACATTTGGTATTATGGGACTGGCAGAAAAATGGTTTATTTCATATTTAAGTATCATCATCATCATGAACAAATTCGTTTTAGGCCATGTGGCCTGTACGAACATATAATAACAACATAAATAGTTGAAATTGGCAATATCTGATCAAATTCAACATCTATGGAGCATGGGGTATCCCAAGGATCAATTCTGGGTCCAATCCTTTTTCATATATATATATATATATATATATATATGTATAGATAAAACATCAACAAATCTAGAACAATGGCTAATAAACAATAAACTCAAACTAAACATAAACAAAACAGTGTACATGTATTTCAATCAAAATCTGAAAAATCCCATCAACATTATGCTTAATGACGCCTTAATAAAAGAAGCAAATTGTGCCAAATTTTTAGGTGTATGGATTGATTCCAATCTGTCATGGGAATGCCATATAAAACACTTATCTGAAAAACTTAACCGATTATGCTACGCGATTCATATCCTCACTAGAATATTACCAGAGGAAGTATTAAAAAGTGTATATTTTGGATACATACATTCACAGTTAACATATGGTATAATACTATGGGGATCATCACCAAAATCTACTCAAATTACAAAAAGGAATTATTAAAATCAGTAAGAAAGCCTCAATCCGAACAGAAAGTAAGAAACTCTTCAAAGAACTCAAAATATTATCTGTTCCTTGTATTTACATTTTAGAATCAGTTTGCTTTATTCATAAAAATTTAAAACTCTTCAAAATAAATTCAGATTTACATGATCATAGCACTAGAATATCTAATAATGTCCACCTAAATTGTCACAGGCTACCAGAAGTATTAACAGCACATCACATCTATATAATCATCTCCCTTCCAATATTAAACTTTTTACGGCAGACAAAACTTGCTGTAAAGAATATTTTATTGTCTTACATAGCATTAAGTATGGGTGAATACCTAAATTTAAAATTGTAAGTAATGTTTGATTGGAATTGTATTGTTATCATTTCTTGTGAAAGTGCTGCCCCTTGATATTATGGTGTATTTTAGTTGCAATGTAAATTGGTTTTATTATGTATTTATATATGTATGTGTTATATTTTATATTGCTGTTTATAATCTGGACACGTCCTGAAGCATCTACGATGCTCTAATGGATGCTAAATATATAAATAAAAGTTAAGTTTCTGCCTTTCTAAATGATTGTACTATACTTAATTGTGTTACGAATTTTTTTAGATTCTCCGTTTATAATGAATTGCCTGTTACTTGTTGAATTTGAAAAATCTCCATCACAAACTGAAAATGAACCACAAATCAGGAATGAATCAAATTTTACATATCATCTAATATTGTGCATCCTTTCCAGGATTAGTTTCAAGATTAGTAAACTGCAGGGTTCTTCATTTATAATCTAATGGACACACGGCATTTTGTCTGTGCGTGGTTGAATGTGACCTAGCTGGCTTTGCTCCTACATACACTCTGCGTATAAAGCATGTATAAAAATCTTACCTTATAGAAGATGCTGGAAATGTCCACCCTCAGCTAAATAGGCATTATATCACATTCCGATTCACTTGATTAAGTTGGTCCACTCTAATGTTTCCGATTTCATTTCTAATATTTTGTTTTAGTTCTTCCAATGTATGAGAATTTGTCTTGAAAACTTTGTCTTTCAGGTCACCCCACAAGTAAAAATCACACACAGTTAGATCAGGGGAGTGAGATGGCCATACACCAGCACTAATCATTCATCTTGAAACACTTCCCTAATTTTATTCACGAACTCCTCTGCTGTACGAGCAGTAGCAGAATCTTCTTGGAACCACCCGTGTGATTTCTCTTCTTCTGTCAGTTCACGGAAAAATGGGGTCAAAATGTCATTTCAGTAGCTGTGTGCATTTACAGTCTGCACCGATTATGTGTCTAGCGCTAACAGCACACCAAACTCCAACTCTCTGATCATAATGAGAGATTTCTTAAATGCGATGTGAATATTATGTAAGATTTTTATACATGCTTTATGCTTGGAGTTGATGTAGGAGCAAAGCCGGCTGTGGCACACCCAACTGCGCGCAGGCAAAATGCCATGTGACCGTAATGGTAATGATTTCACAGATATCTCCACCATCTAGCACAAGTTTCTTTAAGCATTTGCACATGCCCACTATGATTCTGTAGAACCTTGAAAAAATAATTTCAGATAAATGAAACAATTTTTGTACGTAGATAAATATTTAATAATTATAAAAAATGTTATAAATATTGTTGCAAAATATTTAAAATACTATGAAATATTAGTAAAGACAGAAAAAGTATGTGGAGTAACATTATTACAGGAATGTAGTATGGAAAATGAAGAGGAAGGTATTCTAAAGTTGAGCTGCCTGAGTTTGATAATGTGGGTGATTTTCATTTTACAGGACATGAAAGTTGAAATTAAATCAGAAATAGAGGAACACACTGACAATGTTGATGTTAAATATGAGACATTTGAAGTCTCTGAAGAAACAAAACATGAGGTAATGATTTTATTAATTTATTTTGAATTGTAAGTGCGGTGGTGAAACTTCTTAAATTAACAAAATAAAATAGTAGCAGTGCAGTTTGTTATTGTAAAAGTTGTTCATGCTGGTAGCACAGATAGTTCTGCCATCTGCGATAGCATATGGTTAAGGCAGTGCGCTACAAACCAGAAGGTCGAGGGTTCAAGTTCCGGTGGGGTCAGGATTTTTAAACTGACCCAAACTTACTGGCGGCACCATGGCCCTGGGGTCGACTGTCACGCAGGGCTGACAACCCGGCTGACATAAAGTGCCAATTGTCTAGAAAAAGTGGGAGCCTTAACATCCTACTACCCCAATGTCCTCACGAGGCCTGTAGTGGGAACACTTTACTTTTAGGGGGCACGCCGTATCATAGTTTGTTAGGCCACTGTCACTAGCAACAAGCTGTAAATGTTCGAGGGTTTAAGTCCCGTTGGGGTCAGGCTTTTTTAAAAACTGACCAAAACCTTCTGGCGGCACTGTGGCCCCTGTGGGTTCGACTCAGCCTCTAATTGAAAATGAAGGATACCGAATGCTTGTTCTCTGGGTAAAGGCGGGCCCGTCACGCAGGGCTGACAAGTGTCACACACACATTGTCTAGAAAAAGTGGGAGGCCTTTAACCTCCTAGTGCCCCAAGGGCCATACACGGGCCTGTTGTGGAATCACTTTATTGACAGGACCTTGGAGAACATGAGTGAGAGATTTTGAGCAGTAAATATTATAAAGAATTTGTAAAAAAGGGATGAATTTTCACATTGTCGCACACTTCTATATCTTAATTATCTATGATTCTCTTGCTCTTTTTTTAAACCAATTTTATTATGTGTGTTAGTCCATAAGTTTATGTGAGTAGACACATCATTCCACACCAGGCCTTAAAGTTCTTGAGGGTTAAATTACCAAGTTTGAAATTCAATTGAATTTTATATGTATTGGTATAATAGAATACATCCAAATTTCATCATTGCTCTGGTATGTGATATGTAGAGTCCAGATGTTAGCCACTTAGAAAATTCAAAATAGGCAGGCAAAAAGGCACTAAAAATCATTAATATAGGCACTAAAAAATTCAAAAGAGGCTCTTAAAAAAATATACAACATTTTTACAGCCTTACATAAAGAATATATGTTAATCACAATAGCATACGAAGATATCAGAGATGATTTTTGGAATGTTTTTGTTGGGCCACATACACAACAAAGAGCATACTTATGTTTGGCAGGCAGTGTGGTACTTGCTGCGACATCATGAACACGTCTTCTCGCGCCATTCACTGAAATATGTACACATTTTGCAAAACAATGTTGAACCGTCACTTGATAACATTTTTTCGCACCAAAACATACTTTCATGAAATTTGTCAGTTTGTCTTACGGTTTACTGTATATACACCGTTCTTACGAGGGCATAGTAAAACAACTGTTCTAAAGGTGTAAAAAATCCATATACACTTATCGCACCACTTTACCTTTCAAACAACTGTCTGTGAACGAGGACTACAGACTGAATTCAGTGTTACCAACATCAAAAATAATATTGTCAGTCACTTAAAGGTTTCTCTGCAATGATATGTGTCATGAACTTTGTCCATTTCAATTAATTTAATTGAAACGACTGCGATGGGCAGGACATGTTGCATGTATTGGGAATGAAAGACTTGCATGTAAGCTTCTTGTAGGAAAGCCAAAAGGAAAACGCCCAGTTGGTAGACCAAGAATGAGGTGGGAGAATAACATTAACTATGATCTGAGGGAAGTAGATTATATAGGGAATGATTGGAAAGCATTAGCTCAGGATGGGGATGTATGGAGAGCTTATGTCCGCGCGGCCATGAACCTACGGGTTCGATAGTGCCAGTGAGTAAGTAAGGAATAATAAGTTAATTTCGAGAAAAATGGCAAATAAGCATTTATAGGCACTGTAAGCTGAAATAGGCATTTATAGGCAATAATGAAGATGAATTACAATATTCCACTCATCATCTTAATATAATAGCCCAACATGGAAATATCAACAACAAAATCTAAAGTTATGGCCTTTCAAGGGAAATTCCCAGTAAGAAGTAAAATTTGTATTCAGAATTCAATATTAGAGCAAGTTAATTCATTTAAATACTTAGGATATAATCTAACTTATAATGAGGAATGTGATATATCCTTTAAAATACAAAACTATAATAAAGCTTTAAGAATTATCAACCAAGTTTTTAAACCATCAAAAGTGCAGAGACACACAGGAATGAAAATCTATAAAATTCTCGCTAGACCCATAATCTGTTATGGCAGTGAAGCTTGGACCATCAGAACTCAGGATGATCGTCATATTACAGCCACAGAGATGAAATTTCTGCGACGAACTGCAGGTATAGCCTTCTAGACCACCAAAGAAATTCAACAATAGCCAGAGAGTTAAACATCGTACCTATATCTGAATACCTCCAAGAATATAGAAACAATTGGCTAGCCCATATTCAGCGCACGGATCGTCACAGAATACCAAAACAAATTCTTCACTACATTCCTCGAGGCAGAAGATCTGTGGGTCGACCTTTTCGGAGAAGGCGGGAGACCGTAACGGGCCACTGGGCCTAATACTTGAAAGGATGATGATGATGATTAACTTCATGAAGAACAACTCTAGGGTCATTGATATGAACTTATATGAAGTCACTTTTACAATATCTATAATAAATAACTAGAAAGAACATGTTCAAAGAATGGAAGATGATCACATTCCCAAAATTATACTTAAATACAAACCAAAAGGACGCAGGAATGTTGGTAGACCGAAGAAGAGATGGATCCAACTTTTGAATGAGAATCTATGAGACCGGAACAAGCCACATGGACTTGATCCGTGACTGTTGATGATGATGATGATGAAATAACTGTAGGCATTTTCCCTAACATCCGGTCTCTAGTTATATGTAACATTACAGGTGAGTATTAATAACACTGACAAAATGCAAAGACTGATTACTGACTGGAAAAGGAGAAAAAAATGTCCTATAAACAAGTGCCCATAAATGCATCGTTGCCATAGAAGATGGCACTGACGAGTCATTATTCTCTTGGCCCTGTTGCATGGTATGCCAGATCACCTGCCCTAATCCCCCTGGGGGCATCTGAAAAGTGTTGTGTATGCTGAACCAGTTCTTGATGTGCATACCCTTCAACAGTGTGTCCACGTCGCCTGTGACGCTATTCGGAGAGAGGCCAGAAGATGCGAAAGAGTGAGGCAATCCACGATACGATGTGTGAATGCATGCATTTCATCCCTTGGAGGCCACTTTGAACATCTGTTGCGATGTGGATGGGATTATGCTATGTACTGTGTGCCAGAATAATTTGTTGTTGTTGCACACACATCGTCATTTCCGGACACATGTTTATAGGACCTTTTTTCCTTCATTTCCAGTCAGGAATCAGTCCCTGAAGTTTGTCGATGTAATTACAGTTCACCCTGTAATGTGCGGCACTATAAAATAAATAAGTTTATTATAACATCGATGTTTGCTGAATGAAGGTTTCACTGTACCTGTGTCCATGTACAACCTACAAAATAACATTGCCAAAAAAGGCTCCAATCTAATTCAGAATACTACTAAAAGCTTACCTTTCGCATCCATAAAAAGAATAATTAACAACAAATATAAAATCAAACAAAACCAAGACGTATGTAATAAAGCCAAAGACAAAAAATGGAATATTTTAGTAAAGAAGTCAGATATTATTCCAGAAATTCCACATAAAACTACAGTAGCAAAGTTTAGACTGCTTACAGAACATGACTATTTGGCCAAACATTTATATAAAATAGGAATCTATACGAATCCAAATTGTCCTCTATGCAACAAAGACGAAGAACATCTACAAACCTGTGAAGTATTACCTGTTGGATCCACCATAGAGAAATATTGGAGAGCATAAAACGCTAATGGCTTCGTTGCCAAGGCCCAGCATTTGATAACAACAACAACATATTGCACTTTTCAATGCATTTTTGACTTCTTATCTTAATTCTGTTGATAAGATCCTTAGCTTATTTATATTATTGAATCTTTCCCTAAAAACAATGCAAAATAAATTAAAAATACACGTTAAAATTTTTATATGGAATATTCACATAGTTTTTGATGAGCCTGGGTCTACCTGCCCCGTCTACTAGCCATGCCATTGATGATAACTCTGGTAGTTTTAAACGTCTGTGTAAACCAATGTAATGTTAGTGTTGTTCCAGCTTATGCATTAGATTTCCACCTGTATATGTAGAGGTATGTTGTAAATTATGGCATTTATTAGTTTATTGATTCACTTCATCTGTTTGCAGGACTTGGAATCAAAAACTGAGAATATTGATGTTAAAGATGAGATATACATAACTGAAAATCTGGTTCCTTTTATGGAAAATAAATCAGAGGTAAGAATTTTGATTTTCGATTTTATTACATAATTTTTGGTTTTGATTATAGTTAAAATAGTATGATCCTCACCAAAACATGTTTAGGTAAGAAAAGAAAATGAGATGATGTATATTATGTTTCGAATATAAGCTCATAATTGAAAAGTTGCTCCGAAAAGATATCTAACCCACAAAAATTAGAAAGTTGAGTTTTAAATTTTTTTTATTAATTTAATACTTCTTACTGAAAGGACAAAGCGGATTAGTGATTTATCTGGAGAATATCACGGCATGGTGCATGTAAAACTATCCCTGCTCTTTTCCAGACCTGTTTTATTTATTTTTTAAAGTTGGCATCCAAGCGAATAGTGATCTATATGTAACAAAATGGCTGAAGAAATTAGTCAAGTCATTAATACCAGTTTCTGGGTTAAATCTGATTTCAGGGCAACAGTTCAATTGTTTTGTATTTAATCGTAGTAATCGAAGAAGGAACTGATATAAATAGAGAATGGGAGACTATAAAGTCACTATTAAATTGTCAGCATCAGAAAGGGTAGGTTAATTACAAAGAGGCAAAATAAAAAAAATGGTTTGCTCAGGAATGTGCCATCATTGAAAAGAAAGCTAGCGAAAATGGGTTGTTTACATGAACCAAAGGGGTAAATTTAGAATAATTAGTTAACATCAGGCAGGAAAGCACTAGCTTTTAAAAAATAAAAAGAGGGAATATTTGAGACAGTAGATAAATTAACTCAAAATTAATGGAAAAATAGGAATATCAGGGAATTAGGATAGAAATGAAAGAGTTTCAGTCTAGAACAAATACAGTAAGAATGAAAATGTGGTTATGATCTAAGATTCCAAGAGTATATTAAATAGATGGAAAAAATACTTTAATCAGCTATTAAATATACATGCAGAACATGATATTGAAGATAACAATTTACACATAGCAGAAATATCAGTTCCAGAATCAAGTGCACAAGCGGTTGAAGTGAAGATAAAAAAAATTAAATATGTATGAAGGATCAGGTTCAGATGGGCTATTACAGAGATGTAAATTCAGGAGGGAAAAATCGATGACAAGATAGATTAGTTGTTTAGTATAATTTGGGAAAGAAGAGGCTGTTCCAACTGAATGAAAATAATTGAGTGTTGTTCAATCTGTAAAGAATGAAGATTAAACATTCTAAGAGCTACAGAGCATCTCATTATTGTCAACTTTGTAAAAAATTCTAAAATATGTATATTAGTATTCAGATTTACTCCCCATATTGACAATGTGACAGGAGATCATCAATGTGGATTTAGAAGAAATAGATCTATAAGAGATCAGATTTTTAGTACATGACAGGTTTTGCAAAAGAAATGGGAATATAATAGCACTGTACATCAACTATATGTAGACTTTAAAAAAGTACACATATGTTTCAATTAAGAGGGGGAAGGTATGTAGTTTCCTTCTGAAATTTCGAATTCGTAAAAAGTTGGTTAGACTTATTCGAGCGTGTCTAAATGGCACAAAGAACAGGATGTGGGTATTACCCGTTTAAGGAGTAAGCGCAGTTGTTGACGGAGGGCACTGCAGTCGTGTTTATGCAGGAATAGATCACGTGACACTGCTATCTATGAGTGCAAAGGGGAATGGGACGTGGGACGCTGACAGTGTACACTGCCTTATATGACGTCACGTGTACCAACAAACAGAGCTTCCTGATTCTTCCGCCTGCAGAGATACTTTGAATGAGTAATAAGCAACCAGTTTTTAAATGTTTTTGAAATTCACAATGGTTTAAAACAAGGATCTATCTGCTCTACTATTCAATTTTATACTAGAGCATTCCATCTAATTTTAGAGGATGAAAAGGCTACAGCTCATTGGTATTAATAACCTACTAATATATGCTGATGATGTAGTATTAGGCAATAGCAGTGAGATTCTAATGGCTAATGTGCACCTTCTATTGAGTAGCACTAAGAAACTGAGAGTGGAAGTAAACATCAATAAAACCAAATAAATATAAGGTTACAAATAGATATACATTATATCATGGAAATGTACAGTTAATGACAAATGAAGGAAATTTTGAGGAAGTGGGTGAATTCAAATACCTAGGAACAATAATTAAAAAACAGGAATGAGATGCACAAAGAAATTAAACACAGGCTCAATTCTGAAAATGCATTACATATTACAGGGATTCTTGTCATCCCAACTTGTCTCAAAAAACATTAAACGGAAAAAATATAAAACTGTTATTCTACCAGTTATATTATATGGATGTGAAACATGGACTCTTACTTAAAGGGAGGAGAAGAGATTACAAATATTTGAGAATAAAGTTCTTAGGAAAATTTTTGGTCAGCGAGAGATGAAAAGACAGGCAAAAGGAGAAGACTACATAACCATGAGCTACATGATCTTTATGGGAAACCAGATGTAATAAGAACAGTTAAGTCTCGTAGAGTGTGATGGACAGGACATGTGGTAAGAATTTGAAAATGAAAGAGGACATAGAAATTACTTGTAGGAAAACTGGAGGGACAGCACCAATAGATAGTTCACAAATCAGGTAGGAAAATAATATTAATTATTATTTGAGGGAATTTGATTATACAGGGGATGTTTGGAAAACATCAGGTCAGAATAGCCGTGTATGTAGATATTTTTTTGTGCATGGCCTTGAGCCTATGGATTTGATAATGCCAGTGGGTTAGTTATCTCATGATTCTTTGGTATTATCTGTTTAAGGAGTAAGCACAGTTGTTGACAGAGAGAACTGCAGTTGTGTTTATGCAGGAAAAGAACACATGACGCTGCTAACTATGAATTACAGAGGGGAATGGGATGCGGACGTTGACAGTTCAGGTCTAGTAGAAAATTAGTTAGCGGTGCACATTGCAATATGTAAATTATCTTTCTGCCTTGTGAATTAATCACTTTTCTTGGAGACTTTGGTGTCAGCATATGTATTCAATATAAACGTAACTCTATAATACAAATTGTTGTATCGACACGAAATCACTGTTCAAGAGCGAACAATGTGGTTACAAGTGCTATTAAAGTCAACTGTGATTCTTTGCCCACTGCACACTGCCTTATATTACATTACGTGTAGCAATAAGTGGTACTTCGCGATGCGTCCGCCTGCAGAGATATTTTGAATGACTAATATATAAAGGTTTCACTGTACCTGTGTCCACGTGTGATTACTCAACATTCTGCAAAACAAAATTTCCCTTTTCATTGTACTTTTGTCCTATCTTAATTTTATTGCTTGTAAGTATTACTCAAGTCCTTGGTTTTTTTATAATGAATATTTTCCCTAGAAATAATGCAAAATAAATTAAAAATACACTTTTAAATATTTCATGAATTTTACACATGTTTTGGATGGTCCTATCTTCAAGCTATGCCACAGAAGATGTCTTTCTTAATTTTAAAAGCATAGCTTGTGCATTGTTTATGTTGAGGTATGTTGTAAATTATGGCATATATCAGTTTATTGAAGCACTTCATTTGTTTGCAGGACTTGGAGCCAAAAAGTGAAAACATTGATATTAAAGATGAGGTGTATGTAACTGAAAATTCGGTTCCTTTTAGGGTAAGTGAATTAAAGGTAAGAATTTATTTTGGATTTACTTTGCCAATATTAGCATTTTTTTGTTTTTATTTATTGCTAAGCTCTCTATGGACACATGTTCAGGTGAGAAAAGAAAGTAGATTGAAGCATATTTTTATGTAAATTCTGAAAGTTTTTTTTTTGCTCTTTCTTTAAAGTTTAACTGTTGTAAAATGTTTGTTAATAATGAAAAAGTTTATGCAATTTATACATAATTAAAATTAAGTAACTCACTGGCTCTGTCGAACCCGTAGGTTCATGGCCGTGCGGTCATAAGCTGTCCACATCCCTATTCTGGGATAATGCTTTATACATAATTAGTAATACTTTTCATAAAATAATGAGTCTTTTTTTTAACATCTTACCTCATATTTTATCAACTTTATAAGATTCATGATGTGTTCCGTTGAGGTATTATTCAAAATTAAAATGTAAAATTTTGGAATATTCACCTGAAAGGTCCATCTCCTCAACTTAATTAGTTATTTAACTGTAGCGCTTTCGGGACTTGTCCCATCATCAGCAGTTTTGAATCCTGCCGATGATGGGACAAGTCTCGAAAGTGCTACACTTAAATAACTAGTTAAGTTGAGACGGATCTTTCAGGTGAATATTCCATAATTTTATATTTTAATTCTCATATTTTATATTTTCTTAAACACGGAAACTGTAGTTTTCGAAAGGACATCCCTTTCATTTTGAACCGACATTGTGTTATAGGAATGTAAAAGCAAAAACCAACATTCACTGATGATGACTGAATAACATTTACTTTGTGGTGAAATTAAATGTTTCTTACATCTTCTCATATAAATATTTTAAGTTGATCGCGATTTCGAGACTATAACTGTCTCATCCTCAGAACATTCTTGGCGACTGGTATTATGTCGATCGGAAGAAAGTCTTCTTCCCTCTGTTGGTGGACCGATGAACCTCTGGATCAGGTCAAAATTTGCGGGAATTTCGAAGTTCATAAGTTTTCCTTTGTTTTTCTGAATGTGGATCTTTTCCCAAACCGTGAGTTCCTTTTGTTTGTCTATTTGTTTAATTAGACTGGCTTTTGATTCAATTAAATGTTTTTTCGGACCAAGCATGAGCAGCTACTGCTGACTTTTCCACTTCTCCATTTTTGATGTTTCTAAGATGTTCTTTCACCCTTGTTTTCAAATTTCTTTTCGTTTTCCAATATAAATTTTGTCACAATCCCTGCATTTGATCTGATAAATTCCTGATTTGTTTTCATTTTCAATTCTTTCATTTTTATTGGTTTTAATTATCCTATTAAGGCTGTATTCATTCTTTGGTGCTCATCTCATAGTGATTAATTCCTATAAAAGTTAAAAAAAAACATTTCCTTTGCTATTGAGATGTGGTTTATATATTGTGGAGGGAAGTTAACTTAGATTTGTGCTGTGATGTAACATGTTTACATTTTCAGGTGGACCAGAGTGATGATCTTGCTGGAATGTCCAGACCTAATCAGTGTTTGAAAACAGGAGACAACAACGCAACTAGTAAATCTTTTAAATGTTCTATTTGTAATAAGCATTTTACTTACAAGAAAGGGCTTAAAGCACATTTAGTTACACATAGTAACAAAAAACCATTCAGTTGTTCTGTTTGTAAAAAGTCTTTTGCTAGTAAAGCATATCTTAATAGACATTTGCATTTACATAATAATAAGGAACAATTTAAATGTCCTGTTTGTAACAAGTCATTTAATTATAAACATAATCTTGTTCCACATTTATGTAGGCATAGAAATGAAAAACCATTCAAATGTTCTCTTTGTAATAAGTCATTTACTTCCAAGGGGATTTTAAAAGTACATCTAATTACTCATAAAAATGAGAAACAATTCAAGTGTACTGTTTGTAATAAGTCTTTTACTTATAAACACGGTCTTAAAGTACATTTGCGAATACATAATAATGAGAAACCTTTCAACTGTATAATTTGTAACACGTTATTTAATCGTGCAGATAAACTTGAATTACATTTACGTAATCATTATAATGAGAAACCATTCAATTGCTCTATTTGTAATACATCATTTAAACGTAAAGGCCATCTTAGTGTACATTTACTTAATCATGATAATGAAAGACCATTCAAATGCTCTCTTTGTAATACATCATATAAGAGGAAGGACAAACTAATTGAACATTTACATAGACATAATAATGACAAAACATTCATTTGTAATATCTGTAAAAAGTCATTTAATCGTAAATATCATCTTGATATACATTTACGTATACATAATGATGAAAAACTATTCAACTGTTCTGTTTGTAATAAGTCATTTAATTATAGGGATTCTCTTATATCTCATTTACGTTTACATAATAATGAGAAACCTTTCAGATGTTCTCTTTGTGATAAGTCTTATACCATGAAGTGCAGTCTTAATTCACATTTACGTGTACATAATAATGAAAAACAATTCAGTTGCGCTCTCTGTAATAAATCATTTAAACAAAAGTACGGTCTTAGTAAACACATACGTATTCATAATAATGAGTAACCATTTTGATGTTCTGTTAGCAGTAAGTATTTTTTTTTATGATTCATGATATGTTCCATTGAGGTATTATCCAAAATTAAAATGTAATATTATGGAATGTTCACCTGAAAAGTCCGTCTCCTCAACTTTATTAGTTATTTAATTGTAGTGCTTTCGGGACTTGTCCCATCATCAGCAGGATTAAAAAACTGGTGTTTCACTGAAGATCTGGTAGAAGGGTTACACGTACTGGGTTTGTTTTCGTTTATCAGATGGTCGTTGTTTGAACTGCTTTCATGATTTCCATCTCCTCAAGAACGTTTATCTTCGCTGGATTATTTTCTCTGTGCATTACTGTTAGGGTGTTTTCAATATTTAACAAAACATTTATGCAACAATAAACTAGAAACAATGCTCTTGCCATAAAAAATCTACACACCCTATTCAACAAAAAATAAATACATTTAACAGCTTAATCAATAGAATGTTAAAACTTCCATTAAGCAGAGACAATTATATTCAAGAACTCAACTACATTAAATATATGGCAAAAACCAATGGCTATAACAACAAATTAAATAACACAATAAACAATAACATTGAAGAAAATAACGTTTCGAACAGCAAAGGAGTATATAAATTGACATGTAGGGACTGCAATAAATTTTATATAGGAAGAACAAACAGAAGTTTTATCATCAGATTTAAAGAACATTTTCGAGACTTTATTCACGCAGAAGGAAAATCAAGCTATGCAAAACACGTTATCCATTAAGGAAATCATATGTTAGATATTGAAAACACCCTAACAGTAATGCACAGAGAAAATAATCCAGCGAAGATAAACGTACTCGAAGGGATGGAAATCATGAAAGCAGTTCATAACAACGACCATATGATAAACGAAAACGAACTCAATACATGTTACCCCCTCTTCCAGATCTTCAGTGAAACACCTGTTTTGAATCCTGCCGATGATGGAACTAGTCCCGAAAGCGCTACAGATAAATAACTAATAAAGTTGAAGAGACGGGCCTTTCAGGTGAATATTCCATAATTTTATATTTTAAGTCATTTACCTACTATCTTCACTTGTAATTACATGTTTACATGTATGTAATAATGAGAAACCTTCAATTTTATTCTGTTTGTATAATATTTTCTCAGAAGTACAATCTTAATTGAGTTTACATGTGCATATTAATGGACAAACCATTCAGGTGTTCAGTTTTAATAATTCATTTACTTGTTTTAGATATACATACTAATGAATATCATTTAAATATTCTTTGTAATGTCGTTTACTCTTGTGTCCAATCAACATAGATATTGAAGTTTACTGGAATAATATGATTTATTGAAATGTTAAGTTTGTGATAGTCGTGTATTCATGTGCCCAATCATCCATTTATCTATACGTACTATATGACAAATGTTCTGTTTGTAATAAGTCATATAAAATATACATTTACGTGTACATGATTTGAATTCACTACCAGCTAAAATCAAGCTGCCTGTCAATAGACCTTTTGAAGTGAAAATTGACATTTCTAAAAGTTCTAATTTTTTTTTCCTATTATATAAATATTTTTTGTATACCATGAATTATTTGAGAAATTAAAATTTGGTTGTATAAAAACATATATGATATATTTTTTTAATTTGTTGTATCTATCTTTAAACTCGTTTTATGTTAGTTGTATCTTGTGTTAAATTAAAGTGATCCAATTAGAGGCACTTGAGGTTGGAGAATGAGGCTACAATCTTTCTGGACAATCGGCCGGATTGTCTGCCCTGAGTGACTGTCGCCCTTTAGCCAAGAAACGGAAGTCTGGTACTAACTTTTGTTAGGGTGTGAGTGGACCTCAGGGCTGTAGTTCATCCAGAAGGTTTAGATCAGTTTTGAAATCTTTACCACAACAGACTCGAAGAACAGATGATGACTGGGTAACATTTCACTTTGCTGCTGAGATCCATCCATAGTAATTCTGCCCACAGGCAGGTCTTTCACTGCAATCATAGCATTTTCATGCTATGCTTGCATCTTTACTAGGGAATTGTGTAGGTGTGGTAGCTTCACGTTGCTTTCCACACTGGTGTAGGATGATGGTGATAATCATGGCCATATGATTTCGGGGACCGTTTGGGCCTTAAAGTTTTCCTGACATTTGTCTTACAGGTGAGGAAAAACCCCGATAAAAACCTCACACAGAAAAACTGCCCCGACCGGGGATCGAACCCGGGCCCACTGCGTGACAAGGCAGCACGCTACCTCGAGACCACAGCGGTGGACTGCTGTTGAGATGTGGTTTATATATTGTGGAGGGAAGTTTACTTTGTGCTGTGATGAAATATATTTGTTAGTTGTAATATTACATTTTCCGGTGGACCAGAGTGAAGAAAATCTTGGTGGAATGTCCAGACCTAATCTGCGTTCGCAAACAGGAGACAAAAGTATAACTTATAAATCTTTAAAAATGTTCTGAAATTAATAAGTGTTTTACTGACAAGAAAACTCTTACAGCACATTTAGTTTATCATAACGAAAAATCATTCAGTTCTGTTTGTGAAAAGCTTTTGCTAGTAAACAAAATCGTAGTAGTCATTTGCATTTACATAATAAACTTGTTCCCCATTTACTTTGGCATC
Organism: Diploptera punctata; assembly: GCA_030220185.1. Taxonomy (NCBI): domain Eukaryota; kingdom Metazoa; phylum Arthropoda; class Insecta; order Blattodea; family Blaberidae; genus Diploptera; species Diploptera punctata. The sequence continues at coordinate 27,614 of JASPKZ010010684.1, read as the reverse complement.
GAAATGAGAAACCATTCAAATGTTATCATTGTAATAAGTCATATACTTCCAACGGAATTCTAAATACACATTTACTTATAAAAATGAGAAACAATTCAAGTGCACTGTTTGTAATAAGTCTTTTACTTATAAGAACCGTCTTAAAGAACATTTACGTAAAGATAAGGAGAAATCGTTTATTTTGTAATTGGTCTTTTAATGTTAAGTACCATCTTGTTATGACACCTACATGTATATAGTAATGAGGAACTATTCAACTGTTCAATTTGTAATACGTTATTTACTCGTAAAGATAAACTTGAATCATATTTACGTAAACATGATAACGAGAAACCTTTCAGTTGTAATGAAGTCATTTGCTTATGAACATAATCTTGATATACATTTACTAAGATTTTGTGTACTAGCAAAGATTTTGAAAAAGCATTCGACACAGTCAAGAGATCAAAACTCTTAAATATATGGGAAGACAGAAATATACCAAATTTACTTCGGCAGAACATACAAAATGTTTACAAAGACAACACCATAAAGATTAAATTAAATAACAGATTTTCTGAAGAAGGAATTATAAATCGTGGTGTGAGACAAGGCTGCCCCCTATCCCCAACAGTCTTTGCAATTTATATCAATGAAGTAATATGTTGCTGGAACAAAACATATAAATTTGGAATAAGAATATCAGAAAATAGAAAATTAAACACCCTATTGTTTGCAGATGACCAAATAATAATAGCAAATTCACCGAAGATAATCTACAGAAAGGTCTGTATGAACTTAACAAAATTACAGAAGAATATGGATTAAAGATATCTACAGAAAAGACAAAAATTATGGCATTTCAAGGTGTAGATCCTGTCAGAAGTAAAATTGTACTGGACAATAAAATTTTGGAGCAGGTGAATAATTTTACATATCTAGGATATGAAGAAGAAAAGGATGTAAATGCAAAAATATTAAAATTTTTAAGAATTTTAGGGTTAATAAATTCTATCTTCAAGCCACAGTTAGTCCAAAAGCATTCAAGATTAAAAGTGTATAAAACCTTGGCTCTTCCAACTCTTTTGTATGATAGCAAAGTATGGACGTTGAAACAGAAGGATATACAGAGACTTAGATCTGCTGAAATGAGATATCTTCGGAGGACTGCAGGATACACACTACTAGATCACAAAAAAAAAAAAAAATGAAGACATCTTAGAAGAATTACACATGGAATCTTTAGAAAACAAAATTTCTGATTATAAGTCAAGATGGATACAATATGTTCATCGAATGGAAGATCACGGAATACCCAAACAAATGTTAAGATATCAACCTGCAGGAAGAAGAAGACCAGGACGTCCTCTCAAAAGACTTTTGGATGGTGTTTCTCTTGAGGCCGAAACAGGTCAACAAATGACCTAAATTCGTGAATGTACTATGATGATGATAATGAAGAAGCGCGCACAAATTTGCATTAGATTTGGTCTCTGCTGTACAGCAGCCAGCAACGATTTTGTTCTCTTTAAACAGACATTGAAATGATATCTTGCTCACGGTCACAGAGCTTACACACGTAGTCCATTGACGGATCATGATAGTTTGACATTTTGCAGAGTTTGTGGTGATATCCATGCACTGCCAGTATTATTATTGCACTGCGTATCTTGTTTGGTCCAGTCCAGTCTCGATTGATCATTGCATATGTGGCGTAAAAATCATCCGGTATTTATTTTCTCTTCTTTTGTCTTATTTCCTTCAATGTAGTTTCCCGTTTAGTAGCTGGTAGCAGGAACATTGTGCGTAGATCTTCCACGAGGAAAGTTTCCAGTGCTAATTCATACGCAAGTGTAGATGGAGCAAATTTGGAGATCCCCATTGCGGTTTTTAAGAATCTTGGTTTCACTTTTTCTAAGGTGTTCAAGTCACCGTAACTGAGGTCAGTTCAAATGATTTCTATTCCATACGTTAAGATGGGAAGTATTTTGGCCCCAAAGTGTCATGGCTTTTGCACGTGACAGTTGTGTGACGTTTTCTATGTCGTATATGGCAACTATAGCAGCTGCCGCTCTCTCTTTTCGTATACATTCTGAAGGATTTGGCTGCTGTTATCACATTGATGAGGAGAGGGCTTAAAGGGTCCTCTTGAAGAATACCTCTGGTTTGAATGACTTCCTTTGATTGCTGAACTGTATCGTCTATTTTATTTGACCTAGTATGTTATCGCTAAATGTTAGGGTATGTTCGTCCAGTTTATTCATGCTTCTCAACTTGGAGATCAATAGCTTCCTGTCTACATTGTCAAAAGCTTTGCAGTAGTCTACGAGTACAGCAGAGAACTTCTGCTTCGGTCTGCTCAGTGCTTGGTGTATGTCTTTAAGTAGGTTGTCTACTGCCTGTAGAGTAGAGCGGCTTTTTCTAAATCCGAACTGTTGGTCTGGTATTTTTCTGTCTATTTTATTTGTAAGAAGTGTATTCAGGATGTTCGTCAAGAATTTAAAGGGGTTGTTTTCTTGGGCGGTCCGTCTGAATGAGTTTGGATCGTTTGTGGGTCCTTTTCCTTTGTAAAGCACCTTTATTGTGGCCTGTCTCAATGCGTTTGGGATTTCTCCTAGTTCCAGACATCTGTTTAAAAGCTTTGCCCATGTCGTTTTTAGTTCTGTTGTTGATTCTTTGAGGAATTCATTGAAGATTCCATCAGGTCTTACCGCTATGTTATTTTTGAGCTTGTCTATCGCCCTGATGACTTCTTGCGTTGTGATTTGTTGTGGTATTTCATCTGTGGGTGGTTTTATTTTGTCATAGGCTTGTTCTTTATTTTCTTGTGTGCCGGTTGGAACCCCGCTGACTGCTACCATTTGTGGCTTTTTAAAAACCACGCTACTGCGTCACCATTTGTGGGCAAGAGAACCACGCTACTACTACCATATATCCGGGATCGTGTTTTGTTGCTGCTGCCTCTATTAACGTGGATCTGATTTCCTGCATGCAAGGTTATCAATCACAAAGTTGCTTGCCTTGGGCGCATAGAAGGCAGCGATTGATTCATCTTTCTCTCTTAGATATATTGACATAAATAAATAATAATTCTCAAATACATAGAGTGAGTGAAAATGACAATAATTGTCAATCAAGAAAGCTAAACAGCAAAATAGTAAGGGAGCTGGAAATAGTTTCCTACGTGAGTGAATTTCCGTATAGGATTGTAAACAACTACGTGCACATTAATGAAATAGCAGATAAATTGTATAAAAGATGACATTTAATAGAAACAAGTTGTCTGAAGTAAAAACAAATTAACAAAGACATTTCGATCATTCAATAAACAAAAAAGAGAAATGTAAATAAATAAATGACGATACTCTTACAATAGAAAAAACCACACCATACCTCACATCACACTCATGCTAGCGTCCGAGCCAGGGGCGGCTTCTTCCCTGGTCTCCAGGACCAACTAAACCACGCCGCTTCTCGGCTTCAGACGTCCTTGTCCATTAGAGCCCCAATCGCATCGCGGACTGGATGCTGACTCAAACCTTGAATGAATGAGTGATTGAATGATAACGTTCTGCCTGTGCACCACGTATATGAAGGTTCCGAAGTAGAGGGGAGATGCGCCGTAAACATTGCGCAGCGGGAAGGGTAAAGAGTGGAGAGAGGGGGTCAATACAAGGAGAAAGGGATATTGGCATAGTTCATAAATATTCCTGTCTAGGGAGGAGAACGACGCTACAATAATGAGCCGAAAAACACACTTTCGGTTCACTTGGTTTAAAATTGACTGGAAATGTGTTTGCCATGACTTCATTTGTATACTTGGAGTATGCATTGTTTTCCTTCTTTTCAGTGCAATAAACGGATCACTCTCTGCTCTTTCTTCTGTCTCTATGCAGATTTTCTCGATGTATCCGTTTTGTTTTTGCGTAAGGAGCAGCTTGTACTTTTTCTGCACTCCGCATAATGCTCTAGATCCTGGTTATTGTTCGTCGATTTTTTTGCTTGATGTAGTGCTTTGAGCGTTTCGGTTCTGTGTTTGTAGCTTGCTGCGTCGAATCAAGGTTTTGCTTTTCTCTGGATCCTTTCTGTTGTTGCTCTTTTGATTAGCTGCTAGATATTTTCCATTGCTTCTGTTATCTTATTTATTAATTTAAAGGAACTGAGCTTTAGGACGGCCAGCAGGTGGGTAGATTTTTATTCACAAATTATCTCACTAAGAATAGATTAAAATAAATAAATTGATAACACTGCAATCATAGCATTTTCATGCCATGCCTGCAGTTTTACTTGGGAATTGTAGGTGTGGTAGCTTCCCGTTGCTTTCCACATCGGTGAAGGATGATGATGATAATGATGACGATGATGATGGCCATATGATTTCGGGGACCGTTTGGGCCTTAGAGTTTTCCTGACATTTGTCTTACAGGTGAGGAAAACCCCGATAAAAACCTCACCCAGAAAAACTGCCCCGACCGGGGATCGAACCCGAGCCCGCTGCGTGACAAGGCAGCACGCACCACACAGCGCGCCTCGCAACGCACCGCACCGCGCACCCCGCCGCATCGCGCACCCCGCCGCGCAACGCACCGCGTACCCCGCCGCGCACCGCACCGCGCGCCCCGCCGCGCAACGCACCGCACCGCGCGCCCCGCCGCGCAACGCACCGCACCGCGCGCCCCACCGCGCAACGCAACGCACCGCACAGCGCGCCCCGCCGCGCAACGCACTTCACCTCGCACCCCTGCGCACCGTGCACCCCGCCGCGCAACGCACCGCACCGCGCTCCCCGCCGCGCAACGCACCGCACCGCGAACCCCGCCGCGCAAAACATCGCGCCGCGCAACGCACCGCACCGCCCAACGCACCCCGCCGAGCACCCCGCCGCGCACCCCGCCGCTCAACGCATCGCGCAGCCCGCATCCCCTCACCCAGCCGCGTAACACACGCGCTCCGCACAGCGCACCACATGTCGCGCACCGCATTACAATACATTAAATTTCATTATTCTAGTTGTAATGCGGTGCGAGGGGGGATACATGTTGCGGTGCGCGGAGCTGTGTGAGGTGCTGTGCGTTGCGCGTTACGGTGCGTGGTACGGTGCGCGGTAAGATGCGCGGTGCAGGGCGAGGTGCGTTGCGCGGTGCGGTCCGCGGAGGGTTGCGCGGTACGGTGCGGGTTGCGGTTCGCGGTGCGGTCCGCGGTGAGGTGCGCGGCGGGTTGCGGTGTGCGGTGCGGGTTGCGGTGCGCGGTTTGGTCCGCGGTGACGTGCGCGGTACGGTGCGAGGTGCGGTGCTAGGTGTGGTGCGCGGTGAGGTGCGCGACGCGGTGTGAGGTGCGGTGCGCGCTAGAGGGCGAGATGCGGTGTGATGTGCGGTGCCCGGAGCGGTGCGCGGTTGCGGTGACTGTTGAGGTGCGGTGCGTGGTACGGTGCACGGTAAGGTGCGTGTTGCGTGCGCGGTGCAGTCCGCGGTGAGGTGCGAGGTCCGGTGTGTGGTGTGGTGTGGTGTGTGGTTCCGTGCACGATAATAAAATGAAATAAAATAAAACAAATAAAATATAATAAAATAAAATAATAATATAAAATAAAGTAAAATAAATTAATAAAATAAAATAATATAATAAAATAAAGTAAAGTAAAATAAAATAAATAAATAAAATAATAAAATAAAATAAAATAAATAAAATAAAATATAATATATAATAGTATAATATAATGTAATGTAATGCGGCGCGAGGTGCGGTGCCAGGGGGGATACGTGTTGAGGTGCGCGGAGCGGTGTGAGGTTTTGTGCGTTGCGCGGTACAGGGCGAGGGGCGATGCGCGGTGCGGTCAGAGGTGCTGTGCGTTGCGCGTTACGGTGCGCGCTAAGATGCGCGTTGCGGTGCGCGGTACAGGGCGAGGTACGTTGCGCGGTGCGATCCGCGGTGAGGTGCGGTGCGCGGTACGGTGCGGTGCGGGGTACGGTGCGTTGCTAGGTGTGGTGCGCGGTGAGGTGCACGATGCGGTGTGAGGTGCGGTGCCCGGAGCGGTGTGGGGTGCGGTGCGCTTTGAAGTGCGCGGCGGGTTGCGCGGTGCGGTCCGCGGTGAGGTGCGCGGTAAGGTGCGCGGTACGGTGCGAGGTGTGTTGCTAGGTGTGGTGCGCGGTGAGGTGCACGATGCGGTGTGAGGTGCGGTGCCCGGAGCGGTGTGCGGTGCGGTGCGCGGTGAGGTGCGCGGTGAGGTGCGCGGCGGGTTGCGCGGTGCGGGTTGCGGTGCGGTCCGCGGTGAGGTGCGCGGCGGGTTGCGCGGTGCGGGTTGCGGTGCGCGGTGCGGTCCGCGGTGAGGTGCGCGGAGGGTTGCGCGGTAAGGTGCGCGGTACGGTGCGAGGTGTGTTGCTAGGTGTGGTGCGCGGTGAGGTGCACGATGCGGTGTGAGGTGCGGTGCCCGGAGCGGTGCGCGGTGAGGTGCGCGGCGGGTTGCGCGGTGCGGGTTGCGGTGCGGTCCGCCATGAGGTGCGCGGCGGGTTGCGCGGTGCGGGTTGCGGTGCTTTCCGCGGTGAGGTGCGCGGCGGGTTGCGCGGCGAGGTGCGCGTTACGGTGCGAGATGCGTTGATAGGTGTTGTGCGCGGTGAGGTGCACGATGCGATGTGAGGTGCGGTGCCCGGAGCGGTGCGGTGCGCGCTAGAGGGCGAGATGCGATGCGCGGTGCGGTGCAGTCCGCGGTGTGGTGCGAGGTCCGGTGTGTAGTGTGGTGCGTGGTTCGGTGCACGATAATAAAATAAAATAAATACAATAAAATAAAATAAATAAAATAAAATAAAATAATGAAATAAATAAAATAACATAAAATAAAATAAAAAATAAAATAAATAAAATAAAATAAATAAATAAAATAAAATAAAATATAATATATAATAGTATAATATAATGTAATGTAATGCGGTGCGTGGTGCGGTGCGAGGGGGGATACGTGTTGCGGTGCGCGGTTCGGTGCGGGGTAAGTTGCGCGTTGCATTGCGCGGTACAGGGTGAGGTGCGTTGTTCGGTGCGGTCCGCGGTTAGGTGCGCGGCGCGGTTCGCGGTGAGGTGGGCGTTGCGGTCCGCGATGAGGTGCGCGGCGGGTTACGAGGTGCCGTGCGCGGTATGGTGCGAGGTGCGGTGCGCGATGCGGTGTGAGGTGTGGTCCCCGGAGCGGTGCGCGGTGCGGTGCGAGCTAGAGAGCGAGATGCGATGCGCGGTGCGGTGAGTGTTGCGTTGCGGTGCGCGGTACAGGGCGAGGGGCGATGCACGGTGCGGTGTGAGGTGCTGTGCGTTGCGCGTTACGGTGCGCGGTACAGGGCGAGTTCCGTGCGCGGTGCGGTGTGAGGTGCTGTGCGTTGCGCGGTGCAGTCCTCGGTGAGGTGCGTGTTGCGCGGTGCGGTCCGCGGTGAGGTGCGCGGCGGGTTGCGCGGCGCGGTTCGCGGTGAGGTGGGCGTTGCGGTCCGCGATGAGGTGCGCGGCGGGTTACGAGGTGCCGTGCGCGGTATGGTGCGAGGTGCGGTGCGCGATGCGGTGTGAGGTGTGGTCCCCGGAGCGGTGCGCGGTGCGGTGCGAGCTAGAGGGCGAGATGCGATGCGCGGTGCGGTGAGTGTTGCGGTGCGGTGCGTGGTACGGTGCACGGTAAGGTGCGTGTTGCGTGCGCGTTGCAGTCCGCGGTGAGGTGCGCGGTGCGGTGCGATGTCCGGTGTGTGGTGTGGTGCGTGGTTCGGTGCACGATAATAAAATATTTAAAATAAAATAAAATAAAATAAATGAAATAAAATAATATAATATAAAATAAATAAAGTAAAATAAAATAAAATAAATGAAATAAAATATAATATATAATACTATAATATAATAATAGTATTAGAAATAGAAATAGTATAATATAATGTAATGTTATGCGTAGCGAGGTGCGGTGCGAGGGGCGATACGTGTTGCGGTGCGCGGCGGTGCGGGTTGAGGTGCGCGGTGAGGTGTGCGGCGGGTTGCGCGGTGCGGTGCGCGGTAAGGTGCGAGGTGCGGTGCTAGGTGTGGTGCGCGGTGCGCGGTTCGGTGCGCGGAGCGGTGTGAGGTGCTGTGCGTTGCGCGGTGCGGTGCGCGCTAGAGGGCGAGATGCGATGCGCGGTGCGGTGACTGTTGCGGTGTGGTGAGTTGTACGGTGCACGGTAAGGTGCATGTTGCGTGCGCGGTGCAGTCCGCGGTGAGGTACGCGGTGCGGTGCGCGGTGCGGTGCGAGGTCCGGTGTGTGGTGTGGTGTGTGGTTCGGTGCACGATAATAAAATAAAATAAAATAAAATAATATAAAATAAAATAAATAAAATAAAATAAAATAAAATATATAATAGTATAATATAATAATAGTATTAGTAATAGAAATAGTATAATATAATGTAATGCAATGCGGTGTGAGGTGCGTTGCGAGGGGGGATACGTGTTGCGGTGCGCGGAGCTGTGTGAGGTGCTGTGCGTTGCGCTTATATTTATTATATTTATTACATTTATTTTTTATTTATTTTATTTATTATTTTTATTATATTTATTATATTACATTAGTACATTACATTATATTACATAACACTATACTATTACTATATTATATATTGTATATTATATAATATTAAGTAAGAATGGAATTTATTGCCTTTTTTTTCAGAATAAAGAAAATACATATGCATTTACATTGCGCATGGGCCTGCTTGGCCGTACGTGCATTATTTTTCCATGAATAAAAAAATAAAACTAATAATATAAACAAATACCTACAAATACACCTGTATCAAAAAACAATAACAGGCTACATATAAGTAAAATCTATGTCTGCACTAAATCAAAATAATACATATCTACATTCATCCACATTCCGTACATTAATATTAAAAAAAAAATGCTAGAAAACAAATTAGAAAAAAAAGCACACACAGATACACCCACACACCCCCACACATATACACACCGCACGCTCATACCCCCCTCCCCCCGTCCCTGCAGACATTAAGTGCACTATCAGACTATTCAACTTATCAGACCCACTTATTATATAACATGATTAAAGATCGAAAACAAAGACCATATTGAGATTCTTCTTATTGTTAATACATATATCCTTAATCTACAATTTTGTTATATCTCAATTTTCTTACTGTACCCAAAAATTTGCATGTTTTTGATTCACTCTCGATCCGTCCTAAAAGATCCCAACACGCCACTCTCCCTCGATCCGACCTGAGAAATCTCTCCGGCAGCATCTGTAATCTAAGTTGTTCTGTCTCTCTACAGAATGCTATAATATGCTGCCATATTACATGACAGTAACGAGCACCGCACTGCACCGCACCCCGTACCGCACCGCATCGCGCACCACACCGCGCAACGCACCGCGCAACACGCACCCCGCACCGCGCCGTGCAACGCACCGCACCCCGCCAGGTTCCGCACCGCACCCCGCCACGCTCCGCACAGCGCACCACATGTCGCGCACCGCATTACAATACATTATATTTCATTATACTATTTGTGTTATTGATATTATTACTATATTATATAATATTATATTATATTGTATTATATTGTATTATATTATATTTATTTTATTTATTATATTATATTATTACATTACATTATATTTCATTACACTATACTATTACTATATTATATATTGTATATCATACAATATTATATTACATTACAATACCGCACCACGCACCGCACCTCGCACCCCGTAGCGCACAACACCGCGCACCCCGCCGCGCATCGCACAGCACCGCACCGCACCGCGCACCCCGCCGCTCAACGCACTGTGCATCTCAACGCACTGCGCACCTCACCGCGCATCTCAACGCACTGCGCACCTCACCGCCCAACGTGCACCGCACAGCACCCCGCACCCCGCACCCCGCACCGCACCGCACCTCGCCGCGCTCCTATATTTAAAATTTTTAAAATTGAGAGGTATTTTTTTTTCTCTGCTGCTAAACTATTTTCTTAAAACATGTACATTGTTTGAATAAAATTTGAGTTAGAGGGGAAAAAAGTGTTTATAGGTGCAAAGTAGACAAGATGCGTGTATAACAGTAAATTATATGAATATCCATCCATAGTAATTCTGCCCGAGGGCTGGTCTCTTACTGCAATCATAGCATTCTCAAGCTATTCTTTGCTACTTTACTAGCGAATTGTAGGTGTCATAGCTTCTCGTTGCTTTCTACACCGTCAAGGATGATGATGATGCCCGGATCATTTTCGGCGACCATTCGGCCCTAAGCTTCCTGACATTTGTTTTACATGTGATGAAAAACCCCGAAAAAGCATCACCCAGGAGCTTGTTCCGACCTGAAATCGAACCCGGGCCCACTGTGTGACAAGGCAACACACTTTCTCGTGACCATAGCGGTGGATAATAATGCAATGTTCGTTTCAACAAGAGCAGAAACTTCCCTGTTTTCAAGTATTAAATTTAAACACTTAACAACAATTTAAGATATTCATTCTAACTTTAGATTTGTCCTAGATAGGAGTTTCATTGAATTTAGTATATCCATGAAAATGAAAACTTACTATGTTGGGAGCAATTGGAATTATTATACTAAATTTGAAAATATATGTTGGCTGTACTGAAAAAAATGATATGGCTGCCACATTGTGCGTAGAAGGTAATATATATGATAAAGAATTAAGGAAATAATATTTAAATGGATAATCTGAATAATGTACGCTCTAGCAGCTTCTTTTTTTAAAATAGTTTTTTAAGGAGAAATATTCGGGATTGTTTTCATAAATGTTTGTCTGATTAGTTACAATATTTTTCAAAATGGATGCTTCAATTATAAAATTTCCATAGAAACTGTAAGGTATAAAACCCATTATTAAAATTAATACAGGTAACCACAACTGTTCGCATTAAGCATTTAGTTGATTTTACGGTTTGTTTTAAATGTTGGTTAGTTTTAATCTTAAAACTGTAACATTATAAACACGCTAACCTTATATTTATTAGTTTTTCTCTATTACGCCTGAACTGTAGTAAATTTGTATGTACTGTTGCATTACGTACATACAATAAACTAATGTTATGTACATTAACTTTACCATTCCTAACCTAACAAAATTAATTTAATGTTCTTCCAATTATTAGAAACGTGTATCGAAATTTATTTATTGCAGAGTTCACAGATAGTTTTCCAATCTGTCAGGAATTTAGAAAGTCTTGCACATTAAGAGGCAATAAGTACAGTTTCTGGATAATGAATAAGCTCAACATTCCAATAACTTACTCTATGTTTTTCCTAACAACATTCTTATTGGATTATTGAACTATTGAGCTTTTCCATTTTAATTAATATTTTGTAGTATTTTTAAATATTTTGCAACGATTCCTAAAAGATGTTTTACTATTATTAAATATATAACTATATATGCAAATGTATTTTAATCTGATTTCTACAGGATCATAGCATGCATATGCAAATACTTAATTATATCTCCATCAGATGACAGACATACATGTTAAAACGGTGTGACCAACATTCCAAAACTCACTTCATTTTATTGGGTTCCGACGGGAAGTTAGTGTACACCAAATTAATATACAGTTTATTAAATAATGTGTGTTTAATTTATTTAGTTAGGTTGTGAAGGAGCATGTTTTACATCCATTTCTTATAAACATGTTTGGAAATTAAATTTGACGGTCACGCCAATCTCACAGATATATGGCAAGAATTCCATAAACGTTTGCACATGTGATGTATTATTCTGTTAGACTTAGAAAAATCCATTGAGTGAATAAGTTATTGGAAAGTTTGGCTCAACTTTAGATTACCTTTCAATTGATTTTCTTTGTAATATATTCTTGTAATACTGGTGCTCTACATACTTCTTCTGTCTTGACTAAGATTATGTACTATTTGAATGTTTTGAAACATTACAAACTAACTTGCTAACTCAGTGGCACTCGAACCAATAGGTTTATGACCACATGGAACATAAGCTCTCCACACATTCCCATCCTAAGCTAATATTTTGCAATGATTCCTAGTATAACCGACTTCCCTCAAATCATAGTTAATTCTATTCTGCCACTAATTATTCGTCTACCAGCAGAGCGTTTTCCCTCTTGTTTTTCTACAAGACGGAGCCCATGCTTGTCTATCATTCCCCATTTGTGCCACATGTCTTGCCCATCACAGTCTACTAGACTTAAATGTTCTTATTATATCTGGCATCCTATAAAGATCATGTAGTTTACTGTTTTCTAGTCTTCTCCATTCAGCTATCTGTTCAAGTGCAACATTTTTTTTAGAATTATTAAATATTTATCAATGTTCGTAATGCTTATTTCAATGTTCTGCATAATTGTTGGGGCAATGCACGAATGCTTAAAGAATCTTCCACTAGGTGGCAGAGATATCCATGAGATTGGAATTACCAACTTTGGGAAATATATTTTAAGGAATGGATGTTCACTTATCTCGTTAGATTCCAATGGGACAAGTAATTGTATATCAGATTAGTGTACACTTCGCTAGGTAATGTAGATTTAATTTACTTATTTAAACTAGAAATGGGGAAAAAGGTATACATCCATTTCTAATAGATGTTGATGAATTTCTTTTAAGGTTGCTCATTCCGATTTCACACCTACTTGGTTCCATCTAGCAACCAAGGAACTACTCTCTAACATTCTGTAGGATTTCAAATATGTGTGGTTCCATCTACCAACAACTCTATAAACTCTCCAATTGTACATCTCCCTTCATAGCGTTCCTTATTTATTTGTTTGGCACTTTTATACATCATCTTAAAAAATCAATCTCTGTAGGTGGAGGATGTTTTACACTCCATACTTCAGCTCTGTTTTCTCTAACACACTGGACCGTACTTCTGTATCTATGTAAATTCCTTACATTTTGTGGAACTTAAACAGATTGTAAAGTTTGTGCCTTATTGGACATATGTGCTGTATTTAATGGTGTTTCTGACTTTTTCAGATTCTCTGTTCATAATGAATAGCCAGTTAGCTGTTAAACATGAAGATACTGGTACCATTTCACAGACTGAAAATGAACCACAAGTAAGTTAATGTACTAATCAGATTTTTCACCTCACCTAAAATGTTGTATCCTTTGCAGGATTAGTTTCAATGTTACCATACTAATATAAACAAACTAAAATGAGGAAATTAAAAGAGAAAGAAATTAGAAATTTGTCAGATAAAATGTAGGGATTCTGAATGTATACCGAGAAAAAAAATAGAAGTTCTAATTGAAGGAATGCTTTAAAATTGTAAAAAATTGTGAAATTGGAAATTCTCCATAACCTCTGATGGTCAGAAAAGCAGAGAATTAAAGTAAAGGAAAAATTAATAAGGAATGTGAGAAATCTTTAGAGAAACCTAAAGAACTCGCAGTATAGCGATAAAAAGATCTATATTCAAGAATTGGAAAAAATAAAATAAAAAAATAATTGTGAAGTTCCTGGAGAAAATAATTCATTGGTGGTGGTTCATTTATTTACCAATAACTGGAAAGAATCAAAGGAAAACCAATTGACAAATTACAGCAGATGTCAGTATAAAATGATGAAATATGCTTGAAACTGGTCCTGGAAAGGATACTTAATATGAGGTGGTGTAATACATTTACTGATTGTTAACCCTCTGCAGGCCACTGGTAAAATCTCTTGTGTCAGAGATTTAAATTGCACCTGCTGATGTGATCGGCTTTGCAAGTAGTTTAAGTATATTGTCTGGCAGGTAATGGACAGGAGCACCAGAGCCAATCTAATCGGCTCATGACACCCAAAGGGTTAAATAATGTTACTTCCTATATATAATATACAAATAAATACTTATTTTAGGAATTCACACTGTGATGTATATACATTTAGATAGATTTTTTTATGCAGAAAGAATGAGACTCAAGAAAATAAACAAGTTCAAAAGACAAAAATGTATTAATCAAGGCACTCTTCTAAAAGTAAATGAAGAAAATGTAGAATTCAGAAAATTCACATATCCATTAAAAGATCACAAGTTTTAAAATTTTTAAAAAATATCAATAAAAGGTTAGCACCCAAAAATGACTACAGCATCAGTACATTGATTAGACCTAATAAAAATGAGAAAATAATAGAAGGAAACAAATCATGGATTAATCAGATTAAATGTGAAGTATCTGAGAAATTCTACATGGGAAAAACTAAGACAAATTTGGAAACAAGAATGAAAGTACATCTCAGGAATGTCAAGAAACGGGAAGTAGAAAAACATGCAGTGGCTGCCCATGCATGGTCTGAAAACATCCTATCCAGAAATAAGCTAAATTATTAAAACAAATAGAAAAACCAAAAGAACTTACTGTTTGGCAAAAGATCTACATTCAAAAGAGCGATAAGAAGAAATTGATGAAGTTTGAAATTCATGGTGAGAATGACCTGGTTTCGAGGTTTTTCAGTCAGCCAATGGATGGAGCGAAGGATGGCTCTTCAAGATGACAGAACAACGGTTGTGACGATACTGAGGATGGAACAGAAGGTATGTTCCAAAACCAGTTTATAGTCAAATAAGAAGAACAATTTGATGGGAGTGATAAAAAATTCTACCTAAATAATATACAAATGTTTACTTACCTCATTGACATCATTAGAAGTGTGGGTTTGGTAATGTGGGTGATTTTCATTTTACAGGACATGGATGTGGAAATTAAATCTGAAGTAGAGGAACTCACTGACAATATTGATGTTACACATGAGATATTTCAAGTCTCTCAGGAAACAAAACATGAGGTAATAATTTTATTAATTTATTCAGAATTGTAAGCATGGTTCTGTTACTGCTAGATAGGGTGGACAATGAGAAAATTTTCTAAAAAAAAATTGACAAAACAGAATTCTTTTCAATTATGTTACATTTTTTAATTTATTGTGAATTTTTCAGTCATTGATCTAAATTTATCTCTACAGAGGATAGTACATTTGTTTATTTTGTATCTGTAATAAAAGTAACAATTTTGGTCATGAAGTTTATTTACTAGCACTTATAGCCTCATTTTTCTGGTTTTTTAAGTAAAATTGTATTAAACTTAAATTCTGTGAAAGGAACATGGTGACTGTTTGAGATATTTTTAAAGTTCACCTTTCAGTAAATGCTCACACTTAATGGTTATATTTTGCTGACTTTTCTTCAAATACTTTACTTATTTTACCAAATTCACGAAGAATTAAGATGTAATGATAAAATTGTTGAAAACATTTTTTGCCATATATTTATCGATCCAATCTAGAAGCCAAAGATGCTGAAAATATTTGTATATATATATATATATATGTATATATGTCATCCCTCTGATAATTTTGTTTTTTTCAGAACTAGTTTCTGCGTATAGCAAACAATTAAAAAACCTAAGATTAAGTTCATTAACCAGCAAAATATAGTAATAGGAGTGGGAGTCAGTCCACAGCTGTGGTGTCGAGGTAGCGTGCTGCCTTGTCACACAGCAGTCCCGGATTTGATTTCCGTTCGCGACAGACTTCCTGGCTGAGTTTTTTCATGGCTTTTCCTCATCTGTAAGACAAATGTCAGGAAGCTTTGTAGCCCAAATCCCCGACCATCATCTGGCCATCATCATCATCAGCCCTGATGTGGGAAGCAACGGGAAGCTACCACACCTATAATTCTGTAGTAAAACTGCAAAATATAGCATGGAAATACCATGATTGCAGTGTAAGACCTGCCCTCGGGCAGAACACTTTAGAATAGAATAGAATGGAATAGAATAGAGTGGAAGTTACCCAGAAATAATATTTTAAAAATCTATCAGCTGCAATTTTTTAATGTCTACAACAACATATAGCATGTACAATTGAAATCAAACAATGAAGGTATTCTACAAAAAATCGGAAATTAAAAAAAAAAATGTTTCACTGTCGTCTGACACATTTAAATGTCTAGCACGAGAATTTAGTGTTTCATCTATTTAACAATCGCTCCAAAAGAAAGGTTTAACTTGTTAATCAGCCATAAATTTGACTTGCTGAGAAATTTGCTTAATTTATACAGCTTCTTCATGATGTTGTTTCTTAAATTGACTCTTACAAATGAGCGTTATTAGACTTTGTTAAATCTTTGCAAATTATATAATCATAATCATTTGATTTAAATCTAAATCAAATATGCTCCCAAGATTGTGAGGCTGTTGAAAGTCTTACCAGCTGGATGCTGACATTGTATTCAGATGAGCCAATAAGAGAGGTGTTAATATCTTCATTAACTGCGATGTGTCTAAGCGAAGTGACTGATTCGACTTCCCATTTGGAATGAAATTTCAATGGGAACTGTGGCAAGAAAACCAGCTCTAAAGGCTAAGGGGGACCCGATATGCTGATCAAATGTCACCCCAGTATCGGGTGTATAATCGACATTCTCTATGTAACTTGGTTCTTCTAGCCATGCCTCTGTTGATGTTTCTTTATCTAATTTTAAAAATTTAGATAAACTTCTCTAAATGTTTGTGTTGTCCCAGCTAATGCATTAGATCTCCACCTGTTTTTGTTGAGGTATATTGTTCTAATTATGACATTTAACAGCATATTGATCCACTTCATATGTTTGCAGGACATGAAGCCAAAAACTGAAAACATTGATATTAAAGATGAGATATACATAACTGAAAACCTGGTTCCTTTTATGGAAGGTACATGTAAGTTAAGAATTTTGTTTCGAATTTTATTTTCCAATTTTACATAATCTTTGGTTTTGATTCTCTTTGTGAATGGTACGATGCTTCACCAAAACTAGTTCAGGTGAGAAAAAAAAAAAAGAATTATATGTATATATTTCCGATGTAAATACATAATACTTTTTTTAACTTATGGTGCAACTGAAGAAGAAACTGATATAAATTGAGAATTGGAGGCTAGAAGAGATTATTAAATTTTACCACCAAAAAGTGTAGGTTAACTGAAAAGAGTGAAAAATAAGAAATGGATTCATGAGGAAGGTGACAGAATTATAAAGAAAAGGAAGCTAGCATAAATTAATTGGTTACATGAGCAAATTTATGTAAATTTAGAACAATTGCAAACATCAGGCAGGAAACCACTGGCTTTTAAATCAGAAATAAAGGTGAAATTTTAGACAGTAGATTAATGATCTCGAAGTGAATGTAAAATATAGGAACATCAGGGAATTATGATAGGAAGGTTTCAGGCTAGAATATAATTGGGAGATCAGATTGCAAGTTCCAAAAATATATTAAACAGATAAAAAAATTACTTTAATCAATTATTAAATATTTATACAAAACAGAGGATGATTTACAGACAGCACAAGTATTAGTAACACAACCGTGCAACATATTGAATGGCGATACGAAGATTAAATATGTATAAAGCATCAGGTACAGATGGGATCCCAACAAAACACAATATCAGTTGGAAAAATTTGATGGCAAGATTCATTAGCTGATTAGTATAATTTGGGAAAAAATAGGCTCCTACCTAATAAATGGAAAGAATTGTTTATCATACCAATGTATAAAAACTGATCGTAAAAACTACAGTGACATCTCAATACTCTCAACTTCGTACAAAATTCTAACAAATATGTTAGTAACCAGACTTAATTCCTATATTGACAATATATTATGAGGTCATCAACCTATAAGACAGGTTTTAGAGAAAGAATGGGAATATAATAACACTAATCAACAACTATGTGTAGTTTAGAAAAATATATGACTCAATTAAGTGGGAGAAGTTGTATTGCATCTTGGTGAAGTTTGGAATTCCTAAAAAGTTATATTTATCCTTATAAGAGTGTATCTAATTGGCACAAAGAGTATGGAGTGGGTAGATAAACAATTATCATATACTATTGAAATTCAGGATGGGTCTAAACGGGGAGATGCACTATCTCTTCTATTATTCAGTTTTATAATAACGCAGGGCATCAAATCTTTAGAAAACAAAGAAGGCCTACAACTCAGTTGTATTAATAAGCTGTTACTTTATGCTGATGATTGTACTGTTATCAAGCGACCTATTTGTTTGATCATGGTTCTCACATGTGTAGGTTTCACTGTACCTGTGTCTGTGAGTAATTATACAACAACCAACAAAACTAAATTACACTTTTCAATGTGTTTTGACCTCTTATCTGTTGACTGTCAGTATTACTCAAGTGCTTGGTTTATTTTTAATATTGAGTGTTTTACATAAAAATAATGTAAATATAAATTAAAATGTACTTTAAAACTATGTCTTGAATATTCACAAACTGTTTGGATGGCCTGGGCCCTTCTTCTAGCTTTGCCACAGATGATGACTGTCCTATTTTTAAAAGTCTCTGTAAACAGTTGTGTTGTCATAGATTATACATTAGATTTCTACCTGTATATGTTGAGGTATGTTGCTGTAGATTAAGTCATATATCTGTTTATTGAAGCACTTCATTTGTTTGCAGGACTTGGAGCCAAAAAGTGAAAACATTGATATTAAAGATGAGGTATACATACCTGAAAATTTGGTTCCTTCTGTGAAAGATACATCAACGGTAAGAATTTTGATTTTGGTTTTCTTTGTCAATATTAGAAAATCTTTGGGGAATTAACAGCATATATATAAGAGAAAGATTTGCATTTAGATTGGAATTAGTTCAGGTAGCTCTGTCGGTAGAGTATTGGCCCATGAAGCCAAAAGTCCTAGTTTCAAGCCCCATACTGATTAATATCTTTAATATACTCTTGTACAATTAAGGTTTCTGAATATTGAAAAAGTGTTTGTCATTTATACATAATTAGTAATATTTATATGAATTGTGCATTGTACTCATGTTGTACACCGTTAGAAAGGAAAATTAGTGATCCGCAGATTCTATCAAGCAATCGGGGAACTTCGCTTGTGCTTGCAGAAGCCGTATTCATATCAACAAGTTTTCAGTAATTGTACTGGGTTGTTTGCTAGTTAATGCAGTGCACACTCAAGCAACAAGAGAGAGCTTGGCTTAGTGTGTTTCCATGGTCGAGAGTTTTAACAGACATCGTCTGCGTTCGTAACCTCACAGGTTCCATCTCAGTGATACTTTTTTTTTTAAACTCAATGTTAGAATAGTGTTTTGTCTGTAATATAATTTTATATTTGAGTTTTATGGCTTTAATACACACAAAAAAACATAAATTAAAACCTTCTTCCAATAAATAAATAAAGAATGAAAATATCTTCTAAATTGAAAATTTTAACAAAAAGAAAATCAAAATCGGGTGTATCAACTTTCAGCATTTATTACCATATTACCACCCTTAATCTGTGGGGCATTGATGCAATCAAATTTCTACAGGCACGTGGACGATTGGCTAGAGCATCCCAGACATCTTAAATTTGTGCCCATAAGTCATTTTTGTCTTTCGTGCATCTGTAGGCCAATTAGAGTTCATCTTTATTTTCATCTTAGTCCAAACATTTTCTATTGGATTCAAATCTGGTGAACACGGAGGCTAGTCTATCACTCTGATATCCTGATGTTTATCCTGTACGAATTCAATAATTCCATCAGGATATGTCATCCTCACAGATGGAATCAAGGTGTTTCCTAGTATAGCCTTATACTGCACATTGTTCAGTGTGTCGTCCATCTTCCACAATACAGCCTGACCATCCCACGATATCCAGCCCCAACATGACACAGATACGCGACCATGATGAAATTGTCTGCATCGTATCGACACCCCTTTGGACGATAGACAATCACTTTGCTGTCATGAGTAGAAGAAAATGTCACCTTGTCTGAGAATGCTATATTATTCCAGTCATGGTGGGAAGTTTCCTCTGCAGAGGCGAGACGAAGCAATCTGTGTCTGTCTGTCTGCCTGCTGTTCCTTCTTTGCTGCTGTCCATGCAAAAGTCCTGCATCATTGAAACACCGCAGACCTGTCGGAGCTGATCTAGGGAATTGAGAATTTGCTGTTATTTGAGAAGCATTTTGGAAGGGGTTCCTATGGGCTTCTGCAATTAAAGCTTCATTCTCTTGGGGGGTGGAAATACGTCTTCTTCCTGAACCAACACAACGGTTTTCAATTGGATAATCTCACCCATCTCTGTGCCGTAGATACAGGGACTCTCAAATGCCTTCCAACCTCACGAGCAGGAAAACCTGAAACGTTTACCAGTGCAAAGAGAGTTTGC
The DNA here is from genome assembly GCA_030220185.1 of Diploptera punctata. NCBI lineage: Eukaryota > Metazoa > Arthropoda > Insecta > Blattodea > Blaberidae > Diploptera > Diploptera punctata. The sequence continues at coordinate 7,457 of JASPKZ010010684.1, read as the reverse complement.
CTTTTGCCTATGTCCTTGTGTGTGCGCTGAGCCATGGTAAAACTCGATATGATTCATTATAAACAAACTTATCAGAGGCTGTTGCTTTTGCACAGACGTCTGCGCAATACAGTCTATTGAATGCAGGACATTGAAATTACCTCGAACAAACCCTGAATGTGGTAAATATAATTGTTACAATAATGACATTAATAATGATTTAATTCAAGTGTCAAAATAAAATGTATTTAATTCATAAAACATTTTAATACAAATATGAGAAAAGAAACCCGCATAATTCAGGAATCAAACCTTCGACCTACATTAACAGAAACAGTGACTGCATCCTACCAGGACACGTAGGAATGTCTTCAGTTCAAGCCACACCAACATTTACAGATATAAGAACTGACGATGACTGAGTAACATTTCACTTTAATATTTTATTTTAGTAACATTTTGAGGAAATTATAATTAAATTATTTTCAGTCTGTTTTTCAACATTAATATTGGGGTGAGATGAAAAACAGACTGAAAATACTTTAACATTTCACTTTGCTGCTGACATGTGATTTCTATATTGTGGAGGTTAGTTTACTTACACTTGTTAGTTGTAATATTACATTTTCAGGTGGAGCAGAGCAAAGAAAATCTTGGTGGAATATATAGGCTTAATCAGTGTTTGCAAGCAGGAGACAAGAATGTAAGTTGTAAATCTTTGGAATGTTCCGTTTGTAATAAGCATTTTACTGATAAGAAAGCTCTGAAAGCACATTTATGTGTACATAGTAAGGAAAAACTATTAAGTTGTTATATTTGTAAAAAGTCATATATTAGTAAACGAGGTCTTAATAGACATTTGCGTTTACATAGTATTAAGGAACAATTTAAATGTTCTCTTTGTGATAAGTCATTTAATTTTAAACATTATATGCTACAACATTTACGTATTCATAGAAATGAGAAACCTTTCAAATGTTCCATTTGTAATAAGTCATTTATATCCAAGGGGATTCTAAATGAACATTTGCATACTCATAATGAGAAACAATTCACTTGTACTGTTTGTAATAAGTCCTTTACTTACAAGTACAGTCTAAATGCACATTTACCCATACATGATAATGAGAAACCATTCAACTGTGCCATTTGTAATAGTTCCTATAAAGCTAAGTCTCATCTTGTTAGGCACCTACTTACACATACTAATGAGAAACCATTCAACTGCGCTGTTTGTAATAAGTCTTTTAGGGCGAAGTACACACTAAATGATCACATGAGATATCACAATAATAAAACTCCATTCAAATGTACTATTTGTAATAAGTCCTTTTCTAGTAAGGGTGCTCTTAGTTATCATATACATACTAACGAGAAATCTTTTAGTTGTTCCGTTTGCGGTAGGTCATTTACTTCTGAACAAAGACTTCAAATGCACATGCGCATACATAGTATTGAAAAACTATTCAAATGTACTGGTTGTGACAAATCATATTATCATAAGGCGAGTCTTTATAAACACATGCTTGTACATCATAGTGGGAAACAATGTAACTGCAATGTTTGTCATTACTCGTTTTCAGTTAAGGAACGTCTTGATAAACACTTACTTATACACGATGAGAAACCATTCAAATGTTTACGTATACACGTTGAGAAACCATTCAAATGTTCTGTTTGTAATAAGACATATAAGGTGAAGGGATCACTTAATAACCATTTACGTTTCCATAAATATGGGAAACAATTCAGTTGTTCTGTTTGTAGTAATTCGTTTAATCAAAAATGTCATCTGATTGAACATTTTTATGTGCATAGTAATGAGAGACCATACAAATGTACTTTTTGTGATAAATTATACAAGTCTAAGAACAGACTTAATGAACACATGCATAAATTTCATAATTAGTAACCATTGATATATTCTGTTTGTATTATATAGTTTAATTTTAAGCCTCTTTGTAATAAATATTTACATGTAAGTGGTAATGACAAACCTTCAAATTGTCTGTTTTATTTTAGGTCATTTAAACATAAGTCCAGTCTAAATAGACACATAAAATGGTAATTGATAAACCATGCAAGTGTTATCTTTTAATACATAATTTACTTGTGTACTCTGTCTTATCACATATTAACGTGTACAAAAAAAAATGAAAAATCATTCAAATGTTAATATTCTAGTGTAATTTACCCTGATGTTGACTTTTCATAAACATTTAACTTTAGTTACATAAAACTAACTCTTGTATTTATACAGATTTACATGTACACTTAGCAAAAAAGAATGAGTGGACTCCTGATCTCAAAAAATCATGTTTTAACGCGCGATTCACTAGAGTAAACTAATTGCAGAGTAGAGTTACAATACATTGCCCTTCCTCCAATGGGGAGTATTATTTTATGCTCAGCAAGTCAGCGAACACTCAGCTCAGTTTCTTATGGGTTTCTTTGTATGCAAGAGGTTAGGTTCATTTCCCGATGTGGTTTAATTTTTTAATTGTTACGTGCCTGTCTAATTTATTCTGACAAAGAAAAAACGAACTATGTGGAAGTCTTACTACTTCATTATTGTTATTGTTAGTGTCCAACATCTATGGGCTGTTATTAGGCTGGACTTGACCTGTATAGACTAAATATTTTAATTAAAGGGTGAAACTTTTGCATCACTAATATAGAATATATATATATATATAATATATATATATATATAAATTTATGAAGCTATATTACCTTTAATTACATAAATGTATAGCATTATTATTAAAACGTGGTATGGCACACACAATTAAATTTATGCCGGTAGCCTAATAGTGTTATAGTTTACGGAGGCAGGAATGTTACTTAAAATTGTGTAATGTGGGCTTAGATTATGTAGCTGTAATTAAATATTAATGTATGTATTTTGCGAAAATAAAATTAAATAAATAAATCTTTGTTGAGGGATTTGAAGCCTGGCTCCCATAGATATTTTTTCGTAATTCCTTTAACGATCTACCCTACTCTAACGTCAGATACTAGTCGTCAGAATCTTAGTTGTCTTGTTTACTTTTATATTATGCACGATATAGAACTTTATTCAAAATGTCGAAATTTGAATAATATACACGTAGAACACTTGTAAAAAATGCAGAAACATGTCTCATTCACTGGTCTGTAACTAATCAAGATCATTAAAACCAAAGCTGTTTATAATTATATGCGAAGAGGAGAAAGATCTCTGGGCCACCCTATGAATCACTGGAGGGAAAATTTTCTATAGGATCGTAACAGGCCTTGGCCTAATACTTGAAAGGGAGAAGAAGAAGAAAACCAAATATATCATTTTTTTAAATATTTAACAATGAATTACCTCATGAACCATAGCTTTAGCAATTCAGGCATGCACGATGGTTAATAACAGGTACTCTACATTTTGAAGTCGCTAATTATTATTTTTTTTTGCTGAGTATACATAAAATACTGTATAACACACCACTAAATATTCTGTATGCAATAAGTCATAGTACACACTTATATATACTTGATAGTTCACAACCATTTAAATGTTTTGTTCGTAATAAGTAATTTGCTCTGGAGCACACCTCTATTACACATTTATATATACATGATTGGAATTCATAACCAGCACGGATCAGAGACTGCCTGTTAATTATCTATTTTAAGCAAAAATGGAGAACATTTCTCTTAACAATATCTTCCTTTTTTATATATATTTTTTTAAAAAACTGTGAGTTATTTTGGGAAATTTGTATTTGTTTGTGCATTTATTTATGACTACTGTTTTATTTAAATCTATTGTTTTTATTTCTGTTGTCTTATTAGTATCTAGTATTAAAGTAATCGGATCCAACTATAGGATATAGAATTCCCTTGGGGTTGTAAGAGCATAAGGCTCTTACTTTTCCCGAAAATCAGCTGAGATATCAGCTGCATGACTGCTGCCTTTATTCTTAGAACAGACATCTGGGTCGAATTTCTGTTAGAGTTGAACTCTACCAGAAGGTTAATATCAGTTTGAAATCTTGACCACACTTGGACTTGAACCCCTGAGTCTCTGGCTGGGAGCTTATTGCCGTAACCAGCTGCAATATGGTGGACTCCCAGGTTCTAACACTAGCTTTAGAAATAACTACACTGTTAAAAGAGTTGATATGTATTTTTGTATTACTAGACTGGAAAATAAGGTCTTATGGCCTTATCTCTGCGGGTTTAAATAAAGATTTTACTTTTATTATCATTTTATTTCTTTTTTTACTATTCCACCTCTGTGATTTTTTAAGAAACAGGACAACATGGAACATCTCTTGTACACAAGGTCAGGTTTCCTCAAACTTGTATTATTTAAACAGCACAAATTCCAATTATGTCTCAGTTTCACATTAAATCTTTCAAAATGTATCATCTTGTAACTACAGACATAAAGTGAAGTTGGTACAAGACGAGGCAGTTAAAAAACTGCAAAAATACAATCTAGAGAGGGCGTGTGACGGGATTTCTAATGCAAAAAATCCAGTCAAAATCGAAAATTTCACAATTTTTTTCCTCGGGTTATAGTACTATTACTGTTTTTTTTCAAACAAGTGCAAATTTTCCAAATTCCAAAAACTGCAAAAATACGATTTAGATGGTGTTTCCGGGATTTCTATTGCAAAAAATCCGGTCTAAATCCAAAATTTCAAAATTGTTTTTTAAGGTTATTGTATTGGTATTTTTCCAAAAAATGTCAAAATTATCCAAAATTCAAAAAGTGCATGAATACTACCCAGAGCGTGTGTCCGGGATTTCTAATGCAAAAAATCCGGTGTAAATCCAAAATTTTAAAATTGTTTTTATCTAAGCTTATAGAATAGGTGTTTTTCCAAAATAATGTCAAAATCTTCCAAATTTCAAAAACCGCAAAAATACAATATAGAGGGTGTGTCCGGGATTTCTAATGCCAAAAATCCGGTTTAAATCCAAAATTTCAAAATTGTTTTTTCTAAGGTATGGTATTGGCGTTTTCCAAAATAAAGTCAAAATTTTCCAAATTTAAAAAACTGCAGAAATACAATCTACAGGATGTGTCCGGGATTTCTAACGCAAAAAAACTGGTCTAAATCCAAAATTTCAAAATTGTTTTTTCTAAGGTTATAGTATTAGTGTTTTTCCAAAAAAGTCAAAATTTTCCAAATTTAAAAAACAGCAAAAATGCAATCTAGAGGTGTGTCCGGGATTTCTAATCCAAAAAATCCGGTCTAAATCCAAAAATTTTTTTTAAGGTTATAGTAATGCTTTTTTCCCAAAAAAAAATGTCAAAATTTTCCAAAATTCAAAGTGTGCAAGAATACTATCTAGAGGGTGTATCAGGGATTTCTATTAAACGAAATTGTTATATTTTTTCAAAATTATATTTTTTGAAAATTTTTATATTTTTTTCAAAATTTTTATATATTTTTCATAAATTTTTATGTTCTTTCAAAATATTTATATTTTTTTCAAAATTGTTATATTTTTTCCAAAATTTTCATATTTTTTTTAAACTTTTTATATATTTTTTAAAAAAAATTTATATTTTTCAAAATTTTTCCAAAATTTTTAAATATTTTTTAAAAATTTTATATTATTTTTCAATATTAATATATATTTTTTCCAAAATTTTTATATTTTTTCAAAGTTTTTATAAATGTTTTTAAAATTGTATATTATTTTTCAAAATTTTTACGAATTTTTTCCAAAATTTTTATATTTTTTCCAAAATAATTAAAATTTTTTCAAAATTTTTATATATAATTTTCAAATTTTGATATTTTTCCAAAATTTTTATATTTTTTTGAAAATTTTTATACACTTTTTAAAAAAAATTATATTATTTTTCAAAATTTTTATTACAATTTTCCAAAATTTTTATATTTTTTCCAAAATTTTTATATATTTTTCCCAAAATAATTATATTTTTTTTCAAAATTTATATATATTATTTTCAAAATTTTTATTTTTTTTGAAATTTTATATTATTTCTCAAAATTTTTATATATTTTTTCAAAATTGGTATATATTTTTTTTAATATTATTTTTCAATATTTTTATATATTTTTTCAAAATTTTGATATTTTTTCCAAAATTTTTATATTTTTTCAAAGTTTTTATATATTTTTTAAAAATTTTATATTATTTTTCAAAATCTGTATATATTTTTTTCAAAAATTTATATATTTTTTCAAAAAATTATATATTTTTTTAAAAAATTTTATATTACTTTTTCAATATTTTTATATATTTTTTTTCAGAGTTTTTATATATATTTTTTTTTAAATTTATATTTTTTTTCAAATTTTATATTATTTTTGAAAATTTTTATACATTTCTTTAAAAATTTAATATTATAATTCAGAATTTATATATATTTTTTCAAAATTTTTATATTGTTTATCAATATATTATAGGAATATACATCAACCCTCAGACTACAACAACTGACGCAGTCGAGAAAAAGAAGAAGCCTTCACGCATACAAATAACGATGAAAGAATATTCCTTGCTGTGATATGAACTGTAGAATAGATAAACCACATAGCAAACCAATCTCATATTGGAAAAATTAACAGATAAAGGTCTCACATTAGTAAATACCGCGCAATGAAAACATATATAGTCACCTAATGGTTCCAGCTCCATCGATCTTGTACTATACAAAGGTAGAACATGACACATAACTAACCAAGAAGAATTATGGACATCAGCAATGGCTCCGATAAGAAAAACAATACCAATAGTAACAACAGCAAATACTGCATCAAATTCCAACAACTCCCATATTCATGCTACACAAACGTTCAAGGAAGCTAGACTCGGAAAAACTAGAACGCAACAAAGAAAAAAATAGAAGAAGTAAATAAATTAATAAAGCAGGAAGAGATAGACAGAGTGTCGCACAAATCACAGAAATTTACAAGCATGCAGTAGCGAAAACAGAAAAGGAAATCACTTACTTGGTTCAACAAAGACTGCTTATGACAAATGGAAAGAAACGATCACAACACTACATCGAGCAAGAACCACAAAAAACAATGAAGACCTAAATAGGTACGCGAAGCATAGAAAACATACAAGAAGCTAATAAAAGAAACTAGGACCAACCACATTGAGAAGAGGCAAAGCGAATAGACCGAAGAAGACAAAAAGATCCTTACATAGTTGCTCAGCAAATCAAGACCAATGAACCGCGAGTGAATTACCCATGGAAGATGGGGAAAAATCACTTCCAATGTCTTTTAAACCACCACCAAGAAACTATTTCACAAGAAACACGTACCAGAACAATCACTGAACACCCAGAGCACATAACTACAGAAGAGATAAACCACGCCATAATATCGGCTTAAGAACAAGAAAGCAGCGGGTCCCGACGGCACATCTATGCTGACACTAAAAGCTCCTTGCACCTAATGGAAGACGTATGGCACAACTATACAACAAATGTTACACAGGAAAAATCC